>JAZGTK010000046.1:158159-186476 GCA_036877625.1 Ambastaia sidthimunki
ACACACACACAAACACAAACACACACAGACATGATTGATTCACATGTGTCATTATGATATGAACTGCTGACCCAGGCTTTTAGACAGTAAGAGAAGGATGCCATGCAGTGAAGGGCACGACTCCTGAAAGTAATGTTGCAGTAGAAGCTCTGACTGTAGTACACTTTTTACACCCTGACTGAACTCACACACACACTTTGACCAAGAGACAAGCTTTGTACTCTTGTAGCTTAAATCTTATGTTATAGATTTACTTGTGCAATAAAAACCTGCCACGCCTAATAACTTATAACTCAGAAAGAAATATGAAACAGGTATAATATTTAATATTGGATTCATATAATCTCTCATTGCTGTTTTGTACAAATAAACAACATTTTGTAAGTAATGAAAATAAGTGTTTTTAAATTTGACCAAAAACATTTCAAATCTGCTAGCTAAGTTTTTTTTCTGTATTACTGCAGATAACATTTCTGCAAAGTCAACAGAGTAACTACAAAAATTCTTATCAGTACAGACATATACAATTTTTTCAAGGTAAACTTGAAAACTAGGTGCATTGTAGAGACCATAAATGTGGAGACAACATTGCAAAGATCAGGATGCTCATACACAATTGATGACCGACCAAAAGCTTTTTGGAAAGGCCAACAACAACCCTAAAGAAGTTGTAAAATTTTATGGTACTGACTGGTCACTTCCTGCATATTACAAGTCTGAGCTGTAGGGTTGGAATTCAAGACAGAAGCTATTACATCCAATGAATAACATCCAGTCTCACATAAATTTTGCAAAGAGAGATAACTCCTAAAACCATGCCAAAAAACCCAAAGATATATTTTCTAATGCAGCACAACTCACTGTTAAAAAGATATTGTCATCACTGTCTAGCCAAGTAGTGGCAGCAGGCTGGTTTCTTTCTGTTGGCAAAGATGAGGACTGACCTAAAGACAGCTGTGCACTGGAGACCGTCTGACTGAGCTCTGCTGAATGAGATCAATTGTCCAGGTGTCCCACCTCAACACAGACTTCCACTGTAAAAACTACAAGGAAGGTTGTTACCTTCAAGGGCTATTTCTACCTGACAGGAACCTCAAACATGTAATTGGACTTTTAATGCTGTATGCATATTCATTTAGTCATATTTAATCATATTTTGGCTTAATTAAAACAGTCAATCTAAACAGACTAACAACACATCATACTATCACACCACCATATGAACTTGCATAGCCAATGTATGTAATAAAAGCAGGACGTCCTAAAAAATAGTTTAATTTGTCTGCTACCAAAACATCAGTTTTAATATAATCAAATGGTATATATTATATACCTATTATATTAGCAAATTATATAATGTAACTTTTTGACATTTGCTTTACTGTATATTAAAGCTATAATGCATATGTACTATATGTGTGTGTGTCTGTGTGCTATATATGTGTACTATATGTGTGTGTGTTTCCCATTAAGTAAGTGCTAACAAGTAAGTCTAAGGTCTCACACAAACATACAGTCAGTGTTCATGAGGAAGAGGACTCTCCTGTGGGGCAGTACAGCTGTGTGGGTGTAATTTATGTCAGTGCTGGGCAGGGAAGAAACCCAGAGCCTGGTCTTCATCAACCCATCACACATCAGCACCAGACCAGTTCAGCTGCTCTCTTCTGTTAATATCCACAGGCCTGCAGTCAGAGATTCACTCTCTCACCTGCCCCAGGTGCTGAGCCGGTTATTCAGACAGAAGTTTCTACAACTTTCTGAAGAAACCCAGTAAAAGTCAATACAAGCATTTGGCTTCCTATTTAAGGGGATTAAAATTTGATTTGAAGGATTGGCTGGCAAGTCGAAAGTCATTGAGATGATGGCAGAAGACCCAACATTGTCTTCTGAGAGGAAGATGAAGATTATAAATTAATAATGTTTATAAATGACATTCCTGTGAAAAATTAGCCTTTGGCTAGCTGCTGGTATCAGTACTGAATCCGGGCAAAGAAACACAAGTGCATCTACACTGTAATCCGAACAAAACCTGCCAAACATTTCAAATTTGATGGGAGAGAAGAAAGATCAGTGAGAAGAGAGAGATCAAAGTAGAAGAGTGTGGAGAGAGAGAGAGAAAGAGAGAGAGAGAAGATTGGAGGGGGTGGACTGCTGGAAGAGAGGAGAGATGATGAAATACTTTATGCAGAGTAATATTTTCAACAAAACCGCACCATTCATCCACATACATCAGTCATCAGAATCCAAACAAATGTTTCTCTCTCTTTCATTCAATCTTCTCAATGTTTCTCCTCATGGCCTTCATTCCACAGGCAGGAATCTCTGGTTCATCCATCTTTTGTAAAGTGCTCCTCTCTTCCTTTCTTATCTCTTTTGGATCCCTCCATCTCGTGCTCTCCTTCAGTGTGCACTAAACAAATAACGATTGTATTTATCTCTGTCAGTCTCTCCATTTTCCTTTCCTTTTGTTTTCTTGCTCTTTCGTTCAATATTTCATGTGAATGAGAGCGTATCTATTCTAAGCTTTGCTCTCCGCTGCCTTGCCTTCCTCCCTGTCGTTTAAAAAATCCCTTTTCTCTCCACATCATTCTTTCTGTCTGCCTCCTCTCTCTCGTTTCATCCCTTATGTCCTGTGTCCCATTTTTGCTATTTCTCCCTTTCCGTGACTGGACAATGTCCATATGATTATGTTTAAAGCCAGTGTAGTCTTTTAGTTTGCCATTTTGTGGAATAACACACACTAAAATGGTAGAAATTAGAATTGGAAATCCCATGGAATTTGAATCTAACTATGAGAATTATTATCTAAAACAAAATTAAGCTAACATAAAAAGTAGATTTTTAAAAAATATTAAACATCTGCACCTTTTAGGCCAGAAAAGTAAATAACCTAATTCCATTTTGTACACATATTGTAATGTTGACAGCATTCACCAAACTCAATCCTTACAAGATTTTGGAAAATAATTTAAAGAGAAATACACAAATATTTATCAATATTTTTATATTATTTATAGAAATGTTAAATTATATTATAATTACAAACCAACATTTCCAACATGGTTATCCATTCTGGTGTATTTTGGGCTTTTAAATATTTTACTTCATAATTAAATAAAAGTACAAACTTTTATGTTTATTTAGTTCTTAAGGCTAGAAAATTAGGTTTAAAATTTAGACACACACCCCAAATTCGCAAAACATGTAAAAACATTTGCCAAAACTGTAAACCTCGTATAAAAATGATTTTTTGGTTTAAAGCTGCAATCCATAAAATGTTTTTTTTTAAAATAAACAAAAATCAGTTATTGAGCAAGAACATAATAGATCAGTGTTCAAAATGCTGTCTTTACACCAGTTTGCAACAGGAAACTTACAATAATGATTTACAATCTGAGTTGTCGTTTTCCAGGAAACGTCAGTTTGGCTTAATTGGCTTAACTTCAACATATGTAATGAAAGGTATGTAAAGTAACCTGCAATTGTATATTTCAAACAGAGATGGCAGCAGAGAGGCAAACGCTATGTATTGCAGCTTTAATATTAAGTTGGCCCTCCTGGGCTTGATAAATATAATTTTCTGGTGGTTTATGACCTAATTTCACTGGTTATTTGATTTCCCATTCATAGAAAATACACAACACATACATACATGGTTTTACGTTTGTGAACCTCTTTCATTTTACTCTTCGTTGCCTTGCTGGTCTTACTAAAACTCCCCCTACTTCTTGATCTTCTGCTCATCTCTCTCTCTCTCTCTCTCTCTCTCTCTCTCGTGTGTGCACTCTATCTATGTCGATGTTGTTTTAGGCATAGCAGTGGAAGGTAAACAGTGAGATTGAAAATTCATGTCAGACAGATGAGTAAGAAGAAAAGGAGAGTGTAGGAGGGAGGGAGGGTGTGAGAGTGACAGAGAAAGAGAGAGCTTGCATATGTTTAAGGGGCCACTTTTGCTTCTTAATTTTGAATTAGAAATGTTCTCTCTCTGACAGAATCTGTGGCAAAATCACAAATGGTAAAAAAATAAGCTATATTTGCTAAACTATAAAATAAATATACAAATAAAATGAAATATGTTGAGGTATATACTTACATCATGTCCCAACCAGTCATAACGTAACATGATTGTATCATCAAGCTAGTTCACAGAGTTAGTTTATAGGTCAACCATATTTAATTTGCTCATACAGGTTGTTCCAAAAAAAATTTTTTTATGTAAAGCACATTTATAAATACATTATTTTTATCTAAAGATACTTACAAATATGGAACACTACAAGCAATTTTCCTACAATACAAAGGGCTACAATATTTTTGTATCACGCTGCCAAAAACATGCTAGGCAAAATGTTAGGAACTGACAGTCCCAGTCTTTTATTTTAACTTTATTTTTCCTTTAGTTTACTTTATTGTGTGGGAAGAAGTCTCAACATACTTTAAAATGTCTCTTTTGTGTACTAGAAAAGAATAAAAGGTTTGGAATGAGAAAAAAGTGAGTAAATGATTTTCATTTTTGAGTGAAACATTGGATGTTACTTGGAATATTTCTTATTTTACTGTACAAGTGTGAAATTGTAAATGTGATTACCCAGCTAACAATTTTAGGTTAGAACATTTTTCCTTAATGTTTCCATTAAATAACAAAAAAAAAGTTATAATTGTAATTTTGAGTGTTCTATGGTATTAACTTTATTGCTTGGTTATTAGAATATTACTTAATTTTTTTATTTTTAAAACATTTCACTAACAACTTCAGAATAACATGTTTAATAAATTATATATAAAACTAAAAACTGCAAGAATGTTTTCATAATTTTAAGAGAATGATGGGTATGGAGATAATGTTAGCTGGGTAGGGAATGTTGCCAGTTGCAGGGAAATTTAAATCTACATGCTTATACATCAAAGCCTACTCTGGTTTGCCCTGGTGCCTTGAGGGTGCCATGTCACCTTCCATTCACAGGGCATGAACTTCCTGTGTCACCAGGTCAGCCATGCAGCCTGTGTTTGTGTTTACAGTTTGATAGTTTATCTGAAGCAAATCTAAGTTGGGCAAGAGCTGAATGTTCTATTAGATTGAAGCCTATGAGTGTGTGGAGATTGGATTTGAGAGAGAGAACCGGGCATGTGACAGATAGAGCTGAGCCAAACTCCCTGAGCTAAATGTCATAAGGGCCACAGTGTCACAGGGCCTGAAAATGATACAGTACCATTTTTCATCATCTGCTGCGGAGACAGAGAAACACAATTGAATTGGGAGGCAGTATTGCAAATGAAAGATGTTTTATGAAAACTGACAATTGCCTGTCACGGTTATATAAAATGGTTTGAATTGTTGTAAATATAGAAATGAGAAAAGGATGGAATTGAAAGGATATGTAAATCTTTCACTCTAGGGGGACCACACAACTGACTTGAGTGAATATTACAATTTAGGAGCTATTTATGATTGAAAATTTCAAACTCAATTTGCAACTTACTTAAAATACATGAAATCTGACTATGTGTGAGACTAAATGTGATTTAGAAAGAGATAATATTTTCTTCCAGATTTACTTAACCAATTTACATTTTTTTGCTTGAGTCTCAAAATTTGCATGCTGACAGAGCGAGAGAAAAACAGTGGAGTGAAATATGTGGTTGCTGCCATAGAAACTCAAGCAGAGAGGAAGATGAGGCAGGCCGAAGAGAGTGAGGTACACAAAGAGGTGACAGAGGTAGATCACGAGAGAGTGAGCGAACAAAAGGAAGACAGAAATAGACTTCGAAAGAGTCAATGTAGCTTGACACAATGGGTGTAGAGGAAAGACAGGCAGACCTGGCAAATATGGTTGGGAGGTGTGCTGTGCTGTACAAATGGGCAGAAGGGAAAAGACAGGTGAGATATAATAAAAAATAAAAAGAGGGAAAAGACAAAAAGACAGAGGGATTCCCCAATGGCGTCTAATCTCTTCCTCTTTCTCGCTGTCCTCTCTCTCTCTATTCCCTCCTTTTCTCCCAATAAATCATTTTGACTTCTCCTTAACCAAGTCATTCCCTGCAGACGGGAGGCAAACTGCAACTATCCCTTCTGCTCTCTCCTTCCTGCATCTTTCTCCATCTCTTTTTGCTCTCTCTCTTCACAAAAAAGAAAGGAAAACCACAAAGAAAACTATCACCAAGGCAACATGATGACAACCTTAAAATATTACAATGCATTTTCCTGCAACTGTTTTATAATTATGTAAGTATTTTATTTGTGTTTATCCATACAGATGGATAGATAGACAGACAGACAAAGAGCTGGAGAGACTGATTACATTAACATTAGCTCAACATCCTTATGTGAATAAGTAAATCCCACAAATGAAGGACAGAGATACATATAAGATATCTATCAATCAATTCATCCCTCTAAGAGGATTTCCCATAATTATTCCATATTAGAAAAAACATGCACTGTCTGCAGAGGGGGTGTGGGTGGGCAGGTAATTAGAGAAGGTTTGCTCATAATAAATAGACTGCATAAACTGCACCAGGAACGGTTGCCATCGTAATTGTTTAGTAATATTTTACGCTAGAGTGAAGGTTTTCTAGCCCGACATGTGAGCTGCGATCCAAGAAGTCCTCTCTTAAAACATCTCCTTTAGAATGAGAGCTGGAGCCGGCGGAGGCGCGCTTTTGTGCCGGGCAGGAGGCGGAGCTGGTGACTGAACGAGCCCAGCCTACCAAACAGTGTGTGTGTGTGTGTGTGTGTGTGTGTGTGAGAGAGAGAGAGAGAGAAGGAGAGAGAGAGCAGTGAATATGGTCAGAAAGAGCGAATAAAACTCGCTCAAGCGCTTGTCCGTCACACATTTGTAAGTGTGAAACATCCTGCAGCACCGCACAGGGGTCTCCATGCGCATCCCACCAGACACGATCCCGCACAAGAGCATCAAAAAGAAATGAAAATATAGTTTTGCATTCACGGAGCATGTAAAGGAAGAGCGAGGAGTCTGGAAGCGATCACTGTTATTTCTGTTGCACTCTTCTGCCGCACACCCGAGTCTCTTATCGGCGCTCCGCGTTTCTCTCTCCCGCATTTAAACTCCCACCATCCGGCTACTTTGATTCATCTGCTCCATCCGCGGAGATCCATCAGCACCTGAAGAGTGGTGGTCGTATATCACCCGTATCGGACTATTGGATTTGGATTGACGCCATGGGGACAGAGGGGGTCTTCACCATGGATTCTGACTTTTTAAACAAGCCAATACATTGAAAACCTACACTAAAGAAGTTGATCGCCCGCTTTGCTTTAGGTATTTTCTCGTCCTCTCCTTCTTTACCAAACGGGATGGTTCCAGTTTACAGTTGCGTGGGGTGAGAAGATCTCGAAAGACTTAAGAAAAGCGAGAGGAGAGAAAGAGAGATCGAGGGATTATGGCTCTTTTTCCGCTCTGTGTCTTTATTCTGACGCTCACCTGCACGAACTTTGACCTGGTGAATGCAGCCAGGCACGCGGTACACTGGAACAGTTCAAACATACTGTAAGTAGATATTTTGTTATCAGTTATTAAAAACATGCACACAGACCTAATCTGGTAAAATACATAAATGTGGTGTTTTTTTTGCATAATTTTCACAGTACTGCACTCTATGTACAACAGTGTGTAATATACACTGAACATGATTATATGTAACAGGTTTTTAGGTTTACCAAAGGACAGTTGCCTCTGTGTGCCAGGACAGGAACTTTGAAAGAAATGTCTTGATTGTTTTGGTATTATGCGTTTTCAAAAGGACTACAGGAAGTGATAGATTTCCTGGCATCACCTTTTGATCTTAAAAAAAAACCCATCACAGGTTGTGCCAAACCTCTGATAGATCTTGTTTGCGTTTAAATAGATGTTTGCTGTATGTTAGTGCTTTTCCAGTTTATGCTCATGTGTCATGGTGCAAACTGTTGTTCATCTGAGGCCTTTGTTTCGTTTGCATTATGCATTTAGCCACAGAACTCTACTCATGGTTATTTGCACGTTTAACAAGTAATTGACACAAAGCAGCATTAATAGAGTTTTATGCCTAAAGCCCCAATTAAACTGTCAAAGTGTCCCAAATTCCATACAGCAGTAAACACTATCATTTGACAGGCTGGATGTGAAATGACTTCTGCTCAAAATATTAGCCTAATACAGTTATATGTTTTCTGCCTCATAATACCTGCTTCTCTCCCTGTCTCACTGCATGTCTTTCCCCCCACTTCTGTTTTCTACACACTTATCTCCTACATGTTTCTCCCAGGGAGTTTCCGTCTGTCTCTCTTTATCTCCTCTTTCCTTCTCCTCCCTTGTTCTGCATCATACATGGTGTTCAATCTAGTCCCCTTCTTTCTTTTCATTCCATCTGCTGTAATTAGCAGCACTTTTTCATAATGACCCCAATATGCCTGCATTGTGACATCGTTCAATCTCAGCTGTCTCTCTCTCTTTCACATGCACACAGACTCTCTCTCTCTCTCTCACTCACACACACACACTTCATTTTTTTCTTATTAGAATATTTGGGTTATTTAGGTCACAGAATGTGTCTAAAACTCGTCTGCTGTAACAGAACAGTACATTAGAGCAACAGTGTGGCTGCAGATGACTGTGTTGGTGTTTAACTCAGTTATCAGTTCTAAAACCTAAAAAATAATGCTGAAATCGACCTAGTTTACAGGTACTGTTCACAATACTAATGCAGTAGCCTGTGGTGGAATACAAATTAGGCCTATATCATAATTAAATTATGCACTGCGGCTGGCTACAGACATTACTTGTGATTGTATAAAAATCTACAGTCCTTTTATGAAAAGTGGGGTTAGATATCACATAATTACACCTTGTGTTTTTTTGTTGAATCAGTAGTGTGTCTTCATATCTGTTCTAGCATGCATGCTATATCATTCAGAACAGACTGCTTGCTGAGCAGTGAAATATAAAGCGTCTCTATCTACTACTCAGCCTAAACGTGCAGCAAGCGCCACCTAACTGCATTAGCATCGGTAACAGCACGAGGCGGAAACGCTATGCGATAAAACCAAATTAAACTGGATTATTTTCATGGATTAAGTTTATTAAGACATCCAAAGAAAATGCTGTTCCACTCTCTCACTCCAGTGCACGGCAAAAAGTGTGCTCACTGCAGAGAACTGGAAAGAATTTGGAAATTAACCCAATTGTTTTAGGTATAAGCAGAGTTTTGCTTGTGTTTTGGCAGAGATGTTTGAAGGAAGGTGTACTTTGGTTAAAAATGTGAGGGAAGTTAGTGTGTGTGTGTGTGTGTGTGTGTGTGTGTGTGTGTGTGTGTAGACTTCCCTCTCCATTACTGCTGCACAACACTGATGACACCCTGTTACCTCAGCTTGGCCTAGTTACACAGCACAGAGAAAAAGAGAGAGAGAGAGAGAACAATTTAGAGCTGAGGGGTGATATTTAAGCATTGTATGGCTGAATGTCACTCTATATTCTTTCAGTATACATGTGCTTTATTCTCTGTAGCCTAAGCCTAAATGAAGCACAACAGGCTAATGGCAAGCGAAGGCTGTAAATAAACTGCTGATTCTAAGCTGCATTTGGGTTTGTACTACAGCCAGAGACCAAAGCTGCACAGTCACTCCATATCTCATCACTGTGAACCAGACCAAACAAGCTCTACCGGTGAGAAATTCTCTGGGTGGTGTTTTGACTCGGGGGTGTGATACAGAACACGCGTGTGCCAGTGTTCTACAACTAAGCGTCTTTGTTTCGAACACAGCACATTTGGTGTAAACAGTAAGTGAGGCCCCGTCGGCTATGAAGTAAAAAAGGAAAACAAAGCAAGCGGACCACTGCTTTCTCATTCATCTTTTGGAGACGTATAGCAGAGAAAGTACCTTTGGCTCACACACACACACACACACAGTCACTGACAATTGCTGAGTGTAGAGTGGGCAGTGATCCTAACGGCCCTACACTCACGCTCCAGTGATGCGAGTCTCTGAAAAATAGCAGACCCTCTCAGACGCATAATTGAGAAACAGGGTTGAATAAATACATATGAACCACAGGTTTTCCTTGCCACACACACAAACACACCCACACATATTTTCGTTGAAAAAAGGATATTTTCTTTTCACACTTTTTTAGTGAATGCTTTATTTAGATATTTATCGTATTCTCACAAGGGAAGCAGTTAGAGCAGTGTTTTACAGAGAAAAAGCTCTGTGAACGTGTGTGTAATGTTAAAAGAGGGCGAGTGTGTGGACTGTGCTGCTCTGTTGCTCTGCTCTGTTAGAAACAGTTCCAGTGTAAGAGAGGGAAATACTGACTTGAAACAGGACTGAACAGTAACTGTATTTAAACTGCTGAAATGCATTTAAAGACACAGATCATTTTTGTCTCGATCTATAAGGTCATTACAGTAATTTCAGCAGTTATATAAGATTAATTTGCGAATTATACAGTAACTTGTGAGGGTCAATTTTCGGTCAGTGTTTTTGCGCAGTCTGTTGAGGTTTATCCTCACAAAACCTAAATCGCCTTTTGGCGTCGGTACAACACTTTGTTTTAGACTTATGTTAAAGACTTTTTAAAATATTAACATTTATATTAAGTCGTTTAGCAGATGCTTGTACTCAAAGCAACTTACAAATGAGAAACATTGCTAACAGTATCATACAGGAGCCAATGATACAGTACTACTGAGTACCGCATTGGCAAGTTTATTTGTAATCTAGAGCAGTTTGCAAGTAAAAACTAGAAAATAGTGTATAAGAAAACTAAAACATGCTTTTTAATAAAAAGAATGTATTTATAGGCATAGTGTTTTAGATATGGTTGTGGTTTAGGTTACGTGCTGAAGGAAATGGTACATCTTCAGCTATTTCTGGAAGGTTCTGATGGTCTCAGCGAATCAGGTAAAGCTTGGAAGCTCGTTTCACCACAGAAACACTAATGGTTTTATGATGTATGTGTTATATGTAAATCTATAACGAAGTGATATTGGCAGTGCTTATGTTTTGCCGGTGTTCCATCCGATAACGATCGTAATGGAAATAGCTTGTGTGGCTTACTGTTGCTATGGTTACGTTGATTTACAGCTTGGTGAAAATGCATGGCCTGACTATTTTCTGTTCTAACTTCCCTTTGGGAGTTATAACTTTAATTGGGGGTCAGATCCCTCATAATTCACACCCTGTCAATGACC
Source organism: Ambastaia sidthimunki (assembly GCA_036877625.1). NCBI lineage: Eukaryota > Metazoa > Chordata > Actinopteri > Cypriniformes > Botiidae > Ambastaia > Ambastaia sidthimunki. The sequence goes on from JAZGTK010000046.1 coordinate 169,347, forward strand.
CTTCTCTGCCTGTATACTTTATAGACTGGCACCCCTGAAAGCCGGTGTCATGTTACTTTTTACATGTTACAATTTCACACAGTAAAGCGCTGTTGGATCTCTGGCCAACCGCTAGAGTCAGAATGGTGGACCTATTTACACCAGTGTTAAATATGTGCTTGTGTGGTGTAAAAGAGTGGGATCAGAAAACTGAATACTGAATTCGAACCTGTGTTGCCTGCTTGAGCATCATGGTGCTAAACCACGACACCACGATGACCTTAAATTGAGTACAAGCTTTAATAATCTCAATAAATAGTTTAAATTATTACATTAAATAATTTTTTTACATTACAATGTCATGCTATTAAAAACATGTTAAACACACATACAAAATATTTATTTGCTGCAGATTTTAAACGTGAGAGTGTTGGATGCTCGGTTTGTAACAGGAGCTGGTGTGTGAGTGTATGTATGTATGTGTGTGTCCAGGTGTTGTGCAGATGGCTTTCAGACATACAGGTTTGGTTCAGTTAAGGTGAGCTGATTTCACACTGTGTGTGTGTGTGTGTGTGTGTGTTAATGTCTCTGGGATAAGATGCTAAACTGTCTATTCCCATTATTGTTAATATTAATGCGTAAACAGGGAACTTGATTGGCAGTTGGATGGAGAGACTGAACAGCAAACCCATAAATCAGATAACAGTCTGAGGTTTGCATATGCAAATTGCTCGGTGCATATTCATGAGTAAACTGAAAGATCTATCTAAGTGACAGAGAAGGCCTGGTTCTCGTTCATCAACTTTGCGTTATCGTAAAGTTGGCCCGTCACGCAGCCCGTTTCGCACCTGTGTGTTTGTGCTTTATAATGTTAGTATCTGTTTGAAGATCAGCAATCTTAATTAATAACGCCAGTTCAACTGAGTCTGATGAATAGAGCAGTTGTGCATAACCACATCCACTTATCACACAAATCACTTTTGTTTATTTACACTTCGTCATGGTGAGAGGTTGTGATGAATACTAGGGACAGTACATCAGAGAATCGCTCTTGCTTTTCCCCAAGGCCTCTCATAATGACACCATTTTTTCATGTAATGTTTTTCACACCCTGTCTCACCTTTTGTGACCTGCTCAGCCCTCTCTTTTCATTTATCTCCTAAAATAATTTAATTCTTATTACAAGCCCCTCCCCTCTCCATTTATCATCCATCTCCAAATCGTGTGACACTTTCACAAAGCATCATGGGAGTTCTGAATCCAGCAGGCTCAGCACACTGTAAAACATCATGCGGGTAATTGCTGTGCATTTTGAAATGAGTTTGGTGTAATGTTATGCATTCAGTTAGCTACTTTGACTAGGTCAGCTAGCAGGTTTACTCAACTGTTTACACCCAGAGTTTTCAACAAGGGGCCGCTGAAGGTACTTCAGGGGGTCTGTGTGGAACAAAAACATACAGAACCCTTATTGATTTAGACTAACAAACATTATAATGTTTGCAAAACAAGACTTTGTTTGTTTATCTTAATTGAAAGCTAGTGATTAATGTGCATATACTCAATGAGGGTCATACCCAGTTCTCTACATGTTCTCTCAACGTTACAAAATGTTCTTACAGTAAAGTTAAGAGATCGTTTTGAATATTTTGGATCATAAATCAAAAATGTTATTTTTAGGTTGTTAGTGGAATGTTTTGAAAATGTTACAGAATTAGACATTCAGTATGTTCATACAATGTCTAAAAAACTGCACGTTTCTAGAGCTTTTAAATTAACATTTTTAACATTTTTATCATTACAAATTAACATCAAATTATCATTTTTGTTACTTTATAAAAATGTGACCGAAACATTTTTACAACCTATAATTGTTAGCTGGGTACAAATCTATTCTGACAGAAATTGCCCAACAGATTGGACAAACACTTTAATGTTGAACAATGTTATTGATTTGTTAATTGTTGGCACATTCCCAGCATGCTTTGCGGCATGAATAAATTCTGCGGTTACTGCTGAAGTGTTATTGTTTTACTGTTTGATGGCTTTTTTTTTAGCTGTTGTTGTTTGTCATTACTGTTCATTAATTGAGTCGTGATGTTCAGAGCTCTTTATTGACTGGTTTAATAATTGTCACAGTAAATGAAGTTTAAATCTCGAGGGTCTAAAACCTTTAATTTTATCTTTAAAAACTTTAAATGAAACCTCTTTGTTTTATAATACTATATTTCATTTAGAGGATGCGGTCATTGAAAAATGCACTTAAAGATAGAAAAAAATTAAAAAACAAGAGATCTGTAGTTTCTCTGACAATAGTTTATCAGCTGAAGGAGACAATCTGCATTTAGTGAACAAACAAACCCAAGTTTAATAAAAAACATCAACTTAAAGTTCTTTTCCAGTGCAAAGCTGAGTTGTTTTGTTGTGTGACATACTTTGGTCAAAAGATAAAACGAGTAAAAAATCACATTTTCATGACATTTTGGGTTTGTTTCAAGTGGAGCGACACTAGAGGTTTTGTTTTATATTTTTGGGGAGTTTTTGATGATGTAAAATTTAGATGGAAATGATGCGTATTTCTGGCCTCTAATTACTCACTTTAAAAGCAGGGCAGATTTGACACACCTTTCATTACAACGACTCACACTGATGAATTAAACACCTCTCGCCCCAAAGTGCTGTTTTATTATTAACAAATTTTTTCGCGTGAACAAGCTCATCTGTGTGGTCTGATTTATCTTCATCTGTCTGCAATCTGGCTATAATTCAGTCCTTGTGTGAAAGTTGCTTTTCTTAATTTCATAATTTATGGTTATTTCTAATTGGTACCAGCACAAACTTTCTGCAGAGTAAAATACTGCTTGTGTCTTTCCTCTGCAAGACAATTTTGCTGCAGTAAACTTTTTAGACAGACAATAAATGTACTTTAAATCAGACACACAGACACACACACACACACACACAATAATGTCCTCAACAAAATGAGTGTATGGGTGTGTGTGGTGTGTCTGAGAGTGTGTGGTCTGATTAAGTGTGTGTGTTTGTGTGTATGTGTGCGCAGTCTGTCTGTGTGTGTGTCCTCTGAAGGAGGGGATGTGATCAGAGTAAGTGTCTGTGATTTGAACAGGAAGACCTGTGACTTCTTCTCATTTAACTCCAGCTGGCTGATGGAGGTGAATCGCTCGATAGACTCATCTCATCTTAATGAATAGAGGAGAAAAAGAGCATTTGGAGTCTTTATCTCTCTCTCTCTCTCGCTCTCTCTCTTTCTCTGATTCTCGTGTTACTCTGATTGTTTGAGCTTTGGCTCACAGAACAACAGATATCTTACACAGACAGGCTTCAAAACCCTCACACACACACACACACGCACACACACACACACACACAGAATCTCTGTCATTAGATTTTTATGCTTTTTGGGGACTTTACCACTTATACTCATAATATAAAGTTTTTTGCATTGTTACATTTTCAAAAAGGCATAATGTTGATGTTTAATATGTTCACTGGCTGGTTCCCAAAATGTAGATGTGTGTGACTTTTACCATCCTTGTCAGGACATTTGGTAGATAAACAAGAACACACAACACACACACACATAGATTGAAATGCTGTTTGAGACTTATGAACACAGTGACATACAGACTCATGACAGCTGGCCGGGCTCATGCTTGTGTGTGTTCTGTATAGTTTGTTGGTTTGGAGGCATTCTGCTCTCGTTCTATGTCAACAAAAGACACAACTGGCTCACAGACACACACAAATAGGAGCTCTAGTATCACTAATCCAGACAGACAAGCCCATTTGAAAAGTATCACATGCAAATGTAAATGTGTAGAGGGTGAAAGCAGAGGATTTCAAACAGGTTCATAATCACATTTACTGCTGCTTCATGTTAGTTCAGTGTGACCACCATGTGATCAGATTTGAAACGTACAATTTGTTTTTTGTCAACGCTTCATCAAGAGACATATATCATGGCAATTTTTAGAGGTTTAAGTTTGCATTGCAGTGTTTGAAGGTGTCATTTTTTTATATTTAAATACTTTGTTCTATTTCAGTTTAAAATGAAAATCAGTGATGAATCAAGTAATGATGTATCATGTAAGATGTAGATGTAAAATGTATTGTCAGGTAAGCTAAACATTTGGCAACATCTAAATGAAGTTGTTTTATTCGAGTGAGACATATTATTTATTATGACAGAACCCACTTAATTATATGTATGCCGATTAAAGTACATTTTAAGTGTCAGATCAAGTTGGTATATTTTCTCAGGGTAACAAGTGCACAGTTTTAGATTTTACAATATGTTCTCATGCAGTTATTCTATGATTATACTGCCAGGAAGTACATAACATTAGTTCTCATTTAAGAAAATGAAAAACATTCCCAGCTTTTTGTCATTGTACAATCTCTGCATGTAGATTTATACTGCAAAAGTATAAATGTTGAGCTTTTACTCTTTCTATAAGGACAGGTGTTTGCATTTGTATATGTGTGTGTAGAATGGAGTTTTAATGGGGATTTTTGGTCATTAACGCCATCATTAGCTGGGCCAGGAGTGCACCCTGTTCACCATAATCATCAACATAATTGGAGAATTAGTGAGAGTTGGAGAGTGTGTGTGTTTAAATGCATGTGTGTGTGTGTACATCATGGCTTTTAATGGAGAGATTTTAAATGAACAGGCTTAATTATGACCTTGTATAATTGCCTTTTTTATCAGTCAATGTCAGGTGGTGCTTCTGGAATGGGTCTCTATGTCACAAAGACAAGTGTGTGTGTATATGTGTGTGTGTGTGTCTGCATTTGTATGTAATTTGTGTAACATTTTGCAGAGTTTGTTTTTTTTCAAATCTCATTGCATTTAAATCAATTGATCTCTTACAGCATTCACTCAATCTGTCTCACTCTTGCTGTCTTTCTGTCCGCCGAATGTACAGAATGTACAACAGATTTAGTGAAATAAACCAGTTTTTGTTGACGCTGCTGTCAGAAATCGATGTGTGTACATAAGTCTTTACTTCTAAATCCTCTCTTGGCTGTTTTTGGGTGCACAGAATATCAACGCCCTACTGCAGGTCCCTCTGTCTGTGTCTCTGTGTGTATGTGCAGTTGTAAGCATTGCAGGCTTATGGTAATAAATGCATTTTTACAGCAGTTAACAGAATTCTGTGTCACATCCCGGGAGAAAGACAGAGAAAGGAAGGGAGATGTCTAGAAAAGAGGGATTGAGACGAACACAGGTAGGTATTTATAAAAAATGAGCAGTAGAGAAAGAGAGAGAGTCCGATTCAGAAGAAGGCTGAACTTTTCTTCTTTTTCCATCTCACACACATCTCTACACACACATACAGATTAAACACACAATTTCTGTGCGTGCAAGAGAGCGCATTAACATAGAATCTGTCAGTTATATCTGTAAGTGTGTGTGTGTGTCACTAAAGGTTTTTAAGTTATAGGTGATGTATGGGTGAATTATAATTAATTAAAAATCTGGTAAAAATGCGCTGTATATTGTCAAATGTGAAAAAAAAATACTATAAAAATGTATAAACTAATTTAAAAGTTGAATATACGGTTTCCTCAGTGTTGTAGTTGTCACAGGTCTGAGGAGAAATTTCTAACTGTCATGAGTTAAATATAATTGAGAGAGGGAGCGAGCGAGAGCAGAGGAGAAAGAGAGAATGGAGATAAAGAATGGATGATGGAGAAATGAAGACAGAAGGGTAGAAAGTAAAATGGATAGAGGGATGGCATGTTGTTGCTATGAGATCGGTTCTTATCTAAAGCTCAGAATGACAGCGGCCTGACAAAACTCTGCAGAGCGAGCTTTCTCACACACACACAATGATACACTGAGCAACAAGCTCCCACACACACAACACAGCTGATAAGCATCATTATGCAAGTGCGCACGTACGTTTACAATAAATCACATGCACACAATCTCACAATCATATGTGAGATTGTGTAATTGTGTATATATAACAGGGTGTATGTGTAATTGTGTGTGTATGTTTGTGTGTGTACACGGTGTGTTTTAATACACACTCACATAGGGCTATTTACATGCCTTTATGCACCGTGTAGCTCATATACATAATTATGCAGGCACACACACACACACACACACGGCTTTTGGAGTCTGGGGTCATTATTTTTGATGTGATGTACAGCAGCTGAAACATGCAGGGGTCTCGTATTCTTCCAGTGGGACCGCAGCGGGCCAGCAAGAAGCTTGTGGCAATTTACAGTATGTGCAGTGCAACAGCTCTGAATAAATTACTTGATCATAATATTTCAGTCTTTTCATATATTTAATCTACATAATATCCTTCTGCTGCGTTTTCTGCTTTGTTAGCCGCGTGTGTGAGAGTTTCGCGTGATATCTCATGATGTGTCGCATGTGGGCCGTTGTTGTGGTTGAATAGAAAAGGTGGCGTTCAGTCTGTCTGGCATATTTGAATTTAAATCAACTTAGGAATAGTTGAGACAAGAGTGGACAGGGAAGGAAAAGGGGGAGGTGGGGGTGGAGGGTGGTAAGTCTGGAGTCAGGGAGGGTGACTCCAGAGAGAGAGAGACCTGACTGCCAATCAATTGTAATTATAATGTGGGTCAATTGTAATTAGACTGAACTCTCATGTGACATTGCCACAGTGATGTACAGGCAGCATCACAGGCCATATGCTTGTCTGTGTGTGTGCCTGTCCGAGTGTTTGTGAGCGGCTGTCGTGTTCAGTCAGTCACATGAAGGTGGTTGGAGACAAAGTAGATGTGAATGCCACTGAGATTTGGCTCTGTACTTTGGTCAGTTTTGGGGTCAGCGGATTTAAATATATTACCATGCCAAAAATCAGTTTGGATCTTCCCGGGGGTGCATTTGAATTGACCACTTCTGTTTATTTTCTGCTTTACTGTATGCTAGACTGTATGCTAGACTGTACGCTATACAGTAAGCTATACTGTAAGCTATACTGTATGACCCCAGTGTTGCAACACTGCCAATGTAAAAACACTTTTGAGAAACGTGACAGCAAAGTGGTTTTCAGGAAATTGTAGCTTTTCCAAAAATAAGAGACTTAGAGAGAGACTAAGAGACTCAAAATAATAGTAATGTAAAGTTTACAGAACAAATTATAGCTATTTGTTTTGCATTGTATTGTATTTCAAAGCCTCACAGCCAAGTGAACTGAGGCAAAAACTGTGCTTGCCTAAAACATGTTCTCTTTTATATGAAGCATTAACATTTTGCATCTATTTTATAGTGAAATATTTAATCAAACATTGCTGTTCATCACTATGTTTTCAAAACAGTGTATTTTTATATTCATCTGCTCATGTTTAATACCTAATCAAGATTCATTAATTCAAAAAGCCTCATTGTTTTTGGCCCAGAGAAATACTGCTCTAATTAAATTATGAATTAAAGCAATTATATTTAAAAAAATCTGCTTCTTTATTTAGCTTCAGTGTAGTTTTTGCCCTAACCTTTACTTTAAAAGGTGCTTAAAGGTTTTATCCTGTAATTTATCACTACTTTGAAACTGTAGCTTGTTGAGCTACAAGAAATTCAAGCCACATTTCCAACGTTCGCATCCCCAGCAGAAGCAGCTGTAATGTAAAGAGCTCAACTAAAAGATTAGCAGTATTCTTTGCCAAATTTCAGATTCAAGTGGCCGGTGGAATATGTTTGTTCCAGTCTGTTTTTTTCCAGTATTAATTACCCACTTCATTTCACAGCTCCAGAAACACATATCATAATAAAACCGCCTCTCAACCTACCAGTTTCCCTTGGCTGCCTGCATAATGGCTGTGTGTGAGAGAGTGTGTGTCTTTTAGACAAGTTAACAGAGAGTGGAGCAGGAAGAGCTGTCACTATTAGAGAACTTGGCATCGATGGGTGACTGAATGGAGCGTATTGGAGGAGAGCTTATTTTTTGGGGTTTTGACGTTCTAGTCTGACATAATTATACTATAGAAGCCTGCGGTCAAAGACAGCATTAATGTAGGATTGAGGGGTTGTAGAGGAGTAGGTAGGCCCTAAATCCAGCTTTGTCACTTGTAATTAGAGATAAACTTTACTTGGAGCCTGACTGGGCATTGGTGTCTTGTTTTGAAATTGGAATCAATCAACAATGTTGCGATGCACCATCAGGGATGTGAGTTTCCCGCTAGCAACTTTGTCAGTTGTAATTAGAAGTGAATTTTTAATTTGTTGTTGGGTGTTGAAGGCAGATTTCTTCCTTACCCTGTTTCCACCTATCAGATTATCAATAAAGAGCGAGAAGCCCATCGCACACTCGCAGGCTTGATTAGTGTTTTAGCAGGTGGAAAGGGAATAAAAGCTGAACGGAAGGAGACTGGAGGAGCTGAGACAGAACATTAAATCAACAGAGGAAGTGCTGGTCATGTCGCACAGCACAGTTCTTTGATTTATATCTGTTCTAGTCAGTGTTACAGCTGTCTTCCATTGGGACTTTTAAAACTGCACTTAGTAGAGCACACTTTTGGTGAAGCTTTTCAGGGCCTTTACTCAGCTAACAGGGAGCATTCTAAGAACGTTGGCTAATGTTTTCCAAAAGTTAAAGTTAGCAAAAAACATTCTTGCAGTAAACTTAGTAGGTTTTTCCTTTAATTTTATATATCATATATATCAAAAACATTAGTTGTTAGTGGAATGTTTAAAATGTTACAGTTTAAATTGTTTAAATAGTGTTCTTATGACAAAGCAATAATGTTAATACAATGTCTAAAAAAACTGGATGTTTTTCTTACGTAATGAAAATGTTAGTGAAATGTTCTAACAACTTAAAATTGTTAGCTGGATACATACCTTAAAGGATTAGTACAACCAAAAATATACGTTTCTTGCCCTCATGTCATTCCAAAACCCCTTAAACTTTCTTTCTTTTGTGGGGTATAAAATGAGAAACTTGTAATTGTCCATATTTTCCATCCAATTACAGTGTACTGCAGTTTTCATGCTTCAAAAAGCACAGACCAAACTTTTACTATTTTTTTAAGTCCTCAGCTACATTGAATAGAACTTTTGCATTTTGCAAAGTAGTACATTATGTGTGACCAGTACATTATTTATACATTAGAAAGTCAAATGACACATGAATAAATAATAGGTAAATAAAATAGCCAATAACGAATTAAATTTTGTGTAGTGTTGCTATGATGCTGTTTTTTTTAATTATACAATTCGAATCAGTTTTATTTCCTCAATATATTCCCAACATGCACTGTTGTAAAGCAGCTTTACATTTTTGATCATAAAACTTAAAAAATAAAAAGCAAAAATATGTATAAAAAGCAAAAGTATGTGTAAAAAGCAAAAAGCAAAAGTAAAAAGCAAAAGTATGTATAAAAATTAAAGAAAAACAAACTAAAGGTGACTGTGACAAGGAATATAAAATGGCATAAGGTTGTAGTAAACAAATTTTTGATTGAGAAAATTCAGCTTATTTTGGCAGTCCAGTTCTCATCTATCTGTAGAATGTGAACACAGTGTTAACACTAGTTGTATAAGTTACACTAAATTAGTTTAATACAGATAATAGAACAATTGAGAAGATGGGGGTAGCTAGTGGTTTTAGACTTGGACCTTGGACCACACGTCAGCAGATCGTATGAGGCAGACTTGTTAGCCTGTGAGAAGATCCTTAAGTGGTTTTTGTGCTTTCTGTCATCGGCTAACCGCATAACACAAGTGTCTCACATGGGATTTTTCACCTGTTTGCTATTTATAGCAAGTCCAAGGTCGAAGAATACCAGCTGCGAGCTGTGACTCGTAGCATTTCCCAGCGCATGCTGTCTGCCAGGCAACAAAAAGGACACGTTAGTTCTAACAACCTGGTAGCAAAGGATTCATGAAAACAACCTCATTACATAAATTTAGACTGAATGTTCTGCCAGAGTTGATTGATTTTGCATGTCTGCTTTCACGTAATCTTACCAAATTAGGGCTTTGCGTCATTCGTCAAACACATTTTAGTATTACTTATTACTTTATTGAGGCCTTTAAGGGGTACGTTGCCATTTTTTTCTCATTAAAAAACTTGTACCCCTAAAGAAACAAATTGCACTTTTGAAAAATGCGTGCATTCGCGTGAGATGAAGATTCTAGCAATTTGTGGTCCAATAAAAGCTGATTTATTTTACATGGAGAATGCCTCATGCTGTGATCACATGACAAGCCAAATACTATTTTATCTCGGTAACCTCACTCTTACTAGATTAATTTGCTTACAGAATAAATCAATAATTGCTTGCTGTGAATAGTGCATGTTCAATTAAATTGGTAAATAAAAATAAAAAAAAAAATTTGTACAACTTTTGGAACATTTTCCCCATTTGTTATCAGCAATATCTACATGAAGATTGATTGATAATGGCTTGTCAACGCTCATCTCTGCTATAAATCCAGTATCTGAGCCCAGCAAAGCTCTAGCCCCGGGCAGAAGTGATGGCACCTCCCTTTGGTTAAGAGACCAGGCTTAAAGCCCCTCAGAGTGTATTGAAATGCCATGTTCGACAGATCTCTCATTTGTGAACCAGAAATCACTGACTGACGGCGCAGAGAAAGATTTACGAATGGGATTTCTCACACTCCAACCTTCTACTGCTGGAATTTCAAATAAGATTTCGCCACCTGCTAGCATGCTAGCATATGTGAGGCAGTTCACCTGCTGTGTGAGGGCAAAGTTTATCAGCCATTAACCACCTTTCACACCAGCACAGTTATTCATGCCAAACACTTATCTCTGCTCACCCACCTGCCTTCCTTTCTTCATATCTCGGTGAGCTTTAGCTAGCGCATATTTGCCGCACAACGTAGCATGCCTCACCTGTTCATTGCAGAGCTCTGTTCAACTGTTAACCACGCTACCAAACTCACATATATATGTCACACTATAATGCTTAATGTGCAGGCTGTGCTATCTCTTCTAGCATTAGCCTGCTCTTGAGATGGTTGTCAGATTAGCTACAGATATGCTTTTCCCACGATCAGCAGTGTCTGTCACAGTGGTACTAAACATTGATAGCGTGTCAACGCAAGCCTGGTGCATGTGTTGAAAAACTTCCAGTGCTGTCCCAGTTAACAGGGAACGTTCTCAGAACATTGGCTAATGGTCACTAAAAGTAAAAAAGGTTCTTGCAGTAATGTTAGTAGAATGATAGTTCCACAAGTACCACAATCATTTATGTACTGATGCTACAATGGACTGTAACCTGAAAATCACTCTTAATCACCAAAGAACCAATATACCCAACTCAAAAACTTACAAAAACAGGTTCTGAAATTGATAAAGTTCTTTATTAGAAGAGGGTTTTTGCTGTATTTTAGCTGTATTTTAGGAGAATGCATGTAAGGAACACTCTGTGTTCTTGTATTGTTTGTGTATGTTTATGTATGTATATGAGGAACAAGGACTTTGAGATTGTCTTACGCTGACTGAAGTATGTAAGGTTTCATATTTTGCCAACATTGCACGAGTTTCAGGGTGATTGTTTAGTGTAACATTGAGCTGCCTGCTGTGGGGACTGTGATGTGATGTCTGAGCTGGTAGACGGACTTTTACTCACAGTCACAAAACACTTAACTAACCCTAACCTACACAATGTAAATAAAGCCACGCTTCTGTGCAAAGATAGACATTATTGGGACAGATAGATGTATATCGTCTGTAGCCAGAAAGACAGGAGAAGAGGCAGGGAATGCCAGAGGAGGGATGAGTGCTGGATGTCGCATAGTCTAGTTGACAGTGTGTAGCGGGCTAAAGTAAATCCGTGGCTCAGAGGAGCCACAGTGTGAAATAGAACAGCTTACACTCACGCTGGGGAACTTCAGGACACCGCATTCCTGCTTTCATCCATTCCTTTCTCTCCTTCTTCCTCAGTTTTGCTCTATCCTTCCTCTCTCTCTTTCTCTCTGGGGCCATGCTGTGTCTCCTCTGATGCCCCATAAGAAGAGCAGTCACGGTCCATTGAGCCGCGTGGACAGCAATTTGGTTGAGCCATGCTCAAAGCTCGGCCCGTGAGTTTCTTTAGGAAAAGTGTGACAGTGTGCGTGTGTGTGCGTGTGGTAAAGGGTTTTAAGGTTGATAGTGGAATTTCAAACAATTTATTCCAGAGATTGTGCTGTATTTTAATGCTAAATTGCTAAAGCTGTGGGTTTGATACTTCTCGATCTGCCTAAAGAAAGCTTTGCGAGACGGACTCGGCCCTAGGCTAACAGGATGCATTCATATGCATATGTGTGTGTTTGAAGCGATTTGTGTGTGCGTTTGTGAGGCGCAGTCGTTAGCATGTGAATTTGGTGGATTCCGTGAGCAGCTTGAGTTAGATTCCAACTTTTACTCTGAAATTAATCACAAATCACTCACACAAAGAACTTCACAGAGGACCCCGCAGCCACACGGGCGTAATATAGAGAGCGGATAACCCACCGTGACTGAATCTTTGTTTTGAAGGCAAGAATTTAATTTACTAAGAGAATTTTCGTCTTTTGTTCAATAGCTTGATCTGTTTCATCAAAACTGTTCTTTTTTCTTTTATCCCAGTTTGCTTTGAAGGAAAATTAGAGCATTGCTTGACCCAGCATTGATAAAATTTAGTGCTGTTTCCTAAGTGTTTAGACGTTGATCTTGAATTGTGATTGTCTCTCACTGTCTCTCTGGCTTTATTCAGAGCGCAGAGCTGCTTGAGGTTAAGATAAAGGCAAACAGGATTCCATTAAACTTGCAAGGCTTGGATTCACTTCTTTAGTTTATATATTTAGCCATTTAGTGAGTGATCTGATGAGTATTGATTTAGCCGAGTAGAATAATTGCTGCTGGGGTGGACAGGCTGATCACACAGCTAATCTTTCCATTTAAATTATACATCTCTTTTAGAGAGAGAGAGAGAGAGAGAGAGAGAGAGAGGCTGTATTCCTACCCGCGTCCTACAAAAATGTGACCATTTCTATGCATAATAAAAAAACAATGGCAACAGAAAAATTGTATTAGATAATCAAATATTTAGAAAGATTACCTTGAGGTGTGGTTTAAATGAGACCTGGCCACGGTCAATAACGTTCTCTCTCCCTGTTGCCTGAAACAGTGGTGCTGTGTGCCCACCGACAAGGTGAGGCTTTCTTGCCATTTCTACAGAATGTACTGTAGAAATATAAATATTTAAATCATAACTTTTAGCGCCTTGGGTTATTTTTCACTGTTAGTTCACATATGGCTGCCTGCAACTTATGATACACTCCATTGCAAAGCATTCTGGGCATTATTTTTACCAAGCTAAGCTTGTGTTTGGGTTTAATGTTCAATAAATGAGGCATATCCTTGCTTCTAGTTCTCTCTCTCTCTCTTTTTTCAGTGCTGATTGGCAGTCATTGTGCTGGAGGGTGAAATATGATTCTAATGTGTTTATCTGTAAACTGTGCAGTGTGTCTTATAAAGTACTATTCTCGGTCCATACGACACAGCTGATTACAACGTCCTCGCTCGGTTTAGCCCTCGAGATAAAGAGAAATACACGGAAGAAGTACGGCTCCATCGCTCTTTTCGGGCCGACGCATCAAACCGTGTCCATTCGATCGCTCACTTCGCATCAGCCCTCGCCTGGTAACTATTTTACAATGCTTTGACCATTAAGGATGGAGCTCGGCATCATAATAAAACAATGAAACAATTAAAGTGTGTATACACTCTCAGGAATTGCTTTTTAAACAGGTTTTTCATGCTTGCCTGGACTGGGAGGGTGACTCTATTCCACATGATTGCCACTAGTCTTACGAGAATAATCATATTACAGATTAATCGCTCTCGTGAGCGCACGCACACCGTTGCAAAGCATATGCTTGACCAATCAAATTAACAAGTCATCAAAGCAACGATACGAACTTTGAAGTAATTTGCTTTTCTGGTCCACTAAGTCAGACTCCCTATCTGAGCCACACACACAAATACACAGTGGGACAGAGGGATACACTCCTGGGAGATGCCTGGGATAAGTGCCATCAGTAGCTTGTGGAGTCTCGTGGTGGAACACACACAAACACACACACACAAACACACACACTCATAAAGACCATGCAGCCATGAAAACAGTTCAGGTGTACAGCTATGCAGAGCCGTGATTTCCCGTGTGTGTGTGTGTGTGTGTGTGTGTGTGTGTTTTATAGAAGGAATTCTTGTTGGAGTGTTTAAATCTGGATTTGGGGTTCGCAGAGGTCTGAATGTGCACATCTGTTGAGAATTAGAAATCGAAACCTATTTACAGAGCTTATGTATGTATACTCCACCTGTGTGCCTGATGTGAAATCGAAACTCTTTTCACTGACAATCTTTTTTTGGCTCCCTAGACTGAAGTGTTACCAAATATGAGCCAGAACCTGTTTACTGCAGCCTTCACCAGACAAACTAACCAGGCAGGAAGGGCCAAGATCAGGAATGAGTCCAAGGGCAGGGTGAGAGAAAGAGAGAGAGAGAGAGAGAGAGAAAGAGATGGTAAAAGAGATTGGATATCATGCTCAATGTGTGATTATTTTCTCTCCATCTCTTTCTCGATTTTTCCTCTCCTCCCCTGTTCATGATTAGAATGAAATTGAATTATTACAGGCATGAATTTAACTGGACCCTGTGGCTTTTCCATGGATGGATGGATGAATAGATGGATACAGACAGACAGATAGACAAATTGGAAGGGAGAGAACGTGAGGGATAGATTTTGGAGGAATGAGTTGAGGTTATTGCTTTGGTGATAATGCAGTGATGGCAGTCATATAAATGTGAATTTGAGATTTAATTGAATGGAAAGGTGGGAAGGAGAAATAGTAATGATAGACAGAGAGCAAGAGAGTGAAATACGGAATGAGCTCTTAGTCTGTTCCAGGTCTGATGTATAAATAAAGTGACCCACAGTATCTGCTCTCACTTTCTCTTCTGTTTGTCTCTCATTATTTTATCTCTCTTTCATTTCTATGTTCTCACCATTTCTTCCTCTCACTGCCAGCTGCACTGTGCTGAGGTTTCGATTTTACAATGAGCAGATTGTATTTATCAATCTAACCTTTGACCTTTTTCAGGTTTATTATTATTTCTATCGTTTTTCACATTTTCTCTCTTACATCCAAGCACACATATTTATTTTCTTCTCAGCTGATCTGTCACAGCTCAACAATAAGGATTTTTTTTGCTGGGGTGGATGGACTAGTTGTTCAGACCTACACAGGACAGGACCCACCAAAAATTATATATATATTTTGCATAATAATCATAATTTTGCTAAACAATAAATCTGTTTTAATTTCATAAAGACTGTTGTTGTCATTTTTATATCAGCAGATTTTTACAACTACATCAATACCTTACAGAAAACCAAATTATATATATATAATATATATAATATATATGAGTTTTCAACAAACATAGGACATAGTTACAATAAACGAAAAAGCATCCAAACAACCCATCCCTAATGTTAAGCTGTTGATATAACCCTTTGTATTAAGACCCTTCCCTTCAACCATAAGTTAATTATAAGCTTGTGACATGAGCATCATTTTCATGCTGAAACAAACGTGATTTATATCTATATGCATGTATACTGCACTAGAAGATGTACCGTCAACATTAGCATAAACACACAGAGTAAGTTCCTATTTAAATGTGTCATCCTCATGAATATTTAATTGGATCCTAGAGCACCTCTTAGTTTCCTTCTCATGAGTGTGAATTCATGCGACTGCAGCGCATTGGAGCCGGAATGGCCTCGTCTGCATATGACTGTGACTGCAGGATGGAAAGCCAGCGTGCCAGGATTCAGGCTTCACCGCTCCTCGCTCATTTTTCAGAGAGACCTAAATGAGAGCACACAGTGCTGGAGAGATAGAGATGGCAACATTTCCTGCTTTGACACTGCTGAAGATCTCATCCAGCACATCACTGTGAGAGCTCTGAGGAATGATGGGAACCTGGAGTCATAATCAAAGCAATGGACACAGATCATCATTATGGTCCTGCTAATGTTTTATTGCAGCTTTAGAGTCTGATGGACTGGATGCACATGCTCTAAAAATGTTAGATAATGTCAGCTTGTGCTTACAGTCAGAGGAAGTTTATAGTGCTGTTTTAAAATTAAGTAAGCTGTCAACATAGACTGCTACCCTCTATGGCAGCATCTTAAGTATTATAAACCCTCATAAGTGACTGTTCTGAAATGATCTACACAGAGAAATTACATATTCAAGGTCAATGTTGTAAGTTTTATCAATCAACTAGTAACCTAGACATCAAATATTGCTTATTTATTTTAAATTATAAAGTTAATTTTTTTTCAAAACATGTTAAAAATGTTTAAATTAGGTTTCTAATTTTAGATTTGATCGTACAAATTTTGGAACCCGCTGTATACACACGATACACAATTATGTGTTTGAGTGTGAGGGCAGGATGGTAACAGAGGGAAGCGTATGAAAGAGAAAAAGGAATGATAAATCGAAATAGGAGGATAACCTGACCTTGTTGCAGCTCACGTCTCCTTCACTTCACCCGCTGAGAGTCCTCCTGTGTTGCAACAAATCTATTTATGATAGATTTCAGGCCGGAATTATTTACGACAAAGGAAGTCTGGCATTTAAAGAGAATCTGTCCTCCAGACACACAAACTCACACGTACTCTAACACTGAGCAGTATTCCACCTCGAGAGATGAATGACGTTTTAAATGACCTCAGGACACACATCAACAGCTGCACACACAAACACACACACACAGATATTCACTCTATCTTTCATTGAAAGGGAACTGAATTGTTAGGGGAGCTATTCTAATTAGAGTTAATTACAGCCGACTCTCTCCTCTCTGTGGTAAAGTGAGCATTCTGTCACGCTGCTGTAATAGAGATAGAGAGAGAAATGGCAGACTGGGAAACAGAATGTTTGAAGGGATTTAGATAATGAGGGTTAGGTTTAGAGCTAGAGGACGGGGAGAGAAATTACATTATTAGCCTGGTATGAAACAATGGAAGTCTATGAGATGGTGTGTATGTGTGTGTGTGTGTGTGTGTGTGTGTGTGTGTGTGTGTGTGTGTGTGTGTGTGTGTGTGTGTGTGTGTGTGTGTGTGTGTGTGTGTGTGTGTGTG
>JAZGTK010000046.1:186526-217512 GCA_036877625.1 Ambastaia sidthimunki
TGTGTGTGTGTGTGTGTGTGTGTGTGTGTGTGTGTGTGTGTGTGTGTGTGTGTGTGTGTGTGTGTGTGTGTGTGTGTGTGTGTGTGTGTGTGTGTGTGATGATGTTTGAGGTATTGGATTTACAGGATGTAGGTTTGTCACAACTGTACAGGTCTGGACACAAGAAGGGATGGACAGAGGTAGTAACTGAGAAAGAGAGGCAGGAAGAGATGAGGGGAGCCCAGGGAGATAAGGAGAGAGTTAAATGAGAAATGCGAAAAGGAGAAACTGATATTTGACATATGACCACACAGAGAGAAATAAGAGTTACAGTATGATGGCTGAGCATGTCTGTCTGGCTGATGAATATAAAATGATCAAAATTTCAATGTTAACTGCATTACAATGATTATTACAATTTTACAGTACTAAAGGGTGTCTTTACATACCATAAAAGACACCAATATTTAATTAAATATATGTGCTGATTATTGAATTTATATATTAAGTAGTTCATTATAGTTCATTATCCTAACTGTATGATATGTTTGGTTGTCAAGCAGCGATTAAGTAAGGTGTGACTTAAAATGGCATAATAGCAGTTCATACCTGAGAAGTGTGTGTGTGTGTGTGTGTGTATGTGTATGTGTGTGTGTGTGTGTTAGCTCTCACATGCTGTTAATGCCCGTGAACTCCCCTGTACACACCTCCACAGGCAGTGAGTGACTGTTGCTCTCTTTCTGCAGTCTGTTTATTGCACCCATGTCACTGTAACACCATTTTATCTGGTTTTTATATATTGTTTTTAACATTGCAATAAGATGAAAAGTTTCTCATCTTTCAGTGCTCCACATTATCTCCCACTTCCTTTCTGTGTGTTTCCTTAATATTCTGTTTTTAAATCAGCACTTCATTAGTGTTTCTGAATCACTTTTCTCATTCAAATCTATCCCCCAACCCTCGCTCTCTCTCTTTCTCTCGTTGTTCTTCTTTTCAAATACACAAATATATTCGGTTGGCTTTACTGTGCAGTTACCATAAGGAATGTGAACTTATTCAAGTTGTACACGGAGAGGATGAGATTTTATTTGTTGAATGGACTGGTTTATGAAAGGGCTCTGAAAAGCCTCTCTCTCGCCTTTTCTCTCTTTCTTTCCCTGATTCGCTTTTTTTCTCTTGTTGATGATATTAAATTTTCATCCCCTGTAGCTGAGAGAAAGGAGGGCTGGCAGATGACAAAAGAAGTGAGGAAAATAAATAGAAGAAACTGTATGTGCATGAACGTATGCTAGCTGTATTTTTAGTAGTTTAAATATCGTTATCTATAGGAGTCAAAAATCGTACTTGAGTTACACATATAATAAGCTTCTGGTAATAAATATTTTCATATTTAATATATATCTTTTGCCCCACCATACACACACACACAGAATGATTGGCAGATGTCAACAGAAGTGGCATATTGACTTGGCATGGCAGTAATCATGAGTAGAAGGGAGAAAATGCAGAGAGAGAGAGAGAGAGAATCTGGAAGAATGTGCTCAAAAACAGGGCAGATGGAAATGACAGCAGAAACAGCAGAAAGTGATAAATGTAAACTAAATAAAATAAAAAAACTAAATATACTCTTTTTATATTTTCTTTTAAAATTCAGATTTTTTTGTGTTATTATTTGACATGTTTTGTGTTGAAAGACAATAAAATTGCACACATTTTTATAAACTTACTATTGCTTACTATTTATTTTTGACTTATTTTAATTTTTAATTTTATTTGGCTGACTACTAATTTACTTAAAATACGAATGCTATACGAATGCGAGATTTTTATTTGGGTGGGCCCCCTCTCTCCTGGGACCAGTTAGGTTATACTATAGAAGTTCTCTGTGGGACCCCCATCACAGGGCCTGGGACAATGTTCCTGTGTGTTCCCCTGACAACGGTCCTGCTAGTGAAAACCAAAGAGAATAAAATAGAGGAAGAAAGAAAAAAAACAAGGAAATAGAGGTCAAAGAAACAAAGGAGTGCAGTTTGCTTGTTTGACTAAATGAGCTTCTGTTTGTCAGGCAAAGGAGCAGTTAAAATATTTATCAGTAGGAAAAACAGATACACAAACATACACACACTTTCTATCTCTCCTCATTTTGTTTTGGTGCACACTTTCACATCTATCATGTAAGAAGAGGGCAGAGCAGAGAGAACAGAGAGGGCAACATTAGATGTGTGGGAGAACAAAGAGGGCAGCAGGTTATTGGAAACACACACACTTACAAACTGAGCCCTTCGTGCCACTTCTCAGTCTCACGTCTCTGGGACTTATTCTGCTCTGACTAGCAGAGAAAGATCATAAAATACACTCAGTGACAGTGAACTAGACCTCACTTCCTGCCGCTCTCACACACACTCAGATTTCTCACTTAATGTCCTGTTTGCTCAGAGCCGCTCATGAAAGCAATCCAGACTGAGACCTGACTGTGTAAACAGACCCATTAACCCTCAGTGTGAGTGCGAGTGTAAATGTAGTTTAATGATGATCCTGCATGTGTGTGCGTGGGCTCGGGTTCAGAGAAAGCACTTTTAGAGTGAGTACTTGAGACCATTATACTGCTCCATTCTGCCCCTCTCTTAACCTCCGTATTGATTCTCCATAAGGGCCTCCGAACTTCCAATATCCAGGGTTGTAAACATGCCACACAATGTGTGTGTACATGTGATGAGGTACCAGGGATCCGTTCAGATCAATGAAGGTCAAAGGTTAATGTAACTCAATGAAGTTGTGCAGGCTTGCTGGTTTTACTAGAGATCAGAAAATTGAGTGTCAGAGATGAACTGAACCTCTGAAGTTCACGATGTCTGTACTTACTCTGACCTTAATTTGTCTGCTTCCCCTCCAGCACCTGGAACACATATACAACAGTCTTCTAATTACACTTAATCCTCATTTAAGTCAAGCTTTTCTCAATGATCCTCAATGGCATGGCTTTCTGTTTTTACTCCACCTCGCTTTGCCGTAACCTCTCAAGCACAGTCAGCATTTTTTGGAGGTCAACCTACAAATGTCTTTCAGTCTTTTGAAACATCCATCATTTCCCCGGATGTGTTTAATTTATCAGAAAACTAACTAGAAACATGTCGACAAATGAATCAACATACTTGGTAAACTTGCCTGTTTTTTCACCATTGAAAGTTAAAACTGTCAGTAAAAGACAGTTTACGTTAATGCTATTGTGATCCCCTCGTGTAAACGCTGAGAATGTGACGCATGCCTGTGCTGTGAACTGCGTGAAGTCAAGCTGTCAAAGCAGTAAGTGTTAGCATTCATGTACCTGCTCATGGCAGGATGTTTCAGGTCTGAGTCTGATAGACGTGTCCTCTTTCTCCTATTTACTTCAGCGTCCTGTGTCACCTTCTCCCTCCTGATCTGTGCCACAGTCTAACTTCTGTTCCTGTAGTTCATGTCTTCATTTGCATTTCTCTTCTTCATTCCCTCATCCCCAGCCTTCACTTCCCTAAATGTGTCCATCCATCTCTGTCCTCTATCATCCATCTCCACTCACACACGCAGTCAATGCTAATTCAGTTTTAATTCATGACACATGGCCTGTGCTGAAGCCAGAAGCTTTTAGAATGGAACCCCCCAGCTCAAGATCACTGTTGTACTCTTTGTCCCTCTCTCTCTCTTTCTTTTTCTAAGTCTGTCTCGCCCTTTCTGTCTGAGCCTCCCATTTAAATTCATCATTTAACAGATCTTTGCAGAGTTCCATTTAAATTAAATTAAAGAAATGCAGTGAAATGTTATTGCACAAATGTTGCTCTTTTGTAACTCGGGAAACATTAATATGTTTTATTTAAGATTCTCCTCAAATTACTTTGGGGAACTAAAATTAGATAGAGCTGTATAATAGAGATATAAAATGTATGTGGATTTCATAGCTAATTTGGTCATGGAGAAATTTCATAAGATTTCCGAAATGCAGTTTTTGACATTGTTTAAATCTCTTCTAAAGTTCTAAAGAAGACACCTGTGAGATTTCTGAGGCCTTTTCTCTGAAGAGAAAATCTGAGGTCCTGTTATTATGTTCAAAGACAGCTTGCACACTCGATTTCAAAAGCAATTGCTGTGGTCAGCGATGGGCTTGTGTTCAATGAAATGCCAATAAAATAAACAGTTTATTTCTAAAGCCACTTGTAATGTCTATTTAATGATTTAAACATCTTCCTCATAACGTATTTTAATCATATTAATTTGGGGGCTTTTCTCAGCAAACAGTGATTAAATGGAAATTAATCTGATGAGTCAGCATTTGTTCAGCTATCTTTCATTTTAATAAAAACTCTAATAATAACATATAGACCTATAAAATTATACAGGCGTAAACACAGACATACCCACACAGACAGAAACAAGGCCCAACAGACACATACATCGTTCCCTTTTCATTGCTCAGAAGGGAGCCGTGTTCTGTAAACTCACTTGAACTTGCAGTGAAAAAAAGAAGGGAAGTGATATAAAAATACAGAGAAGAAAAAAAGAAAAAGACATCTTTGCTTTGGTTAAGACAAAGTAGGGGTCAGGGTGTATGTGTGTCAGGTTCATCTGTGTAGAGGTGACTGAAATGAAAATCGAAACACGGCTAGACTGAATTGATAAATTGGAGAGGATGAAAAATTGTGTGTATTGAAAATCATATCTGCACCGTTCTTTGAATCAAGAAACTCCCCTGGGATGAGTTAAAACTTTACTATCGACAAGCATCAGAAAGTAACACTGTGTGCGAGTTTTAAAAACAGTTCAAAAGGCCAAAACTAACCAACACAGCTGTGACAGTGAGCAACTGCGCCGATGGAGAGAGAGTGAGGGTGGAGGGCACCAAGTGAGACGCACAGATGAGCGGAGGAAACGCGAGGAGGAAGACGGTAGAAAAAGATCGGTTGGTTTGTAATTGCCTCTGGTAAATGGTCTTTTAAACGACGGGAAGCGAGTGGAGGTGTGTGATTTACCCTCGCTTACACACACACTGCTGTGAAGAGATCGGACTTGAGAACAGGTAACTGCAGCACCTGATCATACGCCCGCCGACACATCAGTTCCTGCAGTTTAAAACCAAACCCGCGCAGAAGTGAACCACACACACGCACACATATGCGCTAAAAACCAGGACTGAACTTGAAGATCAGTGAATAGTAAACGTCATTTTGGCATCACATGGAAACTAGGTTTGTTAAATGTAAAGCGGTGCTGCGCAGATGGATCGGCGCATGACATGAAAGTACCGCAAGAGTGAATTGGGAGCTGACGGCTCTGTTTGCTACCAATTTGCTGTTACGGTACTTTAATGTCCCATGAAAATCGGTCTGCACAGCAACACTTAAAGTCGAGCACACCCAGTGTTTAATAAACTTTGCCGGCATGACGTGAGTCGCGGTTGCAACAGCAGACGTGTTTGCGTTTGTCTCTAAATTATTGAAATGTTATTTACAACTCTAATGTAGAGAAGAGTACAAAGGAAATTCGAGGGCAAAACAACGAGAATAAAAGGAGTAAACCAACATGGGAGGTGAATTTATCATACAAGTTTAGACATAAATAAGGGTAAATGAGTGAACTTTCTATACATTTCCATGCAGGCAAAGCTGCGCGTAATGCCACGCGCCCTCCGACGTCAATACAACAATACACTTCGCGACTGAAATGAAAATGCTCATTCACTTTCACTCAAAATGCACCAGTGGGAACGATTATGCATCATGCAGCTCAATTATACTAACCAAATTCAAACATTCAGACAATTGTGCGAAAGCCTATTTTATTTATTTTAATTTATTTTGAAAGTTTCACTCAAGATTAGCCTCGCTAAAATCATCCCCCCGTTTCTATTTGCAATATGGCCACTCAGAGGAGAGAGAGTATCGTCTATTACTGTAAAGCCTGTAAGCATTCTCTCAGATGTGCTTTTTAAATGAGGAGGAAAAATGACCACACACAAACATAGACACAGATGTGTATGCAGAAGTCAGCCTGTTAACAAAATACACTTTCTTTAAGGCCACAGACAGTCACATTAGTGGATCTGCAGGTGTCTTTTGTAGAATGCAGGGCGGGTGTTTGTGTGTGTTAGTGCACATTGCGTGTGTTTTGTCAACTGTTCACAGGACAGATGCTCTCCTTTAATTAAACGGATTGAGGGGGTTAATTAGAAGAACAGAACAGCAAGGGAAGAGAAGAAAGCTGCTGTTTTTCCTGTGGTGCTGATTCAGCTGTCATCTCTCTCTCTCTCTCTCTCTCTCTCTCTCTCATTACAGATATGCTCTGTAGGCATAAACATTCTGCACATATGTAACTACAAGGAATGTGCATCATACTCAAGTTTTACATGGAGACATGAGACTTTTAATTAATGTGTCAAAAAACAAGAAATATACTGTTGGGTTTATTGGAATATTGTGATTTCTTTCTCTTCTTGCAACATTTGATTAATGAAGTGAACTAAAATGCTTATATGAGCAGTTACATTTGAGATTGTATTATTGCTTTTGTTGCTTTTCTTCACATTTTCTTGTAAAAGCCTGGCAGGATCTCTCTGGTAGTGACATTGATCCACTGAGCCCTGATCTTGCCATATGTGATGCCCAGCTCAGCAGCTTGTGTCCTGCACTTACACACTGCTTGTTTACATGTATGTGTTTGTGTAATTGTGTGTGTAAACTGCATGCAATCTCAAACTCATGTGTACAGTATGTATTTGTTCTTTTAAATGCTAGCTAGATTGATCCATTGATTTGATTTGAAGAGAGGAGACAGCGCTGAGCTGAGAAGAAAATATGTGCCAGTCTGATTTAAATACTCCAGGATCATTTTTTAATGATTTGAAGTCTCCCTCAGTAGTTTTAGTTTCCTCTCTTTATCGCCTCCTAGTGGAAATAAACACAATACAGATTTTTCGCTCTTTAACTGTCCTATCTCTTCCCAATCAGCACTCTGTTTAACTACAAAAAGATAGTAATGAGAAAGTTTTTTATTTCTTCTTTTATGAAATGCTAAATAATATATATATATATATATGCATGAAATCTAACTGACGCTAATCTTATTCGTATTAGTTACACCCCTAAGTAATGTTTTATACAATTCCCTTCTCTCTTTAGCTGCCAGTCTTTCTCTCTGCCACTTTTTCCTTTTTTATCTTTACATATCTACGTGATTTAAAATGGTAACTATAATTTGTGCCAAAATATCATAGTTACTGCAGCTATTTTACTGCAGACATTTAATTAATTGTATTAAATGTCTATCTGAAGTGGTTGTATTCGTAAATGTTCTTAAATAGGCCAAACCATGTTTTGCATTACAATTGTGTTTCTGTGATGTTAGGTTTAGGGGTAGGGTATAGTATATATTATTATCTTTATGTGAATACTGTTGCTTCTATGAGTCTAAAATAGGTCCGTTTGTGTAGAGGGGCGTGACATGATGCTAAGAAAACGAGACAAACAGTAAACATTCAAGCCTCACTTACACACCCTCATTAGCATAAAACAAAGACGTGAGATTGAATAAGTGTGAGCGAGTGAGGATCAGAGAGGATTGTTAGAAGGGGGAGGCGTTAAAGCAGCGTTTTGATCTTCATTTAATAATTGAATAATAATCTCCCAGGAGAAGTGACCTAGAACAGAGAAAAGATATTGATATTTGCGCATCTACCTACTGACACCTGCCGGTCAGTATTTGTTACTGCAGCATAGCCCCGATCACCCTTAATGGAGAGCACTCAGCGTTTCACTAAATCCTCGGTGTTTTGCTTCTCTTTCACTGGTGTGACATTGACAAACGAGTGCAGTGAAGAGAGGACCGTGGCTGGGTTTTGATTTCTGACACTTGCAGGGGAACCTTTCTAGCTGCAGTCTGACACGCCTCATGAGAGCCCCGTTCACAGATCCTGATGGTTTATATACATTATCTGCACGTTCAGCAGACGCTGTCGTGGAATTTGTAAGACTCACTGTCAATACAGCTGTGCACCGGAGCGCTATAACAATATATTACTACAGGTCCCAACACAGTCCTCTCTCGTTTCTCACCTTCATTCTGTCTCTCAGGCCCAAGGGAGCTTCTGCTTAATGCAAATAACCAATGCAAGCTTGTACAGCTTCTGCCTGAACCTCAGCTCACACAACATGAACATTCATTGTCAAATTAAAACATATTTGTCCTGCTTTAACCTTGACAGAAATTAACTGCTTGTGTGATAATAGGTTAATACATGCTTGTTGTTTTTGTAAACCTTCGTAATTGCTATACAGTTAATGTAGATAAATAGTTTGTTACAGAGCACGTACGCCTCATTTGGATCAATATTTCCTGTAAGTGAAACATTTATTCATTTGGACTGTTTCCTGTAAGTGTTCAGGGGAGGTCTCTGTAGTCTGTAAGCTTAAAGAAATTTATTTTTTCTTTCTTTTATTTGGAGCTGTGTGAAATCACTTGCACTTGACCTCTTGCCATTTTGAATAAGAATTGCTTGACTGGTCTTAAATGTGAGGGCATTTGTATTTGCTCGCATTCAGCTTGAGTGTTAGAGAGAGAGTGATTGTTCTCTTAGATTGTATCCTGTCTTGTGGTGCCAAACTGTGTGGTTTCACTGAGCATCCTGCCAGATCCGTTTAATTTAAGTGCCGTTTGAAACAGCCCAAAGCTAGTATTGACACAAAATTTTAAGCATGTAGTGACAACAGTGTGTTATGCTACGTATTCTAAAGCTATTTAAAGTAACACATGGTCTCAGATGAAAGACAAATATTTGCACTTTTAACATATTTGGATGGTGTCCTTGTGTATTTAGTTTTCTTCATACATTCATATTAACCTAAAATTAATGCTAGCGCTTATTTGTCAAATACCCATTTTGTTTATTTTCATGAAAAATTGCTAATGTCAGTATGTTTATGCAGATGTCTGTGTGTTGGTTTATGTGTATTCAGGTATCTGAATGTATGTGTGAACATTGTGTGTTTTTTATGTCTTTCTGTCATTAGACTTCGTAAGGAGGGCTACACAGTGCAGGTGAATGTGAATGACTATCTGGATATCTACTGTCCTCACTACAACAGCAGTCAGAGGGGCGTGGCTGAGCAGTACGTCCTCTACATGGTCAGTTACAGAGGCTACCGCACCTGTGACCCGCAGCTGGGCTTTAAACGCTGGGAGTGTAACCGCCCCCACGCGCCCCATGCACCAATCAAATTCTCTGAAAAGTTTCAACGCTACAGCGCCTTCTCACTGGGCTATGAGTTCCACGTTGGCCAAGAGTATTACTATATCTGTGAGTATATGCATTTAGAGCTATATTCTTAGCTTTAAAGTGTATAGAAGCTATATTGTTAAATTTCAAATATCAGACTTTGTTATGTGTGATTATTAGTGTATATATCTGTGTAATGTAAGTGCAAATATTTATGTATCAGCTATACATTCCTAATAAAACATTATTGTAATACAACAAGTAGGATATTAATAAAATGGCAGCATTACAGCAGAAGCCAAGTAAAGATATTTTTCATGTCAACAGATGATTGACATTTCCTTTTTTGTTGTAGCCACGCCCACTCACCACCATGGCCGCAGCTGCCTAAGACTGAGAGTGTATGTTTGCTGCTCAACAGGTATCGGCTTCAATCCTTCCATCCATCAATCTACCATCCTTTCCATCCATCATTTCATCATACACCCATCCATCAACTCATCAAACCGTCCAACCATCTTATTTTTCAACCCATTGATTCACCCATCAGTCAATTTATAAAGTGCTCTCACTCCAAGTTTCATAACTATCTGTCTTTCTGTGGATGAAGTCAATCAGTTTATACATGTGTTTGATCACAAAGAAACTCTTTCCTTCCCCACTATGTGTTTATGTGTGAGGCGCTTAAGTTTAGAACTTCATTAACATGGAAAAAGAACTTTAGCAGTTTAATCTTCAGTAGTTGGTGGATAACGACAAACCCAATAATTGAGTCAAATTGTGATAATAATGATAATAACATAATTTCCTCTCTGCTTTTAAGACCTGATTGCAACTAGTGTTGACAGATTTGTGCTTCATTAAGGTGTCAGTTGGCAAATATAAAGCCAAATAAATAACCCTCAATGAGCACACTGGCTCCTAAGTACTGGCTCTTGTGAAAGCAGTGACTCCACTACGATCTTTTTCGTCTTTCTGTCATTTTTCTGCTTGTTCTAGGTGCTGTCAGGATCCATGTACTCTAACAGTCAGTTTGCTGCCACTGAGAGTTATTTTAACCCTTCATCTCTCTCTCTTTCTCTCTCTCTCTTGCTCCCTCTCTCTCTCTCTCTGTGTCATGTTCATTAATAATGTTCCAGCCCAGTGTATGTATGTGTGCATGAGAGAGAGAGAGAGAGAGAGAGAGAGAGAGAACATGCTGTGTGCTATCTTAACCTCTGCCCTCTCTCTCTAAGTCACTGAGTTCTTATGTCAAGATGAATCTTGTAGTTCTGCTCAGTCGGGTCTGAACTCCACTGCCTTGTGTGTAGAGAGCTTTGGCAGTGCTGTTGCATGTAGCCTGAACTGAACTTGAAACGGTATCTACACCCCCCCACCGCTTGTGACATGAAGGAGCTTACAAATGAATTCCCAACAGATCCCACAAAGTGTGTGTGTTCTAATTCTCCTCTCATGTGTTTCTAGCATCTGATTCAGAGGATGAGCCTCAACCCACAGAGCCAGACTACACTCTGAGACCCAGCATCAAAATCGATGACTTTGGTGAGTTTACACACACACACACACACACACACATTTCTAATCAGACAGACCACACACATACACACAGTTGCCTGGTGTATTTATACATACGCATATTAATCCCTGTCTATGCAAACATTTACACCCAAGGTTTCTGATACCAGATCTGTGGCATCCACATGGCTCAATTCAACAAAACTGTATTCTTGTATTGTATTTTATATTATTATTTTTTTTTTTTTACTTTAAATTTTGCTCTTTTTTCCCCTTTTTACACTATTATTTATCTGCACAGTATGACTGAGCATCTGGATGCACATTTCACTACTTGTTGTATTCTGTATAACTAGTATGTGACAAATAAATCCCTTGAATCTTGAATCAATTGTAGTTACACAGCAAGGTCATAAATCACATACGTGTGAGTCTATATATATGTAGTCATGAATCAAATTGGGTTTAGCAGTTAAAAACCTAATTTAGTGTGGGTTCTTTCATTTAAATGTGTAATAAAAATGCATATGAGATCACTTATCTTCTGCATTCTCTGAAAAGACCCGGTTAATAAACACAGCAGTTATCTGTTGACACATCTTCAGTCGATGACTGACACTAATGAAGCCGTGAGCTATGAGGCAAACAGAGCATGAGCCGCGTGGCCGCCGTTAGCTCAGCGGCTATTAGCGAAGAGATTAGCATTGGCAGTGATTAGCAGTGGCAGAACTAGCCCTCTGGTTCCCAGCGTTAGTCACATCCTGCTTCTCCTCGCAGCCACGGTAACCTGACTCAAGGACAACGGCAACCGCATCATTTAAATGAGAGAAAAAAATTGATTTGACATCAAGTGTTTTTAAGGAATAAAGAGGCATCGATTTGTTCATGTTTTTTTGAGCGTTTGTTTTGAGACAGATGGATGCTTTGGGTCGTCTCTGGGTCGGTGCCACCCAACGATTTCCAATAACGGAATCCAAGAACCAGCTCTCTCCCACTTGCTCCGATCGGAGGTTCAGTTTTCAAACAGGTCAAAGAGGGGAAGAAACTGACCACAGGAGGCCAGCCAAGTCTCAGGAAGACACACATCTCAGCACCGTTTTATACATCTTTTGTCCAATAGACAGAGGAAGAAAAAAATGCCCTCGTCCTTGCCCAGAGCTCACCGTTATGCCATTAGTACTGACCACCTTAAAGAAAACAGCACGTAAAAGTCCACACAAAACTTCTACAAACAAATAAGAGATACCCACAAAACTGTCACATCAGTTGAATTGTGAATCTTAAGAATGCTGCAGGTGTTTTTAAATTCAGTTTTATGGAAAAAGAGAGATTTTATAACCACATTTCCTACACCCGCAAGGTGCTTAAATACAATTGTGTTCTGCAGTCAATTAAAAACATAAATGTGTAAATTCTCATTTGCAGTTTTCTTTGGATTGTTAATGTCAGTTCTGTAAATTTACTGGGACATTAAGCTCCATTAATGGCAGGAAGTTTCATGCTACAGACGGAGTTTGTATTCATCTTTGTACGAATTTGCACAAACACATGCGCAATAACAAA
Organism: Ambastaia sidthimunki; assembly: GCA_036877625.1. NCBI lineage: Eukaryota > Metazoa > Chordata > Actinopteri > Cypriniformes > Botiidae > Ambastaia > Ambastaia sidthimunki. The sequence continues at coordinate 198,822 of JAZGTK010000046.1, forward strand.
TACAAATGCAATACACACAAATGCAAATTAGGTTTGGACCTCGGGGAATAATAATATGGAGGCATTAAAAAGATGAACAAGAGGAAGATTTGTGGCATTCTTCTGTTTATGTGGTTTTCAAACAAGTAAAGAAAAGCAAATAATATCCTGCTTGGGTGAAGCAATGTTATATCAAATACAAAGGTCTGCTTGTGCTGTAATGTAAGATTTGACTCCCTCTTAGGTCACAGATAGGACAAGCTCATCAAATTTCTCAGTAGTCTGTTATTAAAATAAGCCCAACATGTCACAACAGCATTATTTGAAACACATCCATCTGATCAGCTGATTAAGTCAGGTGATGCAGCAGGAATGAGTCTAGCAGACTAACAGGCTGTAGACTTGTATTCTTCTGGCTGGTCATGTGAGCGTGTGTCTGGCTGAGTTGTGTTCATTGGCACCGAGTGTTGAATTCCAGCATGTACACACCACGTTCCAGAACGTCCCACATAGCTCCTCACTCCTGCCTGGCATTCATGGCATCCTGTCAGTCAAACTTTGTCAAATAAAAGTTATAGCTATTATCATTATACTTTTTTATACTTTTATTATATTTTATTTTAAGCTATTCTGTTTATGTAGAACACACAGTCAGGCCTTATCAGATCTTTTAAAAGATAAAAAGGGAAAAAGGACTATTTAGAAAGTATTTTAAGAATAAAAATAGTAGCCACTGAACCATAAAAATACTTCAGACAGTAATAGTAATAAGATTAAAACTGAACTTGTCAAGACAGTTCAAACACCTGTTGAAACAACAAACATTTTGATTAATGGTGTCTGGGTATAATGTGGTAAAACAAACATGTCTGAAAAACATGTCCTATAGCATCACATTATTTTGTCAGTAACTGTCAAGTCAAACTTTGCGTGTGTTTGTTTTATGTTGGTCTGTTTGCGTCACAGTTCGTTGTGACCTGCAAGTCTATATTTGAACTTGTTTATCACAGAATTCATGCGCTGAAGACACCTTTTTGCAAACACAGACACAAACAAACTGGTTATGTTAGATATATGTTAGAGTATAGGGCCAGGGTTAAATCCAGGAATCCACCTTTCTCCTCACTTGCTACAGCCCCACCCACCGAACACAACAACAGTTCAACCCAGACACCTGTGATACATACCTGACTGAGTCAAGCTTTTAATTTTTAACTACTTCCCTCAGGCCCAGAGCTGGTCAGAGATCTTCTACACCATCTCCAGACGTACTGCCTTCAGCAAGTCACAGCAATAATGCTGTCTAGACCTCAGCAGTTAATTGTTTTTCTGTCTGTCTCTTTCTCTGTCTGTAGATGACTATGATAATCCAGAGGTTCCTAAATTGGAGAAGAGCATCAGTGGTAGCAGCCCATCCAGGGATCGCCTTCTCCTGACCGTGGCCTCACTTTTTCTCATCGCCCTCTCTGTCTCCTAGCATCCACCTCTCAACGGTCGCCATACCAACGAGGCCTTGGGGGAAGGAAGGGTCCAGGGCTGATGGGTTTGCAAGACTTGAGAAGAAAGCTGGAGAAGAACACTTCAAAAGCAATGGACAGATAGAAGTTTGGAAAGATGCTACAGCAGCTTGCTGAGTGTTGAGCACCAGCCCACAATTCAACAGTGGTATTCATGTCGTACAATAGCGACACACCTTGTGCGTTACACAGACAATAATATTATGGATCTTAACACTACAATGAGAACTGTGCCATTTCGGTTACAATATGAGGGATGTACTTTGTGCACGAGTGTGTGTTCTTGTGTGTTAAGCGTTTGTGTGGGCTGGTTGACGTGTTCAGGGTTTGGGTGGGGCAGATCTTTTCTTCATTTTCGAGGTTAGATAGATCTGTTTTCTGCGGATTGGCAGGTTAAAAGTTTAAGAGGATCTTGGATTGTGTTTGATGAGATCCGGAATGTCAGCAAGAGGTTAAGTTAACAGTTGAGGAGCTCAAATTACTCCTCATTTAAACTTGGCAACACACTCCTCATTTCTGGTCTTTTGAAGACTGTTTTTGTTACTAAAGAGACATACAAAACACCAGTTATGTAATTGTCATTAGGAATGGATAGGCAATATTTTCTGATCAGTCTAAACAAGTCTGTAACAGAACTTAAAATCCAAAGTAAACTACAAAAGAAAACCGTATTGACGAGGCTACAATTTATAAAATGTTAAAATCCAATTATATCTGATTCTTATTCAAGCTTATTGTGATCTCGCATAAAAGCAGGGCCCATACAGTGTTTTGTTCTGTGATGCAGAAAATTGAGAGAGAAGTGATTTTGCAAACACAAGCGCCAACACAAACGCATTAAACACATCAAGACAAACAGAAGCCAAATAGCTTTTTTGTTGTTGCTTTGTTTCCTTTTCTCTTTTGATACAAGGTGCTTGTGTGTGTGTGTGTGTGTGAATGAGTGAGTGTGAATGAGTGTATGTATGTGTGCATTAGCAAAGTGATGCTGGAATAATTTCCTCCGGATATTCTCTTGACTGTACGGACTAATAGCTTAAAATGAAGATCAGACACTGTACATAACACACATGCTTTTATTTATGTGTTTGGAACCAATGGACGTTACCAACGACCTCGTTCCCACCCGTTCGTTTGGATGATGCTGATTCTCACTGGACTCTGGAGAACTGTGACATTCCAAACCGACTTCAGCTGGTTCGTTCCGGTTCAATCCAGTTCCGCTTGTCACCGCTTGCTACTTGACTTCTTTTGGTGGTGATCAGCAAGACCAAATGGAAATTGAGGGGTCCGGTGGTTGCAATCTGTTTCTATGGCAACAGTTATTCAGAGGTGTGTTTTCTAGAACACACACACACCTAAAGGCACTAGAGTTCAGCAGGAAATCAGAGCGACAAAAGAAATACCCGTAGTTCTGGTGACACTTTTGTCAAGAGTAGTAAAAGCAAACAAATGCTTCGGGAAGGTAGTAATTGTGTTCTTATGAGCTTTTCAATGGCTAAACGGCAACATGTATCATTTTACAAAAGGATCAAAATTAAGGTTCTAACTGTTTTGATATAGACTAGCACCTTATCATGATGGTAACAAAATCATATACCACAGCCCATGATAGCAACCAGCTTCTTGCCATGCAGATACGGCTTGAACTAGCAAAGGCATGTGGTTTAGGAGAACGATTTGTGGTAGAGGTTTTCTAACATAGATTCATAATGGAAGAGTTTAATACAGACACCTTCTGTCACACCTACAGGCTGTCTCTATATTGATAAAGCCATTTATTGTATCATTCTGCTTTTGCTCTGAAAATAGTTTCAATTTATGTGGAACATTGTGTCTGCTTTATATTTCATTACTATGATTGCTGTGGTAGCACTGTTCTAAAGAAACTTTAGAACAATGAATGGAAACTAAACCTAAATGCGTGGAATGATGTGATGGAAGCATTTCACAGACTTGAATCTACATTTGATTTGTTTCATATTGTGTTTTGTAAAGGTATCGGGTGGAAGATGTGTTTTGTGTTATTGAGTTTGGGGGACTGTGGGGTTGTTCATTTTTCTGGTGGAATACTGTAATGTTTTATGTTTGAGGTGATCGGGTAGGAAAAATATCACTCTTCAAATGTTGCACTTACAAAAACTTGGACACGAGTGTGTGTGTGTGTGTGTGTGTGAAAGAGAGAGAGAGTGCGAAAGAGTTAGAGAAATTGCATCTGCAAGAAGTTGTCATTTGTCTTAAATGAAAACTAGCCTAAATAACCTTTCCATCGTTTATGTGTGTATGAAAGAATGAGAGATCCAGAGGTAATAAAGATAGAGGGCAGTGTGTGTGTGTGTGTGTGTGTGTGTGTGTGTGTGTGTGTGTGTGTTGAGAATTGCTTTTCATTGTTTAGTCTAAGCATATTCTGTGTGAGCAAGCAAGAGAAATTGTATTGTTTTGGGGAAAACAACAAAAGCATTTATTAGTGTTGGAAACAACCAATTACAATCATGTTTACCTTCAACTGGAATGAATTTAAAGAACTTGAAAATAAACTGTACAAACATAACAAAGCCTATAATAATAATCATGATAACAAAACATTGTGCCTTTGATTCATATTTGTTTCAAACGCAACATAATTTATGCACTCAAATGTTTGGCTGTGATATCTAAATGTTCATCTGAATTTGATCACTCTGAAACCAAGGGACCTATAATCAAATGAGTACACAAACACAGCCTGTTCCCACATATCATTTATCTCCACCTCAGTCTGACTGCTCATATAATTTAGTCCACTTCCAGTTTTCTGTTACCTTGTCACTACTATACTGTGTGAGTATATAAGGTTTTATCATATCCAGTTTGTAAGAGAGGCAAAGATGAAAGGATTTCTATCCGAGACCAGCCTGATGCTAAAATCGTTTATCCTCATTAATCTCCGCTATTAAGACATTTCTATTATTATTAGCAGACATTACGGGCATTGCAGTGTCACTTTTTAGTAGCGATACCCATCTGATCCAGTTTCTCAGGACTGAAAACTATAATTGCATTAAAATTGCGTTTCATGCAATCGTTTCTTTATTCTAGTCTTTATTCTCTGTTATTCGCGATGGAGAGGATGAAACGGAACAGATGTTTCTGAATTGAATTACAATCGTTTGATTTTTCTCATCTCGTTAGAGCGGCGATTGATTCAGCGCGGCGTGTCGGGACACACAAACTCCTCCACATGACTGCCTGACTTTCCACTGAATGCCCTGAACCACGGCGTGTGAGTAAACCGTCTGAACACGATGTAACAATAACGGCGATAGATCCTGCCAGACACCGGCTGCCTTCTGCTACCGGCCATACCGAGCAGACGCTGACTTCATCTGCTGCGGGAGAAGGACAAAGACTCATTAAATGAGGTGATAAACTAATGAATGCATTTTTCCGTATTACACAAAGCAGACCAGTCAGGCCTAACACACACGCTGGAATGTTTTCGCAACGTTAATAATAGTAACAGTAATGATATTTTGATCCATATAAAGTTCCATGACTACATTAGTTTCCTCATCGAGATTTAAAAAATGGGATTAGATTAAAATGGACTTTAACATCTGACCACGTGTTGCGATCTGGTGGTTTAATACCGTTACATCATTTGATCAGATGAGTTTAGAACAGCGAGTGAAAACCATTTTTTTTAATATGGCACTTACAATAAATTCATGTAAGGCATGTTGACATTTTAACCACAGAACAAAGTTTCTATTTTTTATTAAAAAACTTAATCGCAAAACATTACTGTGGACTATTGTCATTTGTTGTAGAGACCAAGGCAATAATATGGCATCTTATATGACATGACACCCGGTCCACTGACACAACAAAGAAAGTAAGCAAACTGGCACAAAATAAGTTGTCGTTTAGTAATAAAACATGTTTTTTAGTCAAAATAAAGCAACAGTTAAAGGACTGATTCCTAAGAAAGGCTTTACATTCTCAAACATTAAGATGCAGGTTAATATTACGACCACTAGATGTCTCTATTTTCCCGGTCGTCTATTCAGATTAATAACACTGCAGACAATTTTTCTTAATCCATAGACTAAATAAATAAATAGCTTCAGTCGTGTCTGTTGTGTAAGAGGGGGTCTGGGATTACAGCATGTGGATTTAGTCTAGTAGGTTATGATATAATCTCCATGTGAAACAAGCACAGTGATGATTTAACACATACACACACGTGTTTACCCAGCGGTTTTGTCTCCTGGGCGGTCCAGGTGCCCCAAAGAGTGTATTGTGTGTAAGATTTAATATATTACAATTTCAATTACATAATATATTACAATTACATAACATACACTCAGAAGTTTCCCTGGACTAAAATTAGTAACTAGTGACAGTCTGTGTTAAATTTGTTAAATGTCATGTGATTAAACCACTAAATGAAGTAATGCTTTTTGTATTGAATTATAGAGTATAATTGGTAAAGCAAAGTATGTTTAAACCAAAGACCAAAACTCCTGAATCCTGAACTTCTGGAGAATCAAGAGAGACTAACTATACTGTGTGATCTGTATATGCATATTAGGAAGCAACTTTGTGCAGAGGGTTTGTTTGTAAGTCATATAAATCCCAAAGCCCAAGAATCTTTAACTTTTTTTATTTTAGATATTCCGTGATCTTTGCTGAACTTTCAGAGGAAGCCTCTCCGCCCACTTCCTATTGCTCAGTGCTATAACTGTTGGTTTCCGTGGTACCAGGATTGCCGTGGTTTCCGTCTTGACTCAGTGAAATGAGGGGAATCTGTTAGAAGAATTTAAAGTGTGTGAATAGGATCCGCCCCCTCACCCATATGACCCAATCAGAAATTTACTTTGAGTGTAACTATGTTAGCATAAATTAGCATTCATTAGCTCACTCAGAATGATTAGTCATGGGGGGAACATGCTGCGTGAGACCTAAAATACTCCTCAGAAAGCGATGACTTTATTCAGCTCGGGGCGTAATGAATCCTGCATACTCATTACTGCGTTCAGTAGCCTCATTACTCTGTGTAAGCTCTTCCCCAAAGCCCCAAATCGTGCCATTTTTCACACAAAGAATTAACCTTGCCTTTGCACCCTTCTCCAAATGATTTTGTTTTTCTCTGTAAATTTCAAAACGAGCGTAAACACTAGACAGTAAATGTGTCATTAAAGGGGGAAATGAGATTAGTGGTGTAATGCCACAGGCTGGCCGCTCACTGACAATTGGCAAGAGACGAATTGAAGTGGGGGAAAACCAAATTGCTAATCTGGCACTAATGATATTAATAGCTGTCCAATCGCATTCATCGCCAGTGGCGACTTCATGATTCTGTGCGACATCATCACCATTCTTGTCCCCTCTATTCCAGGAGAGCATGTGAGCTGTCAGTCATATGGCCAATCTATATACGGCAAAGAGTGTTTCATTAGTCAGTGTGTATCGAGGCAAAAACATGACAAAATTGTTTTGCTCACCAACTGCTGAGAAGTTTTGTCACCCTCTGTTTTCCCTCCTTTTCTGTTTTTAACCCTTTAGTCATCAAAGCGGAACCGTCCAATTTCCCGCTGTCTTTTTCTCCCCCTCTCTCTCTTCTCTCTATATTTACTCATAATCCTTATGTTTGATGTCTTCATTCATACAGCTCTCAACAGATGGTTGTTATATATAGATACTGACTCTATCAAACTTCATAGTGAGGAGTCATTTAAACACACATACAGATACACAGATCATTAGATGAGAGAGATGTAATAACCTAATTTAAATGATTATGACTAACAACATTGAATATAGGTAAGCAAGTGTTTTGTTTCTGTTTTGCTGATTTTTTGCTGATAAGATACTTTGCTCATAGAAAAAAAGCAATCAATGTCTATTATTTTTTATTTAATAAATTTAACAGCACAGTATATGAAGTGTAATACAGCATTATAGCATTATGCAAGAACAAATATTTTACTGGATTTACTGTATTAGTTATACATATGCAAACGTGTGACCACGTGTTAGTATGTGGCAACTGAGCTATGTTTGTGTTTATGTATATTTACATGCAGTATGTGTGCATGAATAGTTCAGATGACTCAGTGCTGTTGTCATGGTGATGAAGCCCAGGACAGGATAAGAGCCAAGTTCCACCTGAGCTCTTAAGACGATACAGACTAATGGAATTACACTTACTTTAATTGGACAATAACATTGTCTCATCCATTAATGTCACCACTCATTAATGAATGTATTGCAATTTATTTTCTTACTATACATCAAAATATAATAAAACTTCATGCTATAGAAATGCATTTGGTTCCAAACAGATTAAAACTGGTTTGCGTTTCTATGTATCTGGGACTAAACTATATTTAAAATTGTATATATTAATCATGTTTGCATTTAACATGTTTATATAATATACATAAATATATCTTGTTATAAGTACATACAATTTTAATGATACATTTTCAGTCACTTAAAAGGAACCAAATTGTTTACACTATTGGGACCTCACTGGTGTTTGTTCTGAATGCAATATGTTGCATTGAAATACACCATCTGTATGAAATCAGTGACAAATCAAAGTATTGGCAATCACTTTATACCATTGCAAGAATGAAGATGATTATGGTCCAGTGTGTTCATATCAGAGAAGATACTTTATTCCAGGTTGAAGTTTTAAGTTCAAAGTTTAACTTGATGTAAAACTCTTGACATACGACTCACACCCGCGTCACTCCGCATGCATGAACAGCAGTCAGGTATGTTTATGCCAAATGTTACTCTCAGGCCCTTCACATAACATATGTTGCCACATTAAATCCGTCATTATGAACATATATAGCAGTCTATGTCTTCTGCAATTTTGTGATTTATGTACCGAACATTTTCTACTGTAATTTGTGAAATCATTAACATCTATGCTGGCACAAGTACTGCATTCAATAATAGATTAATCTTCAGATTCCAACTACTATAAGTGTTTTGATTTTTTTCAATAAAGTGATCTGGAAAACACTGGAAAAAGACTCAAGACTAAGCCTTAAATCTCTATAGCAACCCAAAAGATTTAGCATAAGAGCATTATAGTGAATGATACTAAATGTGCACACACATACTGGGTTCATTTATACATTTTAATTACACTGAGCTTTTTTTATGTACTTAAACTATTAAAATGTATTTGTGCCCATTGGAGTAATGTAAAGCATTTCAAATTGGTTTCATTGAGACATTAAAATGCCCCAGCAGCTTCAGAAGCCTCTAAATTTGCTGGTGCTGAAACACGTCCCCTGATTGGTACTCAGTACGGTGAATATATTTCTTTCCTGACCATTTTTCACCAGGTCCCTCCTGCTTGAAAAGATCCATTGTGGACATCTGGGAATAATTACACACTCTATTATTCAAATCAGTGCAATTCCAAAAAATAATTCAAAAGATATCCAAGTTCACATTCTTATCCCCTGATTTTTTCTTTTCACTGAATGACGTACACTTTCAAAAAGCTACAAAACACTTGCACACAAAATGAACGAGTTTTTCCTGCTGTGTCTCAGGAATAGCAGATTTTGATTTTGATTGCTTGTGTTTGGTGGGTTGAGGGTCATTGTAGTTTCACAATATTTCTGCAGGTTCCTTCATGGTCATATCAGGACAAATTCGATGCCCTTTAGCTTTACTGAAAATAAAACAGCAACAACATTACACAACCATTTTAAAGTCCTAAAACAACAACAGCTTACTGATAAAGAGGTTTTAAAACTGGCATTGTTTGTTCTTCTTGTATGTGTGTGTGTGTATTTATAACCATAAAGTCAATCAATTACTTTATAAGGCAGCAATTCTTTTAGTATAAACTCTATTACAATCTGATGTGCCCACTAATCTCAGTAAATCAGCTCAGTGAAGTGGTCAGTTTGTCCTTACGTGACGCCGGAGCCTTTGGCTCATTCCCGGTCATTGCCCAGTATCCCGCTGATGATGTTGGTTTGCGTGACTGGGGCCAAATAAGGTCTGATGATCGAGGTCGGGTGATCGGTACATTTGTGGGCGCACCACCGAAATGGCAGAACCTTTTGAATGTTTTCAGTAAGATTAAAGCCTGGCATTTTGTGGGCAGAATGTCAATCCTGTGACTTTTCACATTAGATCTTGTCCCTGAATGACCATAAGGCAATCTTTGGAAACACTGATTACTAACCTGATCCTTTACATTAGGAAACTAGTAAATTTTAGAGCTCAAGTGGGCGTGAATTAAAAGCCTTTATTTTGTACCTCAAGTCACGTAAGGACAGAAAAACAAATGCGCTGTCTCACACCTACCAACACACCAACAATAGATTAGAATAACAATTATATCACAACACATCGTTCCTGTGAAACTAGCTAGGAAAGTTGGTGATTGTTTTGGTCGTGAAACAGGATCCAGCTGACATCTGATTTGCCAGTTAGAGATTTACTACAGGAAACACATTTATCAGGGGATTCAGAATGAGGTCTTGATGTCTCTTTAAAGACTGATGAAACTGCAGGTAATGAACATGTAAAAATACACACGCATGCTGATGCACAAACAGACACAGTCAGAAACACACACAGTCTCCATCACAAATGGACACACACACAAACAAACACATTTTACAGGCTGTTTAAATATATGTGCTAAATTATGTACCTAAGTATGCTTAGTGATGTTTTTATTGCATTAATGCCTGTTTTAATGACATTGTTTTATTCTGTTCTGTTTAGTTATCAAAAATATATATTCTATAACAATATATTCTATAAATGTCCCCAAATGTCCCCACATACACACACACACACAAAAAGAGAAATGGAAAAAATGGAAAACTACATTCTTCGTAGAGAATTTGTTTTTAAATCTAAATCTGATGTTCTGGCAGTTTACCACCAGATCTTAACATTTGATGAAAATCTACAAGCTAACAAAAACAGCACTTACATAACCTTGACTTAAAAGAGTGCATTCAATCCATTCTGCTAGCACACAGAGAGCCTTACAGTGATGGACAGATAAACAGAAAAGCGTTGGAGAAAGGGAGGGCGAATGAGACAAGGTCATGGTTCGGATCACAGGTTCTTAGGTTAGGAAATAAATGATCTGTTAACAAAACCTCTCAGCTATCAGAAGAGCTTCTATAGCTCATGTTCTTAAATCCTGGAAAGTTTATCCTTGCTTGTGTTACATTTGGCCTTTCCTTTTTATGCCTTTCCTGTTCCAGGAAAAGTTTCAGAAAAGTGTGTGTTGTATAATGTGTGTGCTTTACAAATAAATTGAAAATTTTAATGTGTGGTTGTTTATTTCACAGACTATTTATTACTCATGGTCTTTGCATTACATTTTTATATTTCACATACAAAACAACAGAGAGAACAGGCCAACAGACAAACGCCTCCAGTCACAGAACATACATTATCTTTCTGAACATTTTGAGCTCCCTCTCACATACAAACATATTCAAAGTAGCGTGATTTGACTTCCTTTAATCAGTTTTGAATTTATTCACATTTTGTCAAAGGGACAGACGCTTTTGTTCGCCCTGATAGCTGTTTTTGCTTTCTAAGCCTCATTCAGCCACAGAACATCTCTGCTGTTCTGCCCTTGAGGTCTCACAGTCACTGAGGCTGTTTGTCTGATGTTAAACACACACACTCAGTGTCAGTGATGTCAAATCGCAGAGAGTTCACAAACATCACACCATTCTTCAAAAGACTCTGGGAAACAGAGAAGCCACTGTGTAACTACAGAAAAAGAAAGAGAGATAATATTTGCAGGACGTGGAACTTGAATAAAAGTTTGATTTGACTTAAACAAGTTTCTGGGATGTGATTCAAACTTGACCTCTTGCGAGGAGATACAATTATATAGCAACAATTGTTCAGGTTTGTGAATAATAACTTCTGTGTCAATGGAGTTTAGAATTGTGAAGGCTTGCAGTCAACAAGAGTTTGTAACTGATGAGTCAGTCATGGAATCTGACAAAACAGCCCACACCTGGTAAACAATGAAACTTAAGTGTGTTCACCTTTGTGCAATACACACGTATGTTCGCAAGTGCAGCTTTATTGGTCGTGAAAACAATCAATTCAAAGACAAACAATCTGAGGCATTTAAAGAGAAATTGCCCAACATAAACAAAACTCTGTGTGTTCATGTACAAATCACTGACGTTGTTTAAGCTTAAGCTAAGGCTAACATATGACCCTCCCTTTGTTAAAATATTGTTGCGTTGCTAACATTGCTTGTATTGAGGGCTTTTCCCTTAGATAGTGCTTTAGTCACTAGTGGCTATTTATAGATGGAATTGCGATGTTTGTTTATTGTAAGTAAACAAAGATTGTGACTGTTAACAAGATAATTGTGTGTAAGATAGTAAGCGTAAGAGCAGTGCACTTGTTATGGTGTTTACAGGTGTGTGTGGAAGGAACATACGTGACTTGCCCATATCACTGTTAAAGGTGATGTCATCACTCTGAGGTGTAACCGTGGCATTCTTACATCACAGTTTTCTGTTTGAGAATGTATTTATAGCATACAAACCTGATAAGATGCAATACTGAGGACTTTATATATGACTTTATGACTTCATAAGAACAATCTGTATTGTCTTTCTCACAGTTCTGACTTTCTGTATAAGTTTTCTTTTTGATTCTGCTCTAATAATATTTCTGTACCTCCTCTCAGTTTTTCCACTGGTGTTTTATAAAATATATTTGATGGCGTATGCTTAAGTTAATATATTTACTGTCTGGTTTTAATCTAAATGTTCTTTTGTTTTGCATTGCACAAAACCACGACCAAAACCCTCAAAACAAATTCAGTGACATCACTCGCCATGTGCGCGCACACATAAAGATAGACAACAAACATAAATGCAGTATTTATAACTATAAAACATATTTGCACAGAATCTTTGTTGTTTAGGATGATGCAAAACAAAGAGTATTGTGTGTGTGTATGCACTGTGTGTTTATTTAATGAAAAGCAATGAATAGGGCCTGATTTATAGAGATGCTGTGAAATTGTTACATGCTGTGAGACTTTGTTGAAGCAGTTCGCTTATTAAATCACCCACCTCCACAATTCTCATTCCTCATGTATATAATTTTAAACATTTCACTCGGATTATATATTGACACATTCCTTTTCAGCTCCACTGCTTGGCAAATCTTTCACAAAAAGTCATTTTCTTCCATCGGGTGAAAAAAACATCTTACAATCCTAAATACCGCTATTTGCATACATTTCCAGAAACTAATTAGTCTTAAAATGTCACGCTGAATGAAATAAGAATCATTGCACTACAGAGATACTCTGAAAATCATCAATCTTACTGAAGTGATGCTGAGAAACAAAAAGTTAAATGAGAAAGTTTACGAACATCAAGAGTCATACAAATGATTATGACTTTTATCCTGTGGTAAATTATGTTCACAAACTGTTTAGGGAAAACAAGAACAATAAACAGCAACCCACCAGGGAAAGAGGAACTATGGAGGAATAAGCACAGATTTATGGGGTATCGTAACACCCGTCCTGGAGTTTATAGTTTTTAAAGTATAACATTCTGTACTCTTGTATAGCCTCAACCAACCACCATTTTGAAAAGGTAGGCTGACTATACTAAAATTCAAAATATTTATCAAACCAAACTTATTTTGTGCAGTATAAAGATTGAACCCAGCTAACAATTAGGTTGTAAGAACATTTCTGTGATGTTTCCAGTTTAAAATGTTTCTTTGAAAGTTTTAGGAAAGAATTCCTACTTAGTACAACTACTAATGTTACTGCAAGAGCATTTAAAATAAATAATTCAAGATAAAAATAATTTAAAAAAATGAATATGTAAGGGGCACCAACAGAGCAGAAATATTGTCTGTGGCCTTCAACCAGGGGCCCCTGCAGTTCTCAGATAAAATGAAAAGAAGGGCCCCAAGTGTTTGTGTCTGGCACTACAGTTCCCACTGGCCTCACTTCATCATCAACCGTGTTTAAGAAGCTGTGTTAGAAAACGACTGAGTCTGATGCTAAATGGCAGTTTATGGTTCGTTTTGGCTCTCGGCTCCCTGCAGGTGCTCTCAAGTGTTTTACAATGGGGTAAAAGTCCTTCCTGTGTAAATACTAAAGTGCACCTCTGGCCATAAACACATGGAATACATCATTATATTAAGATAAGAAATCACACAGGAGTATTTTTCTCAGTTAACTACCCTTATCACAGCAGAGAGCGTGCTCATAAGCACACACACACACACACACACACACATTAAAAGTTCTAGAAGCACGTAGGCACTGAGATTTGAATAGGTCAATGATCATGCTGTCTTAGGCATTAGTGAATACAGACATGCAGTGGTTCCCACACATACTCAGCAAGATTACCTGGACATATTTGAATTTGTGCTTCTGTTGACTTCCAATAAAACATGGGGGTTGGTGTTCCATAATGCGACCCAGCTGTTGTGGATTTGTCGCAGCTAACCAGACTGCCAGGAGCCGGTAACGAGCTGGACTTAATTAATGCCCAACACCCTGTGGCCTGAATGTCGACCCGTTAGTTCTCTCTTCTAGTTTTTCTCCCGCTGAGCATTCTCCACATGCAGTAGAGTAATAAATGTGAGGAGGGTGGTAGAGTTTTTCATGTAAATCTTTAATTGATCTTTAATGAACTTCACACACAAATGATCTTTAGACACCCTACTGAAAATGTCACACAAATTACACATTGTGCTTATTGGTCCACGTACTGTACATCTAACATACTGATATATTTGTGCGTGCATGCGTGTGGGTGTGGATGTACATGAGTCTGTGTGTGTTTGTGTGGTAAAGATACTTTGAGACTGTTATAATTCTGAAGGGATTGGGTGGAGATTAGGATTGGACTGACTGATTTATTACTGGACACGAATGTGAAACAGGGCCAGCGTTTGGGATGTGTGATTTGTAAATTCAGGCCAGAATAGGGTGTGCTGGACATTTGGCAGGCCATAGAGGATTACACATCAGGGATCTAAGCATTTCTCAGTGACAAGCTCATGTTAGGGTCAGAGTGTGTTTTTGATGAAACGTGGCATGGTTTAACTGAGGTGCTGTTTGCTGTGTTTGTGTGGTCGGTCAGGAGAGGGTATGTTTGGGTGCGTGGGCACAGCTAGTCAGTCTGGGTTGGTCTCAGTGGATATCAAGGCTAAATGTCACACCAGAGCAACATATGCTGTGTACAAGACTAGCGTGTCTAGAACTGGGTCATGTGATCTTGATTAAGCTCCTACAGAAGTGTTATTCTTGAGAACGTTTGTGCCATGTGCCTGTGTGTTTAAATTGTGTTGGTCAGTTAAATAGTTGCAGGGTGTGACCTAGTTTATTTGCTCCAGACGTGTTAAGCTATGAGGATCCTTAGAAATATGATATAACCTGGCTCTGCCCACAATCTTTGACATTTCTATATATATCTATATGCATTATTTGACGTATCATTCATTTCTGTACCTCAAATGGTGTGAGACCATGAGCTTTGTGACAAAAGTCATAGTGTTTGTTCAAATCCCCTAACAGTAGTATGGTAGTATGAGCAACAGCATTAATACTGCAGGCTGTCTAAGACCATTTGTGTCAGTCCTAAACAAACACCAACACTACAGTCCATATAAGCGAGGCCTCCACTCATTCCAGTGCAGGTGCTGAGTTATGCAGGGGCCACTGACTCTCATTAACAGACTGATTACTGTAATACATGCCCAGAATAAACAGGAGCAGCTGTGTCCAAATGCCTGTTAATATCAGATTTATGTGGGTGGAAGGGGTGGTGAAACACAACCAACTCAAAGAACAAGAGAGAGAGAGAAAGAGAATGTGGAAGGAAATAATATTTGGTAGCAAACGAGAATGTGAATGAATGTAAATCAGAAAAGCGGAGAAGTGACATAATGAAAGGTTATGAGAGAGAGAGAGAGAGAGAGAGAGAGAGAGAGATGGCGAGTGGTTGAGTCGGTCAGAGTAAGTGAGAGGCCTCTCAGCTCTGCCACAGAGTCCAGCCACACACAGGAGAACTGTAATTAGGACTGTCCCAGAATAGAGGAGAAACTGAAAAGGAGAGAAATCTGAGGAAAATAAAAGCAAAAACATGTCACAGTACATCTTTAGCAGCACGCAAAACTATAGCCTGAAGAACAAACAAGAATCTTGAACTACATTTCTGCTTTGTGTGCCATCTACAAATCACATTAATCATGCAAACTGGTACTTTAGGAAGGCTGATATGCTACTGCATTGTCTAAAACTATTTTTAACAGCGTCTTTTAAAATTATTGCGTATGAAGCATTTAATATCTCACTAATTCAGACTGAAATTCATATTTGAAGGTAATTAAAACAGTGATAGCTTCAAGAAATGGCAAACAGTTATCTTTTCATATACATTTAAGCTTTCATCATGGTACTGATTCCATGGACACGTTAAATGTCAATTATCAAAATAACATCTGACATCACTTAAGTCCAGCACGTCTAGTTGGATATTTGTTAAAGATTTTGTAAAGCCAAAGACAGTGAAAAATGACATCATTCCTGTTTTGAGTTGGAAATGTAGTTCCAGTTTTGTTTACTTTTGAGCTTTCACATTAGTTTGTTTATGCCGTCTGCTTCTCTCACAAACAAAAAAAGTAAAAAAGTAAGAGTGCCACTTTGTTTGAAAATAAATACATCCAGATGCTTATTGCATTTGCTGGGTACATATTCAGAATTTGAAGACTTTACTTTGGGGTTATTTTTGCACAATGTTTTATTCTCTCTTTATATTGTTTTAATACAAAAGTTATATTAAATAGTTCTGAAACAACTCCATGTGTACACATCTAAAACTTGATTCAGAATTTTGATAATAAAGTATAATTGTATTGGATCTAGATTAAATTATTTATTGATATGATTCAGTGTTACAAATAAATAAAATCTAGACCTAACATACACACACACACAGAGTCCAACACATATTATGTAGCCAAAGATGTGGCTAGTCAGGGAGGCTCTACTGTGGTCATTAAACATGCTCTTTGTTCTAAACCTATAATTTGCTATAATGGTTTCCGGTGTGAGGGTTAGCAATAGCTAGTGCGTAGACAAGCTAATCCTTTAATTGGGTAAAATAAACAGCAAACCCCTCAGGCAAACGTCACTCTGTGTGTTCTGTCATATAAAGCCTAATCCAGTCAATCACACAAACATAACTGACCAATTCAACCACTGGCTTACCTGATAAAGACCAGGAGCTGGTCACACATTTTGACCTTTAACCCCAGAGGATCGTTCTGGCTAACATGACAATAACCTTGGCCTAACTGAATTACATTCCACTTGACACTGGTGTGCTGGTTCCCACCAGTCTTCCACAGTGCTGCTCAATCTTCCCTCTGTTTATGCTGTTGTTTTTTGCATAACATTATCTTCAGACCAAGTATCAGCAAATCACATCTGTTAAGTATGTGGTTGCAACTGTCATGCTGCCTTGAAAGTACAAAGCAATTCAAACTTAAATCTAAATTCAGAGATCTAAATAATTGTCTTTTTTGTGAACCTAACAGGCAAAATACTTTGTTTTAACTTGCAATTGTTCATATTAAACCACCAGGGTTTAAAATATATTTATATAATAAATAGTTCTTTTTCTTATTTATTGTTCTCTGTGCAGCAGACTCCTCATAAAATCTTGATTTATCTGGTTCATTATCTGGTCCAAAAATTTGCTTATGCTAACCTCACTTTATACATAGAACAGCAGGCTGACACATAAAAATGTAAATTAAGATCAGAAATATTACTCTTGAGGTAAAGATATCTCACCCACCGATCAAATCTGTTCTTTCTGGTGGGCTAATTTGTTCTAACAAAACACACATCTCTTTGAATTTATTTATGCAGCAAACACGCGCACACACACTTCTTCATGAGCTCATAATTTCAGTCATCTGGGTTTCTGGTTTATGTCCTGTGGGAAGATCTATAATACAGAACAGACCGTCCCAAATATACAACACCAGGTGCACATGTGTGTCTGTATGTACACTACTGCTCCTGTGTGCATGGCCAGAGAGAGAGTAAGTGTTAGACGTGGAGTTCTTGTTAATTATGTGTCACTTATGCAAGAAGTTTCACACACTTCCTCCTGCCAGTAACACTGGCTGTCCCAAACACCCCACCAAATAAAACAACACAACTGCAACATAGCACAACCATACAACACAGCCAGTCACACAAAAAAACATCAGAAGTTCATAACAGTCTTTCAAATAGAAAAATAACACAACCTGCCACATAGAACTATTGTGCATTAGCATAATGCAACTTGCTTTAAAGATAAAAACACAGCCTTTAGCATAGAAATACAACACAGCCACCTAACAAAGCCTCTCACCTAGACAAACAACACAGTTACAGAAAATAATACGTCACACAACACATTCTTGCATAAACATTTATTCACTGGGTGGACACTTTTATTCAAAGCATCTTACAGTGTATTCAAGGTATATATATTTTATCAGTACGTGTCCCTGGGCTCAAACCCACAAACCTACACTGCTAACACAATTCTCTACCAGTTGAGCTACATGAACACAGATACCAAATTTAAAAACACAAGAATTCCATATTCAAGATAAATCAACAACATCTTTTGCCTGTGAGAAATACATGAACTCGGTTTAAATGTCCAAAAATCTGTATTTTTTACAAAAACAGAAAATGCTGTGTGGCAACAACACTATCTAACAATTAATGTACACAATGAGACATGAGGAGAGGAGAGGAGCGAATGGAGCGAGAGAAACATGGGTGAAAAGGTGAAAGAGAAGGAGGGGGAGAGCAGATGAGACCGTGACTAGACCACTGAGGGTGGTGTGGTCATGATCTGGTGAGCAGTACTCACTTACACTCTTCCTCTCTCCCACACGTACATAAATACAGTTAGTTCTATACTGTAAGGACTGAGAGATTGAGGAACAGACAGTGTGTGTGTGTGTGTGTGTGTGTGTGTGTGTTTGTGTGTGTGCGTTTGTGTGTGTGTGCATGCGTGTGTTTGTGTGTGTGTGTGTGTGCACGTGTGTGTTTGTGTGTGTGCATGTGTGCATGTGTGTGTGCATGCGTGCATGTGTGTGTGTGTGTGTGTGTGTGT
>JAZGTK010000046.1:217541-234314 GCA_036877625.1 Ambastaia sidthimunki
CGTGTGTGTGTGTGTGTGTGTGTGTGTGTGTGTGTGTGTGTGTGCAACTCTTCTATGTATATGCATGAATGTGCTGCATAAGACAAGAATTCTCAAGCATGTATTTACAGAATATACTCTCATGTTACACGTGTTATGGTATGCATGTATTTTTATGATACACATGTTCATGAACACATCAGTCACACATCCATGTAAGTGACTATAACATGTTTGTAGGAAGTGTAAAACTCCAGCAGGTCATGATCTTATGAATTTAAAATCACTCTTTAACACACACAGCTTTACATTACTTTACATTCACAACTACATTTCTCTATTTGGCAGAGACGTTGAGCAACTTACTGTACAATCAGGTAGAGATTTTATCAGTATGTTTTCTCTGTGAATCAAACCTGTGACCTTGGCGTTGCTATAGCACCAGTTTTCTAGTTGAGCTATACAGGAACAGGACATTTTATATTACTGTAACTAATCACTGTGCATTGCAGGTTCATGATCATTTTTGTCTGAGCTGAGTGAACAGTGATGATTATAAGTAATTCACTGGTTCCCCAAAACAGTAAACTGCAGTTTTTGTGCAGCTCAAAACCAGATCAAAACATACTGCCCAGTTTAGGAATTCCAGCTGGTTGTGATCTTTTGCTCAAAGCCATGAATTGGAATCTATTTGACCAACCAATAGAAGACGGGGGGACTGTCTATTCAAATAATATTCATTATTTTTGCAGTTCCATTTGGTGTCACCAGCGGTGCATTTTAATTAAGCTGTAAAAGATGCTTGAATGCACAAAACCTTGTGAAGCATCTGTTGATCAAAAGATGTTGCAAGACAAGCAACCATGATTATCTATGTGTGTATGTGTATGCCTTCCAGTAAAGCTGGCAATACCCTAACCATATGACAATGCTACTTCTATTTTAATGTAGACACATAAACTAAAACATACATTTATGATAAAAAAAAGAGAGTGAGTCAGTGTGCATGCAGCTGTTTTGGTCTGAGTCATACTGATTCTCCAACATCAGCAGCCCATCAGTCCAGAAGATGATCCAGCTTCCCTATATCTGCCTCTTTTGTTTCTGTTGTATTATCTGTACTTCCTGTCCCCAAACACATCAGACTAAGCCAAAAACATACAATCACAGGCACACTGACTATGTTACCTTAAAACTACTTGCTTTGTGTGTGTGATGGTGAGTTTGTATAAATTGTCACCTCGCCTCCACAATATACAAGTCAGCCCATCTGGGATCTATGAATATGTGTCTGTTTCATTGCTGATGAATAGAGCGCAAACACATGGAGAGACAGAGAGACCTGTTTCTATGGGTCTCATCAGGACAGAGAATTGAAAGACAATGGAGTCTATGGGTGTGTGTGTTTACTTAACCATATATTGGGGACAAAGTTGGACCCAAAAGACAGCAAAACCTGACAAACCCTAGCAAAACCTCTCATCCTCATATGATAAACAGTGATAAACATATGATAAATAAAAGTTTTTTAAAATGTAAATGCAACAATTTGTGTGTGTGTGTGTGTGTGTGTGTGTGTGTGTGTGTGTGTGTGTGTGTGTGTGTGTGTGTTGAAGGAGGTGCTGAAGAAGTGAAGAAGAATGAGAGAAACTGTGGCAGTCGTCTGACACATAGAACAATCTTTCATCTGCTGTTTTAATCCTGACATGGTCCACATTCATGATAAAGCTTGGGCTTGCATAACCAAAACAAGAAAATTCATAATCATAACACTAAGCCTTCTGACCACCTCTAAATTTAGACATGCTTTTAAGCAAACTGAGAGAGAACAAGAGAAATGGGGCTTAAATGGACAAGAATAAGACAGTGATGCAGAGACACAGTGACAGTAACACAAAGAATGGAAAGCAAAATGAGAAGAAAATAAATAAGATGTCACAGCCTTAGAAATAGAACTATAGAAAATATGAAGAAATGGATGAAAATGTTAATTAATTGAAGAGATTAAATGGTAAAGAAGAAAGAAAATGGCCAGTATAAATTGAGAAAGGAAATTAAATTCTTTTTCAGGAAAACGATTTTTCCATGTTTTTAGTGTAAAACATGTCACAAAATGGCTTTTTTTAAGGTGAAAAATTTACCTCCTAGGATTTTTCATAATTTTAGGAATTTTCCTGGTTCTTTTCTGATATACTAAAAAGTTGAACCAGGAGAAATCAAGTGATCCTGGAAGGACTGGGATGATGAGTATTGAAAGAGGACACAAGAACAAAAGAACAGACATGAGCAGAAGACAGATCAAGACCAAGAAAATGACCAAATGTCTGCAATAAAATGTCGAGTTAATCATTTGCCTGTGTTTAAGAGTTTAAACAGAAGTGTACGAGTGTGTATGAGCATTAGCATTGTAAAACACACTTCTAGTCCTTCAATTGCTCCCTGTGGAGTCACAGGCCCCCATTGTAGGGGAGTGTGCTCTCTACCAGAGCCTAGCTCACACTGCAGACCACCTGTATGCTAATGACCAATCATCCTATTGTATCCGCAAAAGGAGTCCAGCTTGTCGGAGTGTGCCGCAAAGAGCCGGAATGTGACAAAGCAGGGAGATAAATAGGGCAACAGAAGTGTGTATGTGTGCCGTGGGGTCAGACCTCGGTGCTCCTAATTGATGACCTCAGATGGAGGGCATGGAAGTTAGGCTTTGATTTTAATACCATTGTCCAAAGTCTCTGTATGTTAGTACATTTGTTCATATACATGAGACATTTTTGTGCATACAGTGAAGTCCAAACGTCTGAGGCCACAAAAACAATTCTGGACTTTTCCACCCAAATTGTTATTTTCATCATTTATTTATTATAAGACATTATTGTATAATGTACCATACATCTTTTAAAATGGTTGTTTTATTAAATTTCAGATTAGTTTCTAGAAATGTTTTGGCTTCTCTTACCTAACATTAGACTTTGCTCTACATGGAAGTTTTTGGTGAAAGACAGGCTTTTTACATTTTAATGTTTTTGCACTTTGAATATTTAGTTCTCTAGCTATTCTTTCTCTCCTACATAAACACCTACTCCGTTCTCCAGGTCATCCTTCACTTTCGATCATTCATATTATGCAAGTTTAAACCCACATTTTGCCCTTCATTTATCTCTTTCCAGTTTCCTCTCGCTCTAGTCGCTCCATCTCTCCCCCTCAGTGTTTCGCAATAGCAGATTCTCTACAAGCCTCAGGGTGTATCTTGGCACAACGATACAGAGATCCACTCCTTGTTTTCAGCCAAACCCTCAACGGCTTCTGCCACCTACACCCTACTTCTGCCATCTAGACACCCTAGGTCTTTACCTGTTGTCAAACCTCACTTTCCATTGTTTTTGTCTTTCTTGGCCTGGCCTGTGGTTTTTATAATTAATTATAATTAGTTTACCCACCCACTGTCCCTGCTTCTCTGTTTTGGTAGAATTCTTACACGCTATTAGCAAAACAGTAATTATACCTCAGTGATTATTCACTTAGGTGAGTCTAGAAAGTAAAGCAATGTGGATATAAAAGCTTTCTGCAGGTGCCGGAAGGCCAGACAAAGCTTGAAGTGCTGTATAAAGGCTGACCAAAGTTTGTCAGTGTTAATATTGTTGTCATTGTTCTTGTTACATAACTGTGGTGCTAATTTTGCATGTCAGTCAGCTAACAAATAGAGTTAATGTTCCATAGGGACACATTTAGCCTGTGATAACAGCTATGGGCTTGATTCACAACGATGAAGAAATACATTTTTCATGAGATATTTCATGAGATATCATTCGCATCTGAAGTTAGAAGCTAATCAGAGAATTATTTTCTTTGTTGCAAAGATGAGCTCTAACTGAGCCCATATGGATATGCACTGACAGCTTGAGACCTTAAAAGACCTTAAGACTCTCAATTATCTCTAAACAACACTCCACAATGTGTTATTTAATTATCTTTCTTGTTCTCATTAATCATAATACTGAATATCCTGCAAGATTTAAAGACAGGGTATGGTGACTGTTTTCCAGAAACATTTTTGTTATGCTGGTTGAAAGTCTTATCACATCCTGATAGCAATTACTAAGTAAAGTGATCTAAATGTATTGATTTCTAAATGTAAATATGCTCTTATGCTTTCCAGAAATGCCTACCCTACCTTTAACTCAGAGTTCCTTTTACTAGATTCTGGAAGCCTTTAAAAGGATGCTGAAGTCTTGAATAAATTCTGCACCGACAATGAAGAAACGCTTCACACAGTGACATTAACAGGACATTAGAGAATTTGTGCTGAAGTGGATATAATGTTTCCATGCTGAATGGCAAAGTCATTTACACCTTTGTTACTTTGTAAAACTGAGGTCCATTATGCAAATGCAGCCATTGTTCAGTCATAGTTCAGAACTCTGGATAACTGCCCATTGAAATTTGCACGCATACACACACTTACACACAAACTGGACAGTGTGGCCAACAAATGCTAAATACTCCTACGCAGATCTATCTAAACTCAGCCGACAGCAACGGCTGTCATGGAGGGAAAGAATGAAAGAGAACTAACCAGACAGCATGTAAAAGAGTGAAGAAAAGAAAGAAAGAGAGGATTTCAGCTTCTGTCATAGATTCTGATGCATGGTGCCAGGCTCTGCTGTTAAGGGAAGCCTGCTGTGGGCAGATCTGTTCCTGAACATTTGCTCAGGGCTCTGCCTCCTACGCTAATGGAACTCATAAGCATTCTCCATCCTGCAACACTCAGTACATTTACACTGAGATCTCAAAGCTGTATCTCCTGATACATGACCAATGTGACCCATCACCTGGTGAAGGTGACGCATGGTGCTCGTAACAGACGGAAAAGCACCCTCACTCCTGCAAACACACTCAGCCCTGACTAATCGTCCCAGACTGAAGCCTTTAGCAACATATAACGTGTGTGAGCCTGTCCTGCCCGGCCTATTCCAAAACAGTAGACACAGGTAGACACACTCTCCACACAGCTCCCCTTTCTACCCCCGGCATGATGAGTGGTTAGACCTGGATTAAAGAGAACCTGGGAGCCCCGTGAGGTGGGGAATGGGGGGTGGGCGTAATGGGGAAAGCCTTGATGACGGTAGAGGTGATGTCATAATACCGTTATCAGGTGTAAAGGGGGATTAAGGGGATTATAATTGTTTGATTGATACCCAGGAAAAGCCTACGTTGTCTGTCACTGTAATACACAATAAGTGACTTTCCAAATGTAATTTTTCATAAGAGACTGAAGGCAACTGCCCACCGTCAGATTACTCAACCTGCTGTCACGCTGATGAATACACAACAGGGTTATAGTCTCACTTCCTGTAAACAGGTTAGATATAGGCTATATAAATATTAGGTATGCCAGTTATAGTATGCATACTATAAGAGGGACTTAAAGAACACAATCACCAAATGCAAAAATAAATAAATAAATATAAATAAATAGGAAATGCAAGTGTTATTCCATAAAATGAAAACATGAAAATGTATTATAGATGGTAACCTTAACGGAACTAATGTTCATGTGATTGCTTTCATAACTGAATTAAAAATATAAATAACTGAATTATAAAACGGGATTTATTTATCAATACAGATGGTCTGTTCACTTGTGTGTAAAGGCGTGTCAACAGAAGACCTGCTCTCCACTTTCATTGGCTGCCTTGCGCTAAGGGGCGTGGCCGTGAGCTGATAATAAAGCACTCCGCGCACATTTCACTAGGATTTACCGCAACAGTTTCGGATAGAGACAAATGCTCTATAATCCCGTTATTCAAACAAACTGAGTCACTAGACTTTTCGCGTAGCTTACACGGCCATTGTGCACGTTCATTTGCACTTCCAACGTGCAAAACTATTTTTATGCGGGTTAACATTGTTGTTTACAAGTTTTATATCTTGTACTCAATGGATTTTCTGTGGTTGTTGTGTGTAACGGTGAGCGTCGGCGCCTGGTACGCATCTGCGGAGCGACACAGCGTGTTTTGGAACAGCTCAAACCCAAAGTAAGTCATTTATGTTTTTACTTTTTTATGCATGTTACCTTATGTATGCAAAGCCTTTTACTTGAGTTTACTTCGATCGTTTTCGTGCTTTACCTGTTATTTGTAACTCTTGCTACTAGTATTCGCCTATTATTTCTGAAATCTGATATGCATTACACTCTTATCAAGTTCTTATCAAGTCAGTCACAGCAACTCTGTTTTGAAACTCAGCGTGTTTAAATCAAGAACTTCCCTTAACACATATTAACTCTAATATTGCAACCTCAGTTACTTACAGAAGCTGATGAACTGTTTACGCTTTCTAGGTACTTATCACGCACTTCGCTTATCTCTGCATTAAATCTATAACATGTTCTAATACAGGGGAATTATTGTGTAACAGACTGCAGCTGGGCTAAGTAGTACATGGAAAAAAATGCAGACAGATGGACAGACAGATCAGCCTAAATATACATACACACACTCACACACACACACACACACACGCGCGTAGTACATATACACAGACACAGAGCAATAAATAGACAGACATGAGCGCACTGGACTGGAATATCTGTGGCTTGTAGTAGTCTGCGCTTTTTACAAAAAATGTCTTATCACGGTGTGTTGTTAAGTTGTGTTAGGGGTTTATAATCCTTAAAGTCTTTGATATGCGTTTCAGCACACAGTGTTGTGAGTGTAATATCACATCGATAGTGAGGAAGCACGGGCCATCAAGCACTTTAATAAGATCAATACGAATGACGACGATCAGTACGATTTATTGCGCTTTCAGCAAGAAACTTAAGAAAGAGAAAATGGGCTTTTATAGATGTTAGGTCCTATATCAAGTGCTATCAGTGTCATCTTGTTTACGGCGTCTTTGACCATGAACTGACATGAGATCTCGCTGATTGCATATAACCTGAATGATTTTCTTCCTTCTTTTGTGAACTGTTATTGACTTGAGCTTTCTTCAGAGAGTTCGCTTTTATTTCCACGAACACGGTTCTTCATATATGGTCATTATGAAGATCTAATCATAATAGCTAGCTGGTGATAACTAAACTGACAGGGAAATCTGGGCAAAGAGTCATGAACCAATGAAAGTTTCACTGATGTCAGTAGTGATTCATACCGTGTGTTATGATTCAGGTTGAGTGAGTGATTTGTCAATGCCGTTGCGCAAGTGTAAGTGTACCAGCTTTAACCAGACACGGAGAGAAAGATAGAGAGGCAGTCAGATAGCAGCCGAGAAAAGAGAGATAAAATGACTTTAAGAAAACATGTACGGGAACTTAAACCCCTTTAGGACCTGCCAGGAAAGAATGAGGTGGAAGAGAAGGTGATACAGAAGGAATAACAGAAGCTGGTTGGATTTATTGGGGTGGGGAAAGTTAAACAATAGGATGGAAATGAAGAAGTGTGGAGGATTATGTGGCAGTGGTGTGTGTGGAGGTCTGGTCCCTAATCTCGACACGGACACATTAATGGAAAGGATTGCATAACCAAAACAAAAATGTAATAACAACACATTAAACCCTGACAGTCTCTACATTAAAAATCTATGTGGGGTCTTTATTTTTAAAGCAATTTCCTTTCCATACTAATACCAATACATATATCCTTTTTAAGAGTCAAGTATTGAAAAGGTTAAAAATCAGTATCAGTTTTAGATGACAGTGCCTGGGGTGGCCACTTGCGTTTAGGGGACCCAAACCGGTCTATTCATATTCCCACAGATTAAGACATGCATATACAGTTGTATGTTTATATCGAGCTGGTCATAATCTGGCTGCTGTGTTGGGATGTGTGTTTTTACGGCATTTTGTCCAAGTTAATCCTCTTTCATTAATCCCACATTCTAAGAAAAACAGAAACAATGATATTCCCATTAATTGGATTTTCAGGCCTTTCTTTTTTGTTTTTCCTTTCACAGTTTAATGACTTTCCACTATAGTCAGTGATTATTCAATCAGACCATGAAACGCAATCAGTTAGTATGTAAGTGGATTAGTGAGGCTTGGCTGATCAATGCCAGTCCTCTGAAACCAATTAAGTGTTAAATATTAATTGGAATGATTATCTCTTTCTGCCTGTAACAGAAGAGTGTTTGGACACACAAACAAACAGAAAAACACTGGCTGTTTTTTAGCTAAGTGGGCGTGAGCATGTGTGAACAGTAATGATTTAATCTCCTGCGCGTGGCCTTTGGCGAGTCGACTCTCTGGTTTGGCGGGTATGTGCGTGAGTGCGTGTACCCCGATAAGACTGGATTTTCAGGTCTGATGTCTGTAGGTGGATGACAGGTGGATGTTGTTTTCGACTGTCTGTTGTTGTGCTCATCACATGCCAACGCTTGCACGCTAAAGGAAAAGTTTAAAGTCCCGTCATGTTAGCGTCACCTAATCGTTGTTTTTCCTCAGAATCATTGAACACCGGATTTAAGTTTTTGTTCTTATTTTTGTATGTATGCAACGTACAAGTCAATGTTTCGCTGGCAGTGAAGGGGAGTGGTTTAATGAGCAATAGTATCACTGCAGGTTGGCAAAACATTGACTCATGATCACACACAGTGTGACACATGGAGAATTTGTGATTTGGGTATATTTAGTAGACAGGGATTCCTTCTTGAAAGTATGGTGCTATACTTGACCTTTCAGCTGTCCACTCATTGTCCATTTCATGTCCTGTTTCTCCCTCTCTGTTTGTTCTTTGTCTGTGTGGTACCTCTTTTATCTCTATCTGAGCAATTAGCTTGGGGGCTAAAATATAGTGTGAATTGTCTTTAAAAGAGGCAGACAGATCAACATACATATCCAGACAGATTGTAAATCCATTTTCTCCTTGTTTTTTGTCTCTAGCTCATAAACACAGACACACACACATGGCCTCAAGCCAGCTGTGTAGACTGGTCTATAATCTGTCAAACGGACAGAGGGGAGCCACAGATTATATGCAGATGTGTGTAATCTGTGCGAATGACCCATTCACACAAAAATCACTGTTTTATTTATAGACCTTATGCAGTAACCCAGTGCTGCATAATCCCACTCTACCCAGAAATGGACATGTATGGAAAATATAACCCATAATTCCAGAAAATATTATGGAATGCAGTACCATCTAGGGGTTTTATTACAAAGCACTCTTTATTTATGACTGTTTCTGTTGGTTTTCTGCAGGTTAGCTTCCATTTTATGACATCAGCAGGTTAACAGTTCAGTATTAATGTATGCAAGAAATTTACAGAAAGACTTTGCAGAGTCTTTCTTCATTTTGTTTCTTTTGTGTATTGTATACTTTTCACACATTTTAATTCTTGAAGTCCCTTCCTCCACCTCTTTCTCAGTTCTTCCTATCTTCTCCTTATCTCCGCCCCAGACTTCCTTACTATTTCTCATCATACCCTTCCTGCTCCATATTTCCCCACAGTCTTTTCCCACACAAGCCCCAGTCATCCATTTGTCCGTCTTGCTCTGTCCCTGATTGCTGTTTTGATTCCCACTGCACTGTTGAGTCGAACTTTCCTGTTTTTGTGCCAGTATTCAACTAGATTGTGTGACAGTACGTGTAAGTAAAGTGTGTGACCTGGGTGAGGCCAGAATGTAAACAACGATGTCAGCAGCCTGTTGCCTGGCATTTCTTTATTGCCTCACCGTTGGCATTTAACATCTCAGAGTAGCTCACTATCACCACCTACAGACCACCCTAAGTACATTATGATAACAAACTATAATTTGTCTGCTTTAAGTAAAGGAAAAAATCACTACAATGTTTTCAGTGTATTATTTAATAGATACTTCTTCTCACTAATGGTGTTGACTTTGAACAAAGCTCACAGTTTGGTAACAAACAACAAGCCAATGTAACAGCAGGCAATTAGCATTCATTTAAAAGTGAAAGAGGACTGGAGGAGGGGGGAAATCAGGCATTTGTAAAGGACAGACCGAGAAGGACAGAAGCGGGGGATGGGCGAGGGGTCAGAGGTCAGACAGAGGGAAAAGAGTGTTTCTCCAAAAATTAGCCTGAATGAAGAGGCCCTGGTCTATAATCTGATTTTAAACAGAAAAGAGAAAGAAAGAGGGCGGAGAAGATGGATGAGTGGGGGAAGGAGATGGGAAGATATAAGATACATATATCTGGATGAGGGCGGGGCATAAAGACAAGATAGATGGTCCGGAAAATCAACCATAGTTTAAAAAATAATCTGTTTTATACTCAACACAGAAAATCAAACACGATAGCATTTTAATATATATTTGCACGTATATCAGTGTAGCCACACAACCCCTTTCGCAAAATCATTTAAAACTGTCTGTTTCAACCCCCACACTGAACCTGGTAAACGGGCTTTATTAGACCGGTCTGGTTCTGGTGAATAGCTGCAGCATGATCCCGCGTGCTCAGTGTGATAATCCCTGGTTTGGAAGAGCGGATTAGCTGCTCGGCATTCCGACTCGCTCCGCTTCGGTTGCAGTAATTACTGGCACGTAATAGGTGAGAAAGACAATACAGGAATGTACTGATCGAGGAGAAAGTGAGACAGCGGCGAGGTTAAAAGGAGTTAGCGAAAGCTTAGCACCTTGAACCTGTCAGATCTGAGCAGGACGGAGGTGTAAGATTGAGACTTCTCTGTGTGTTTTACACGTAATAGAGACAGACAGACACAAATAGCGTGAAGGTTACGTGTGTGCTTGAACAGACAGGTTTTATTACTTGATAGTGTGAGAACAAGCCACTAAAATAGGATCATAATGCGTGTCATGACAAGCAGAAGCTCCTAAAGGTTTTAGTAACTGAACACTTGTGTGTGTGTGTGTCGACTGCTGACAGCGAGTTTAGTGCAGTTGGCGGTGTGTACATGTGTTCTGAAGTGCACTGTGCTGAGTGTATATCAGTGTGTGTGTATGTGCTCTGCTGACTCAGTAAGGGCGTGTCTGCAAAATCTTACCCTAAACTTTGACATTGTGACCTGCCTGATAGTTGGAAACATTCTGCAGAGGGAGAAAGAAGGTGAGAGTGGACTGGAGATATAGGAAAAAAGAGGGCAAACACCAGAAAAAGTTACACTTTTTCTTGTCCAAACAGATATAAAGACAACAATTTATTTACCATTTTCATTTAAGAGACCTTATGCCCATTGAGACCAACTAGGTTTAAAATTTCAAATCATAATCACTGCTATGTTTATTAAAATAATTATATACTAGGTTATGATTTTAAACACGGTCCCTATGCTTAATAAGCAAAAACTGTACAACTTTACTGAACAAATGGTTGAATTAATTAACTAACTAGTGAAACCAGGTGACGAGTTAAGAGGTGTTGATGCCCCTGGACACAGCAGCTAGTTTAAACCCAAAGGCTCCAGTGTGTCTTCTAATAAACTGTTGAGTTATGGGGCCCCAGGAACAGATGTTCCTCTAGAAGACCATAATAACCAAAAGAGTGAAAGAGCAGAGGACAGGAGAGATCAGGTGGGAGATGTTTGATGTTTAGATGGATTCAATGGATGGCTTAAACAGCAAGCATCACTCTCACACTCAGCCCATCACAGAATAAACTATCACACGGGAACAGTCAGGGTACAGAGAGAGAAAGTGTCTTTTGAAGTGACAGATCAGTAGGAGGAAAAGAAAAACAGAGCTGCTGTGTGATTGTTTGAGCTATCAGCGACTGACCTTGGATCAGCTCAGAAAGATTAGACAGGCATGGGATTGGAAGTGTGAGAGCCCAGACGAACTTCTCACTCCAAACCGGCTTTTTACCAGGGCTAAACACATTAGTGACCAAGGGTGAGAGACTAAACCCAACCCTGAGGCGGGTGTGTGTGTGTGTGTGTGTGTGTGTGAAATGGGGGAGTTAATGACACCCAATTGACATTGTCTTGGTCTTGGAAACACATTGTAATCGGGTCTCAACAGCTCCAAATCAACTGCTTCAAAGAAACGTCAGAGGAAATGAGACAGAAGGAATCAACCAGTCCAAGACACAGTAAAGCAGAGCAAAACTAGTTAAAGCAGCGAAACCTTTGTTCTCTGTTATTTGAATCACTTCGAAATGTTGTTTTCTGTAAGTGTTGATTCTACAGAAATGATTCATGGGGCCGTTTACTTGCTTGTTGTCGTCTGCTGTGATTTTATTGAGTTTATTGAATACACACACAAATAAACACAGCTTTCCCACACACAGAAAAGTCTGCAGGCTTAGCAAGGCAAACACCCGCCTTTTGAACACGCCACTGATTAGAAGCAGCGCGAGACAGACTCTAATCTCCACATTAACCAGAGCTAATGAGCAAAGTGATGTGTGTGTTTACCTCTCGTCTGAATAGGCTGCGAGCTGTTTAGACAGGTCGGCTAATGTCTGCCACAGAGGCACAGTGGGAAAGAGAGTGAGATGAAGGGGTTGAAGCAGGACACAGGGGGCCCGTCAGGAGCCTGTGTGTCTGTATGTCATTTAACTACAGCTACCAATAGCAACAACTACATGTGCCAAAAGGGGGGAAAGTGATGGAGCAAAGGGCATGCGGGGGTTAGGAAACTGCCTTGTGTTTTGATAGCGGTTCACATGAGGGCCGTGTGATTTTGGGTGTAAGTAAATGTTATGGTAATGTGCTTGTGTTTGAAGAGTTGGGGTGAAAATGTGACAGCGTATGTAACATGGACACTATAATGTGGGATTAGCAGCCAATCAGATGTCTTGTTACTCTGTGGGGTTAGTGTGGGCTGGCAGTACAAATAAACCTTTCAGGTTTATTCAGATATGTATTCACAACTGTTAGCAGAAAAATAACATTAATAAATCATTGACGACATGGAACCAATAAAAAAAACACAACAGACGGGCTGTGGATTTGCCATTTGTACGTCTGACAAAATTTACATTCAACGACAGCAGGGGGAGGCTTAGATCAGACAAAAATGAGAAAAGCAAATGAGACAATAATAAAAGGAGAGACAGACACAGAGAGGGTCATAAAAACACTTGGAGCAGATTCAAAGAGACGGTCAGTCTAAGCAGCTCTATCTCTGAGGAGAACAAGAAGGAGGGATGAAGGACAGAGAGAGTCAAACAACAACGGTCAGTGTGGAACACCAGAAAAAAAGAAAGAAAGAAAGGTAGAACATAAGTTCATTCTCAGATGAAAAATAACAAGAGCATACATTGACAAAACAAAGAAAAAGAGGCAGGAAAACAGAGTCAGAGAAACAGATGAAAAGGAAATCTGTCTTTTCATCAAGAAAGAAAAGAGAAATACCGTTGAACATGTTATCTTCTACACCCCTTCATCCAATGTGACACAAAAACATAGACAGAGACATAGAAAGAAAAAAGAAGAAAGGAGGAAAGAAGAAAGAAAAAGAAAGGAGGGATTTACAGGGTGTTTTTAGTCATTCAAACTGATAAAAGAGCAGGTGAAGGTTGAACATCAGTCATTGACACCCACGTGTATCTGGGCGTGTAGCCCTTGTGTTTGGCTTATGCTGATGTTTGCCTCAGGCCCTTAGGTGTTTTCGTGATTTTTTTGGTTTCTTTTTATTTAACTCACCATTTTTGTCCTGAGGTGTGTCTGTGTTTATTATGCAGGTGTTGTAAGAAGTTTCCAACAAACACTGACAGGAAAACATTGGCATGGCATTTTCCTCAACTTTGTTTTTCTCTTTCTTCTAGTTTCCTGTGGAACGATTACACCGTGGAGGTTCGCATTAACGACTACCTGGACATTGTCTGCCCTCACTACATGCGGGGTAAGATCCCATCCCAGGAGGCCGAGCGCTACGTGCTCTACATGGTGGAGCTGGAGGATTATGAGGCCTGCAAGCCGCAGTCCTTCGATCAGCTTCGCTGGGAATGCTCCAGACCCTTCGCTCCTCATGCTGCAGAGAAATTCTCGGAGAAGTTCCAACGCTTTACTCCCTTCACTCTGGGCAAAGAGTTCCGCCAGGGAGAAAGTTACTATTATATTTGTAAGTATTTACTCGCATATTTACACAAAAACTCAGTCCTGTAAGAACAGCACAGTACAGTAAAAACAGTAGTGTAGCTCTGCATGTAAAAATCTTTTTCTCAGTATTTTTATGGGTAAGAAATATCTGAACATCCTTTGTCTTACCCTGTTGATTTTGTTTCTTCAAAATCAAACACAACTAGTAAAGTTGAGGCTTCATCAAAAATAAAGTTCAGATTTTTTTCAGATAGTGATAATGTTAATAGTGTTTCAGATTCAAATTGTAAATGTTCTCTCTCCTGTTCTCTCCACAGCCAAGCCACTTCACCATCATGGCCAGGAGTGTTTGAGACTGAAGGTGGATGTGGTTGGACCTCATGGTAAGAATCACTTTTTTGTAGTTCATTGCATTACTAAACTATGTTTCTGCATAATCATAATCATTGCCTTCAGACTTTACTGGGTTACAACGACTATTGTCATTTTACTAAGAGCCCAACTTTATCATTTTATGTTCTAGGTTCTAAGAACAAGAAGTCAATGGGGAAGGTAGAGGAGATAGAAGGAAAGATGGCTGCAGGTGGCGTCCACAACCCATCTAACAGGCTTCCAGCAGGTGAGCATTTGTGATCTGTCACTATTCTCTACTCTTCTGTCATCACATCCAAAGTGTAAGCAAGGAGTGTGACTTCAGTAACATAGTTGTGAAATGTTCTCATCATTCTTCTCTCTTCTGCTTTCAGATGACCCTGTTGCAATGAGCCCAGTTGTGCAGAGGAGTGTGGGCAATTCAAGTGTTCATGTGGCTACCATGTCAATTTTCCTCACATGGGTCTCTGTATCGCTTAGTCTGCTCCTCCACTGAGCCTAAAAAAAGACTTTTTGGACTCTGGTCCTTTGGGACACAATGGACCTTAATGCTGGTGCTGGTTACCAGCTCTAAAAAAGATTTTATACTAAGAATTTTTTATACGAAGTAAATGGACTGACGTTTTGGTGCTGGTGTGAAAGTTGTTGAGTGATGTGTTTGTATTTGTTTGTGAGTGATGTTGTGACCAGATAATAGTGTTTTTGAAGAACTTTATCTTTCTTTTTTTGGAAGAGTATTTACCATTTGGAAATCCCCTCCAGCTCTTCTTATATTAATTTTGTAGACTGTGTGTGTGTTCCTTCTACCTAAAAAATCATCACAAATGTACTTACCAAATGGAAAAAGATGTAGAAAAAACCTTAAAGACTGGAGAGCTTATCCTACCAATTACCTGTTTAACTGGAATTGTGATCACAAGGGTGAACAAAAGACTAAACTAAGACCATCTCTTTACCAATTTAAAAACCTTTGAGCCAAAGATCACAGGTGTTATCTTAACCCTACCTGACCGTGCACCTTATAAAAAATTGATATCCGTGCATATAACAGTGTTTGTAAATCTAGAACAGCTATAAAGCATTGATGTTTTCCTCTGTTTTAAATCTTGTTGCTGTTGTTTTAGTTGGTTTCTGTGATGTAATGTGAACACACCCTACAAAATATACTGGCACTAATTCAGAAAGCCACTAATCATACTGCAAAGATGTAGATATCAAATTTATTGCATCATAACACAACATTTGGTTTTGAACCGCTGGGTGCAGTTGTGCGGTGTGTGTGTGTGTGTGTGTGTGTGTGTGCATGTGGGAGAGATAGAGGCTGGCCTTCTCTTCGATGTACGACAGAGAGCACAACTGTACACACACACAACTCAAAAGATTTAATGAACTGTCTCATAAGTTAAAAGAATATTTGCTTTTGTAAAATTTTGTTTTGTACTGTATTAGTTTATATACATTTGTAAATAGTTGTGTAAAAGTGTACATATTGAGAGTTATATAAAATAAAAAAACAACTGTTAACTATAAAAAATGTGTAAAGTGTGTTTTTTTAAATGCCATATGAATTTATGTACTTTGAAGTTTCGTTGATTTAAAGTATCATTCAAAACATCAAAAGTACTGAGTGTGCCCACATAGATTTTGCGGAGACCTCTAAGACATGCCTTAACACTTTTATATCAAATACTCCTTTTATCTCTCTGTCCTGGCCAAGACTTCACGGCTTTTAACCAAACACTCATATGTGGGTGGGATGAATGAAAGGACAGAGGGAGCAGGAGAGAAAAGTAAACTGGCACTTGGGTGCCAGGATGTAACTTCCGTATTTTCACTGCCCATCTTACCTCTTTCTTTGACAGGTGAGAACATTCAATAACATTCAGCTCTTCTATATTTAACCCAACACTTCAATGGAAAAGACATTACTTTTCTCTGACAATTTGGAAGTCGTGCAAAACTTTGTTTGTCACACATTAGGTTTTGTAAAAAAAAAAAAAAAAATGTTAATGACAAACAGTTTGTAACAAAAAATGTTTTTTTTAACTCGCCTTTTCTAAATTTGAGATGGCAAGTGTAGCGAAAGCGCCACCTGAGGTTTACAGGTGTTCACGATTTACAAACTTACAGCGTTTCGTGTTTTTAAACCACTCTCAAACAAAACAGTATATGTGTAATAATTTATTATTCAATGTAAACGCAATTATTACACAAAAATCACATATTTTCTTTGCTTCGGCCAGCCAGCGAATGATTGAACTACAAATCCGGACTACACATTGACGTACAAAATCAGAATTCCGTGTAACCAATCAAAGTGAAGGACTCGGTAACGTCAATAGTGACGTCGGCGTTGTATGCGTAGATGAGCATCCGTATGTTATTGGCTTGGTTGCACAGATATCTGTACACTGCCACAGGTGTTCATTGAGTCGCATTTATACGGTCTATGGAGTTTCT
>JAZGTK010000047.1:0-202707 GCA_036877625.1 Ambastaia sidthimunki
GTATAGATTTATCTAGATTTATGGCAGTGTACATTAGCTGAAGGGAGGCATGAAGGCCTCAGTGGGTGGATTTTATGTGGAAGTGTTTATTTCCTTTTCCTGAATTCAGTTTAAACATCTGTGTTCTTCAGGAGAAAGAGAGGAACACACTCCACTTCCTATGAAGGGGAGCCATAGCAACTTTAAACAATGAGGGAAAACTACCCACTCTTCAATTCTACAAGAAAGACCGGAATAGTGGAGCAAATGAATGAATGATCTTCTCCACCTGTGATTATGTAATGGCAGTTTGTGTACACTACTTTCGAGGTGTAACTTATCAAGGTGTATTAAACACCTTCCGTCAACATAGGCGTCTGTGAGACTTTATATGGCGAGGGTTTGGGTTTGGCATATTTATAGTGATTTTAAGAACTAGACTTTTACATTTAGAAAAGAAATGTGGCGCTTACCCACACAAATAAAGCCTGCTGGGTTTTGTGTATTGCCAGTGTATTGTTCTGAGTGCTTATTTGCATGTTGGTAAAGGATTACTAGGGTGTTGCTTGCTTAGCCTCTATGATATTCTGGTCTCTACATATGACTTCAGTGTAGGTTGATGAGATGGCTTTTTTTTCTCTGTTTTTTCATCCATCAAAAGCACAACATTCCCCAATAAGCCGTTCAAAAGAATTTAATGTATGTCAATAGCACAGATGGTGCAGAACAAGTCACTCGCTGAGGGTTAATGCTTGGGGTTAGAGGTTTTTTAAATTGGCATATCACTGAGCAAAGGATAATAGAAGTCTTTATTTAAATCAGCAGGGGCCCGACCCTTTATTCACTGAAATACAGACACTTACAATAATATAAGCAGGACATTAAGGGAATTGGTCACACCAGCGTTGGTACAGTGTGATGGTTAAAGGGCAAAATCACTTTGTTTTTCTCATTTGTGTCTGTAGGGAGAGCTTTGGTCCAAGCAGGCTAATAGGTTCTTGTGAGTTACTGCTGTTAGCTGTTAGACACCATTGACCTGTGGATGGTGCTGTAAAGAATTAGTAAGAGTTTTTTTTTAAAGGGGAAACGTACTTGTGTGAGTTGGCTGTTTATTAAAGTTTTCCCCCACCGCTTGTATTCTCAAATCCAGGTTACCCAGGAGCTGAGCAAACATTCAGATGAATGTCAGATACTGAAAGATAGTGTGTTCAGTCCGTCAATGGTTTACCTGTCTCAATAGAGGCTTCAGAGCAGGGCTTGGGTGGCCCTTAGATAAACCTCTTTTGTCTTTGTTTTGCTCATCTCAGTTATCAGGATATCATCTTCACTGCTCAAACATACACGTGATCCGTTGTCTTCTTTTTCTTAATCCTTTGCTCTTTATGTGGTTTCTTTTTTACTATTCTGCTGATTTAGTTTCTCTTTCGGTTTAATCCGAGCTTAAACGGCACTCATGTTAAAACAATCTGACACGGGGATCATTCTCATAATGCTTTTGTCACTTCCTGTCACTGAAGCTGTCATGCTGTCCTAATCCCACAGCTTTAAAGTAAATGTGTTTCACAACATCACTGTCATGGCTGCCATGCGGCCAATCAGGTTTATTCAGTGCTTTTGACAGATTTTAGCATTTCTTATTATCCACATTTTTTCGTAACCGCTTGAAGGCACGTGACGATGTTTCTAGGCGGCTTGTCTTCTTTTGGTCAGCGATGACCAATGAGTCACACAAGAACTGAGCGAAAGCGATAAATGTGATTTCTGAATCAGCAGATGCTTTGAAAGGCAAACAGGCCTGTTGTGAAAGATGGCTGTAAGAACATTGCGCTTTTTCTGGATATTTGAATAAATCAGCATCTGTCAGGTTGTGAATCAGTTTTTAAAATGATTGCACAAGTTTCGTCAAAGCCTGTTGGAGTGATTAATAGCTGTAGCCTAGCCTAACTTTTTCCCATTATGACAAATGAAACTTAAATACTGTTGGGAACTTTGACATTGATGAAGGTGGGAAAAAATCTGAGGAATCTCATTTGAATAGCATTATTTTAAAGGGACAGTGCACCCAAAAGTGAAAAATCTGTCATCATATCCCAAATCTGTTTGGAACAACATAGGAGTGAGTGTATAGAGAGGTTTAATAGTTGAACTGTCTTTTTATGTGACATCTGCTCATGGAGACGATGGTTAAAACGGAAAAATAATTTTTCCTGCGGGAAGGAATGTTGTGGATACTCGTGCACATCAGATGTCCTGATCACCCATGTGTAGCATCAGTTTTGCTGTTGTTATTCTTTTTTTTCCCGGATTTTCACAGCCGTCTTACATGGGTTATGAACTTAACCTTGGGATAATCCTCGCCTTTGTGGAAATCATCAATGGGTTTGTATATCCGGTTGAAATATGCTTTATCATCTTAAGGTCTTGGGAGTAGTTGCTATGGGTCCGCTGTTTTTCCAAAGCTGTTGTGTTCAACTGAAACCCAGGGGTCTGAATACACACATCGCATTAAGCAAAAGACCTTTTCTGTTCCTGCTTCTGCTGGTATGGGCTCATTACTGAAAGAAAAATGGCTAGAAAAGGAGTATGGGGTATCTCACAGGGAGTTTGGAGGGGGTCAGACTAGTTCAAGAGGATTTAGATGGGCCTTTATTGTCAACAAGAGTAGACAGTCTACACACTGCCACCCCGGCGGCCGATATGGTCAACCGTGCTCTCATTTGCTTTTATTGTTTGTAATGTTTGGGCTGAATAAGATTTAGCCTCTTTGAGAAAGCCTTGCATGAGCTAATCACATGAAGATTGGTTAACTGGCCCCTGTTCTTCTGAAGTACCCTTTATTCCAAAACACATTATTCCAAAGATTTACAAAGTAAATTCATGCAACCTGTGCATATTGCATTCCATTCTTTGATTTGTATAAACAATCTAAAAATTATTAAAGTATCTCCTCGGGGTCCCTCAGAAAAGTGCCTTGAATCTTGATGTAAATGAATGCCGTCTGGTTTCCAAAATCTTTCTTCAGCTTTGTACAATCAGCACACCATTCCTGAAATTAGGAACTGCTGTGTCTGGATATTGTATGTTGGCACCTGGTCTTGCTCGAAAAGGAATTTTGTTTGGAGACACAGACTAATGTTTCCACAAAAGGTACTTTAAACACCCACCCAACCAACCAACCACACACACACACACACACACACACACACACACACACACAGACACACACACACAGACACACACAGACACACACAGACACACACAGACACACACAGACACACACAGACACACACAGACACACACCCCAGGAAGGATGAACCCCACTTTAGAAAGAGAAAACAGATCAAGCAATTAAATTTAATAGCCATGTGTTAGTATTTACCAAAGGAAGTCAGAATCCACAACAAACTCTCCAGGAACACTTTGCCTCAATCTGTTTAAAAAAAAAATCTGAGTATTTTAGTCGGCAAATAAAAGAAATCTTGATCTTTGATTGGGTCTTTCGCCGTTTCGTTTCCTATTTGTTAAATGTTCTGTTATTATTTTGTAAACATGCCGTTCTTACATTCCAAACAAATCAAAACTGTAAAAACGTTGATTTGCAAAATAGCTGCTATAATTCAAAACACTTGTGGTGTAGAATGTAGTGACTGAAGCGCGTCAATGTCTAAACGATCCTGATGCCTTTTGTTAGCGTGTTTGCAGTGGGGGGGTTAGTTTGACAGCAGGCAGCTGTGGAGGTGAGGCTACCATATGTTTACAGTAGGATTTATCCTGACAACGCGGGCCACTGTATTCAACATCTGCTGTTAGATCCCTGTCTTTGTTCTCAGTCATATAGGGGCGTGTATGATCTTGTACCAATTTATTTGGTTGGAGTGTGCTAGGTTTTTTCTTGTTTGTGCGTGTTTTGTGATGTACATTGTGTGTGTGTGAGAGTTATACTTCTCATCAACACCTTTATAATTGCTTTCTTTCACTGTTAACCTTCATTAATTTGCCTTCACGTGCTGTATCAGTCAGTCTCCAGTTTATCACTCGCCATGGCGACTGAATTCATGGCATTGTGATTTGAGTGGCGTTTATGTGAATGTGTGAGCGCAGAGGCGGCCCAGCTGATGGGTCAGAAGAGCGCACACACAAACACACACGCTGTCTGTTGAGATCTGTCATGTTCTGCCTGGAGTCAAAAGGGATGTTTTTCTCTCTTCATTGTCATCTAGTCACTCACACACTGGTCTGATCTGCCTGCCATATCTTATCTGTGTTATTTTTATTTTAATTTTTCCTCACTCTGACTCTTGTCTTTTTGCAGTAGAATGAGTCCTCTACATACAACACATCCCACCTAAAAGTAACTGATTTCAACTACATTTCAAAATGGACACGCTATTTGTAAAGTTATTTATTTTATAGACTGAAGTTAGTTAAGATGATTCTGTGTTGCAATAAACTAGTCAGATGTTAATTCAGTTAATGCTTCATATTTAGTGACATTAATTTGATAGAATGAGTGAAAATAATACTTCTGAAGTCCTTTTTAAACAATTCATTGAGTCATTCGATTGCATCCAGACTATAGTGTATATTTGTTTCTACACTTGCAGTTGTTAAAGATAACGTAACAAAAAGATGTTTCGTCTTTTGTTTTGTTTCATTGTAGCTGTCTATTTTAACTCATCACATTTAATTTAGACCACAAACTAACAGCTCCAGTAACATATAGCCTAAGTTACGTTACCGCGGTGTTGTATACTCTGCAGTAGCGTAGCACCACAGCAAAATAGTGTAGCAGGAAACACTGTGGTGCTATTCAATGTTTGATGCTATTCATAACCCTTTAATATAGCCGCGTCACTTCAAATTAGTACATATGGCACTGATTTACTAACATGGCCTGTAATTCTACCAACATCTTTAAAGGAGTCAATTCCTCCAGTCTGGTAGCCATGTTTTTCAATCTGCGCCTCTCTCTCTGTGAATGGTTGGGTGGGAATAATTTATGCTAGGCTAAAGGGCTAAAGTTGCCTTGCGGTGCAGTTGGTGTTTGATTCTGTCTGCTTCTCATTTAGAAAGTTTTTTTTTTGCTCTCCAGTGGCATGCTTTAGTCCTCTTCCTCTTCATTACTGAGTAAAAGAGGATAAAAAGACAAAGTTGTCTTGAGCACCTCTGAGAGGAAGAGGCGTGACTAACCAATTCTCCTCATCTGTCACTTTTTTAGGGGAGGAAAAAATAGTTCAGACTTTGAAGTTTTTTTTCTTTGTATGTCGTTGACAAAGACGGAGACAAATTGTGATTTTTGGGAGTCACAGTTTTCATTCTGGGATTAGGGTGGAGAATTCTGGAGGTCTCTATGGTTTTTCTTCAGATTTGCACATTTTTCTGGAATCTTATGTGACTTTTTTCCTTTCTGGTTTTGTTCTTTCCTCAGTTTTATCAAGGCTTTTGGGGTCTTAGCATTTAGGGTTGGCCACTGTCTCTGCATGTATTGTTTAAGTTTAAAGTTTCTTTTCTCCTCATCTCTCGTTACAGCTGTCAGACTGCTAATCATCCTTCGAAATCGTCAGTGGGTAGATTACACACGCAGAATCTTTCCTACATTACCTAATTGAATTAGTCTTGTTGCCAGGTATTGCAATTAGATCTCTCTATGGAGCGTATTGTCCTCATTTGGAAAGTGCAGACTGCAGCTTTCTGTTTTCTCCTTCCTGCTATCTGTCATTGTTACTTTTCCTACTTCTATCTTTTTCTCTAACTTTGGCCATCTTTCCCTCTTATTGTTTACTCCTATCAGCATGACAATGAAGAATTCAGCTTAATATAAACCCTAAATGCATTCCCTTTTTAGTTCAAAACGTTTAGAAAGTAGTCTGTTGGGGCCATGGCCTAGCAGTTTGTGCATGTGATCGGTACAAATTCAGCTTTGGTGCTCATGTAGGGAATACAGGTTCGAGCATTGTGTCCTGATTGCATTGCCTCTCTCCAATAAGTGTAATTAAAAAAGATGGTAAACACATTGGTTACATGGGTCTTTAGAATATGGATTCTGTTTAATGCAGCTAATTATATAGGGGCATTAAGATATTATGAGGGCTTTAAATTAACTGTATGTTGGTCATGTAAATCCATTTGATGGTACTTTGCTGAAATAAACCCTAAGTAAAGTTCAACAGCTGAGGTGGGGAAAAATGTTTGGCATAAGGCGCATTCAATTTAATACTGTTTGCTGACTCAGGTAGTGATACTGCAGCGCTCGTGAAACAGAGATGCTGGGAAAGTTAAAAGTCCAGGCAGATACAACATGAGCCCTGTCTGCTGTTTAGCCCTGACTGGTGTCACTTCCTGTATGTCATTTCCTGATTCCTTTCCTTTCCTCAGCTTCCTGTGTTGTTGTGTTTGTTGTGTCTTTTCCTCCATACTTGTTGCAGTTTCTGTTATAATGTTTATGAGGAAATTTGAGTATGAAGAAGTGTTGATGGTAGATTGATGGTATTTCTGAGAAGGGTCAAGAGGTTTGAACAACAAAATGAGAAATGTCTAACAAAAATATCAACAGTTTCAGGAACTTCACATAATGTGCTTGTTTAACACAGAGTAGAAGGGCTGTAGAATGTTCTAGTGGCTTGTTTACACAGTTCGGTGCCCTCTGTTTGCGTTACGCGCTCTGGAACGCCAGGAATCTTGCCTGACTGGTTTCTTCTGACATTATCTCTGTTTCTGTCCTTGCTTTTGTCTCGCTTGTGCGTAATAGTCAGTCTCCATATCTTATCTCATT
The DNA here is from genome assembly GCA_036877625.1 of Ambastaia sidthimunki. Lineage (NCBI taxonomy): Eukaryota > Metazoa > Chordata > Actinopteri > Cypriniformes > Botiidae > Ambastaia > Ambastaia sidthimunki. The sequence goes on from JAZGTK010000047.1 coordinate 6,752, forward strand.
CTGGAAGTTGCTCTCCACAAAATGCCTTTGAAATAGTGTAAGACGTGCTAAGATGTGGTACTTCAATGTGCTTTCAAACCTAATGTGGAGACACCAGCACAAGCTTGCTCCTTACATAGCCACATTTGAATGTTTCTACTCTCCACCAACTCCCATTGGCTCATCCTTTAATCTGAAGCTCTGAATGGAGGTTAGGGAGAGCCAGTTGTGTTGTTGCATTGATTCTGAAGGGTACTGCAGTGGCACAGCCACATTTTATCCTGAATACCAGAGATTACAACACTGTTTCGCTAGCAAACCGTAAGCTGGATATACAGTACACCTGCTCTCTGGGTGGGACCCGTCAGACAGGTTGGGGTGAAACTGACTCATATCTCCATTCCACCTGTTAACAGGTGCGTAAAGACTCAGGAAGAGAACTCGTATTGTGTAAGGGCTGTCATTGTGACACTTCCTAAATGAACTTGTTTGATAGCATTTGTAGGCCAACATTACTCTGTTTTTATTTGATTGGCAAAAATGGTGTCAAGACATTTATTATTATTGTATTTTATTTTATAAAATATAAGGTAAAATTTAAGTACAATTTTAAATAGGATTTGTATGGCCCCTAGTCTCAATTAGGTTAGCTAGGGCTGGTAAATTTAATAAACAGCATGCAGAAGTTGATTTATGAAGTCTTGCGTTCAGGTAACCATAAATAAATCTTCTCTGTGTTAATATGTTCATGCTAATTATCTCAAAAGATTTACACTCAGCCATAGAGGACGTGCCAAAGATATTTCTCCACCAACTTCTTGAATATTCAGAGATTTTTTTCTGAAGAAACTCTATTAATCCTAAATTTAATCTCCCCCTTTAAACTCATTTGATTTAAGACCATACTGTACATCTGATGAATACAGGGATCGTGTCGCGTGAACGTGTTTTGTAAGTCACGAGCTTGATTCATAACAGGGTCAAGCATATTTTAAATCACTGAAATATTAATGCAGGCTTTTATTAATCTTCTGAGGGAGAGGCGGGTTCAGGAGATTTGCATTGTAACAATGCGTAATTTTCTGCTGAAAATAAGTGATGTATAGTATATATAAAGCAATTAGGCGTTCTACTATATATACATATATATTGAACATATATACATATACATTAGGAACGTCTCAGTTTCCAGAATGATCCAGATTGAGGAGTTGCTACCGTTCCAGCACCACAATATTTCTCTCTGTTTCCACAAACCCACCCCAGTGGAGGCTCATATATTGATGTGTGGACTGGGCAGTCATCACATGATTTGAGGCTTTATGGCCCACCAGAGGATTTTAATGGACTCATACACTGATTAATGTCTTGCCTTTGGTCAGCCTCAGTCAGAGATTCCCAGTCTTATACACATCCCTCATGTAATAACACACAATACAAAGTCTGTTTCGCTACAAATATGTCAGATTACCTGCACTGTGAATGTACTTTAGTCCTGCATATCAGCCCCCTTTTTGCTGTATATCTGTCAATAAGATGAGAATGAAGTGTGTGTTGTTTAAATCAGCCCTGAGACCATCAGCTTCCATTCATTCTCAAAACATATTTTTTTTCAACCACAGTGTTTTGGGAGTTCACCTTAAAAGCTAATTTGAGATCACAACATGGACAACAATTGTTTATTCCTCTCCTGATGGCCGTGTCCGGAAGGAGTCTGTGGTGAGGGACAGAACAGTGATAGCTGGATTTGCAATGTAACTTCGCTGGAGGCAGCTGCAGTTTTGTGCACTGGTGGACTGCTAGACGTCCAAACGGTGATGTCATGCCTTTCAAACACAAATAGCCCTATTGTAAAACAGGGCTTGGGACAAAATGATATTATTTTGAACTTCCTTTCTCATGTACCCACAACGAGTTTGTGGTGCTTTTAATTGTGAGTTTCGCTTTTGAAGTCATGCGCGAAAACATTTTTACGTTTATTTTGAGTGAGTTGTTTTTATGAACGAGCAGGGGCGCTTTGTAGCAGTTATTGTGTTGCAATAAAACAAGGAAATTCATGCAAATATAATGCCACCAGCATCCAAATATTACTTCTGCTAACGTATGAGGTCATTGTCTGCATAGATACTTTGTGTTTGGGGCATGTGTTGTTATTAGTTCACACTTTCCTCCACACAAAACCATTGTGTGGGTTCAGAGGACTTTAAATAAGGAGCATGTGTCAGATTATCCACTTGTGGAAAACTTTTAAGATGTTTTTCTGATGTTTTTGAAGCTTGAAAGCTCTAGTCCTCATTCATTACTAATAGCGTGGTAAAGAAGGACCAGTGCATTCTGTAATTTCCCTTTGTTTACAGTTTCTAAATGTTGACAGAATTTTCATTTTTGGGTGTAATGTTTCTTTAAGAGCCTTAGATGTTGTTGTAATCAATGCATATGATACCCAAGACAGATTCCAGTCTGGGCAAGTGTAAGGCAGGCAGCAGCTCCACCCCTTTGAACTGCAAGAGGTCGGGCAGCCGCCCACTTTGTTTCCCTCTCTCTGATACAGCAGGCTGTACAGTGGGCCTTTTCATCCCTACACTACACGTTCCCCTCTGCCTGCCGTCAGCTCTGTCGGCTCTGTGAAGCATGAAGCAAAGATGTGTAGGCATCATCTGTACTGTGAGCAGTGCAGGGCCATTTTCCCTCAGCATACCATCTGCATACCACAGGCAGAAGTGTTTAGTTAGTGTTTCAGGTAGATGGCTCCAACCTTTCGCACTGTAGTCTCCTCAAGAATTGTTTCCTTTGATAGTCATTATTTTTTGACCTCAGTTCATTCAGAGCTTTTCTCAGCTTTGTGACTATGTAACAGGAACACAAAGATCTCCCTCTCTTGTCCCAGTCTCTGTAATGAGTCATGTGCTGCTGTCTGCCTGAAGATACAACTGTGTCCATCTCCTCATAACACTTCCTTTCTTTCTTTCTTTCTTGCTTGCTTGCTTGCTTGCTTGCTTGCTTGCTTGCTTTCTTTCTTTCTTTCTTTCTTTCTTTCTTTCTTTCTTTCTTTCTTTCTTTCTTTCTTTCTTTCTTTCTTTCTTTCTTTCTTTCTTTCTTTCTTTCTTTCTTTCTTTCTTTCTTTCTTTCTTTCTTTCTTTCTTTCTTTCTTGCTTGCTTGCTTGCTTGCTTGCTTGCTTGCTTGCTTGCTTGCTTGCTTGCTTGCTTTCCTTCCTTCCTTCCTTCCTTCCCTTGTTTTTTGCATCTCTTTCTTACTTTCATGCTTTTATTTTGCATTTTTTTTGTCTGTCTATTTACCTTTTTTGCACATTTGCTTTATTTCTGTCCATTTTCCCTTTGGTCTTTTACTTCTCACATTTGTTTGTAAATATTTGTCATGGTCACTTTGGGCATGTGCTGTGGTGTGATGTACAGTAACAGTACAGGGACCTCAGACTCTGCTCTCTGTTTGTACAGCTGACTATGTATCATAGAGCTTATTGGAAATGGATACTTTATGAGTAAGAGGGGATGGTATCAGGATTGCTTTTTGTGGTGTGTAATGTAATTGATGCAGAGTGTGTGTGTGTGTGTGTGTGTGTGTGTGTAAAATGGGAGTGGGAGAGATCATTAAGCTGTCAGGCCCATGAGCAGAAAGCAGTAGATATTGCTGCTATAATTCACAGGGGTTGTGGATTGGTCTGCACTGTAGGGTCCCAGCGGGAAGCCCCTCACAGCTACACGAAGCCCCTATTTGAGTGGTGTTATATGGATGTGTATGTGTGTGGTGAAGATCATGGGGTTTCCACTTTCTCCTCAACAGAATGTACTTTACTTGTTTGCCACGATCTGTGTGTAAACGCATGATGTGTTTGTCATGTGTATACTGTAGATGATGACATGTTATGAATACACGTGTGTAAAACCTTTGTCTGTGTGTTCGTGTTTGTCATTGTTTGGTCATGCTAGTGGGTTTGGGTGTGTTGGTGTATGTGTACATACAGGCAGACGTGTGTGTGTGTTAACATGAGATGTTCCTGATGGTGTGTTTGGGATCTTCATAGTCGTGTGTGTGTGCCTGTGTGTGTGTGTCAGCTTGTGTGGGTGTGTTTTGGGTCATTCGTTGTGTGTGTCTGGGTGTGTTTGGATGGTTTGTCATTTGTGTGTGTGAGCGTCTGCTCATGCTGGTGTGTTTGGGTGGTTTGTGTGTGTTTGGGTGGTTAGTTGTGTGTGTGATCGTCTGCTCGTGCCGTGCGCGTGCTGTGTGATTGATGCACTACATCCTTTGTAGTGTCTTGTGCAGCTATTTGTCGGCATAATTTGCTCCTCCTGCTGTTAGACTCTCTCCCAGAGACACAATAACACACATACTGCTCACAGTCCACATCAACACACAACATGAGCTCATCACACACCGGACGCTCACTACAATACTGTAAGCTAGTGTTAAAAAGTGTGTGTGTGTCTGCTGTCTGGGTGAATTTTGTAAGTTATGACCTCGGTCACTGCAGGAAGGTAATTGTCTGTTTATTTGTTGAGATCATGGAGATTGATCATTCATTCAAAAAGTTAGTAGTATAATACCGAGATCTGGTTTATGTCTGCAGTGGAGTCCAAAAGTCCAGTCTGGGATTCAAAATCTTATTTAAACCTAGAAATAAATATAACGATTTTGGGATTTGGAAAACTCAAACTCCTTTCTACCAAAAGTCAGATTTCCCTCCAATGATGCACTCAGATTCTTTTTGGAACGTTCTCAATCATGCTGGGACAACATGGATCATCAGGTTTTGTGCAGAAACACGTGGAGTTGATGCCAGCACGAGCTCATGCTGTCACTGAAACAAAAGTGGGACATATCAAGTACTGACATGTTTAAATTCATGTTTATGTTTCAGTTAAACTTTTCACTCAAATTATTATTCTCATACTGCAATATTTGTCATTTAAAGTTGTTCTGTGTCAGAGTTTTAAACCCACTTTGGTTTAATAGGAAAGTTGTGATGGGAAGTTATCAGCAACACCAGCTCAAAGCGCCATGAGGCCGTGGTGTTTGATGTTTGGCATGTTTGTTTTTGTGTATTTTGTGTAATATTTGTAAGACTACACACATTGTTTAAATGTTTTCACTTTCTCTTTGTATGTTATTTTGGTTTAAATAACTTTCTTCACTTCTTTCCTTTTCTCTCTGTTTTTGTTTTTTGTGTTTGGCTGGTCCAGGAACACCTGGGCTCTGTGTGCAGGACAATGTGATTTTTTTTTTTTTTTTTTTTTTTAAGGTTNACACCTGGGCTCTGTGTGCAGGACAATGTGATTTTTTTTTTTTTTTTTTTTTTTTAAGGTTGTATTTTCAAAATATGGTCTGTAAACAACTCATTAGTGGGCCCAGGCTGGCATCAAAACCGGCCTTTGCCAGATGGGCACATCCACCCCTGCAGTCAGGACAGTGTGTTTGAGCCGGGCACCACCCACGGGGGATTCTTCCCCCCACACCTGTGCTTCCGAAAGCAGCATTTGGTGTATAGCAATAATCAGATATTAATGAATATTATGGCCCAGTTACAGACACAAAGTTGTCAAATGGGTCACCATATCTAAAAATAAAAGCATAGTTTAATAATTTAGTTTTTTTTCTTACATTTATCACAAATTTACATTTACGAAAAGTTGGGAAATTATAAAACCTTTTTGTCATTAGTATGCATTTATGTTTACAACAGTCCTTTTACATAATTTTTTTCTACAAATGCGATTTTGTTACTGAGTATGTAGCTTTTGAAGTGATGCATTTTTTTCTCTGGCACTGCTGACAAACTTGTAACTGACTTGTTCAACACTTGTTAGTCAGCGCTAAACTGGTTAATATGCATGATCAATGAGTAAGAATATGTAAGATGAGTAAGAATATGTACGGTTAGTACGGTAGTTAGTTTCTCAGTGCGTTACTTACACAAGTACCATATCATTACAAATACCAATTCATTTAGCCTCGCTAAGAGCGATTTTGCTTCTATAACAATGTTTTCGGAGTCACAAAACATTGATTTAATTAAATTTGAAATTTTTTATATTTAATATTTATATTTTGTTTTAATATTTAAATTTACCATCTTTCAGTCATCAAGTAGTTTAAGAAAGTGACATGTTTTTGTCAGATATGGTTACCCATACCCGAAATACCTCTGCATTTAACCCATCACTGGTGAGGAGTAAACACACTGCAAGTCATGAACACACACACACACCCGGAGCAGTGGGCAGCTATCACTGCAGCACCCGGGGAGCAATCGGGGGTTAGGTGCCTTGCTCAAGGACACTTCAGTTGCTACCTGCCAGCACTGAAATCGAACCAGCAACCTACTGATTACAAGCCTGACTCACTAACCAGTAGGCCACAACTGCCCCCTAAACATGAGTGGAGATGTTGGGGATCTCCACTCTTAACCCAAGAGCTATTAAAATTGTCATAGGTATGTTTTTGTTTCTCATTTAAAAAAAAGAAACTCAATTCTAACAGTAAACTTTAATGTAATTGTAAACCTCTGCCAAAATCAAACTGAAATCTAAAACCAAACCATTTATCTCAGTATTATCTTAAACTTAGACTGAACATCAGTCATTTAAGTTTCTTCTGCTTCTGCTGAAAGAACGGTTGCGGTAGTGAAGTTTCCAGCGGCAGTGATGGAGCTAATATAACACTGAAGAAAGATCTCAGTACTGCTGCTTAATCAGGGCCAGATGCTCTGGATCATACAACCTGCTGAGCCTCCGTGTGCAATCACCACTGCAAATGACACGAGCCGTGTGCGCATCCAGCCTGCTGCAGTTCTTCAGCTGCAGAGTGGAACCAATCAACAACAAGAACATTCTTTCTATGTTAATACTTCTAGACGGAAATAGGATATTTTTGCTCATCTGTGTATTGTTTCATTCCTGCCTGATGGGAAATAAATGAGACAGTAAGTGGGAAAAGAGTTCACTTAAAAGAATAAGTTAGTCACAGAGTTCACAAATGTCACATGGTGAGGTCTTTTAATAAAGTTGAAAAACTCCACAGCTGCTGGGCCAAAACATCACTGAGCTCCTTAAAAATGATGCATTTAAAACGGTTGTCTACAACAATCATAACCACGTAATAATTCATATCTCTTTCTGTTTCCTAACCAGTTTTCAACAATGTTACTTGACTAACATTTTTTGATTGCTTACAGCACCTACAGTGTAATATCACTGCAGTTATATAGTACATGGTCAAAAAATGTGGACACCATTTTCTACACTTTCTAATTAACTGGTTTGGCTATTTCAGCTACACCCAATACTGGCAGGTGCAGCTACTCAGTTTCCTCTGACAGACCTTTCCAGTAGAATCGGGCGAGCCAACGAGCTCAGTGACTTTCAAAATGACAGTGTCATGAACTTGCTACCTGTGAAACTGGGAGGAATTACAGCAATGACTGTGAGTCAAGTCTCATTGGCCAACATCAGTACCTGACCTCACTGATGCTTATGTGGCTGAACAGTAGCAGATCCCTGCAGTCAGGGTCCAACATCTAGTGGAAAGCCTTCACAGATGCTCCATCCCTGTGTTCTGCCCTGCAAAGCCAAAACATAATAAATACACATTTTGCCAAAATTGTTTTTGAGGATGAAAAGTTTTCTTAAACTGTGATATGTGCTTTTACAAGCAGGTTTGGCTTGTGACCGCATTAATGTATCAAAATTTAATCAAAAACCTTTCAAAGCCATTTTTTACAGTTTTAGTGTTGGTGTAGTTAGTGTGTTTTGCCTTTTTATGGCAGTATTAATGCTCATGTTTTGAAATCAAGTGTTTTACATATTTGAAATGTGATTGTGAAGTGTTTGAGGTATGCGTTATATTTAAAATATGTTCTGACTTCACTTTCAGTGTGAAATAAAAGTTTATTTGAGGTCGGAGTGTTATAGCTGTTAAAGCCGTCTCACTCTTCTCTCCACTCAGTTCTGTTTTCTGCCGATTCAGCCCAGAATCTCCATGTAAAATGAATAAAGAAGTGAGACAGTGGAACAGAAGGGAATGAATACATGTGAAGTGATGGATTACCTGTGACAGTTCTGTATCCCTCTTCTCCTTCTTTTCTCACTCAGTTCTGCTGACCAGGCAATGCAGAATTTCCCCATTACGATTTGCAAGTTATTTTCATTTTTTCCCCGGAGCGAGAAGTCCTCGTTATTCAGAGTCTAATGTCTGGCTTTTAGTGGCCTAAAAGCTTTGCCTTTGTCAGGGAATGGCTTTAACTTCCATTTATGGGAAGTTACAGCTTTGTTGGTATTACAGGTCAATGGTAATGTATATCCTCAGTTTATCTAGCCTGGAAAAGCTTTCAGTAACAGTTTAGAGGGAAGCCCTTTTCAAGCCTTACGCCAAACAGTCTTAAAAGGTCTTGATACCGGTAACCTTTCAACACAAATCTCAGACTAGTTTAGTGTTAAGAATCCTGACTGTATTCAGCATACAGTATACAGTTGCTTTTCACTAGTCTCAGATCAGAAATAAAACACTTCAACAGTGAAATATCTTTCACAAGCCAGTTTACTTCAGTAAAGTGATGTGTTTCTGTGAGTAAAACTGCTAAAGTTACACTTTTGTGTAACTAACTTCCTGTTTAAAATTTTTTAAAGGTGTGTTAATTTTTTAATTGCAAATTATATACAGTTTTTCTGAATGTTTGTAATTGCAGTATAGCATTATTCCACAATGCTTTTTCTCCTTCATTTTGACTGTAGAAATGTTCTGTGACTGTTATGTTGCACTGCCTAAAGTCCCTTCATTATGGATTTTGGACATTTTGACAATCTTTTCTTCTTTTCAATCTTTTCAAAGACCTCTTTTCTGTTCAACTGGATGAAAAAAGTGAACAAGAGGGTCCAGTTTAATTTTATGTTGGCTTTAAGATCAAAAGTGTGAGAATAACAGAGGAGGTGTTATGAAGAATGAGCAGGCAAAAGTGGTTTGGCGAAGAATGTATAAACTATAAAAGCTGTTTTCCACCTTTGAGGTTGCGGTATGAAAAAACAAGAGACAAAATGAATGGAATATGAAAAAGAGAGAGAATGCCACACATGTTGATGAACCTGCTACAGGGGAATGTGTGTGTGGTCTGATGTCATGATTCACAAATTCAGTGTGTCAGTTTTTGGCCCATCTGATTGTACTGTTGGTTTCTGTCTGCGCTCCAGTTTCTACATGAGCCTTCAATTTAAACTGCCTCTTATCATTACATCACTTCAGTTCTGTCCTAATTATAACTCTAGCCCCTTTTATTTTCATGTTCTTTGAAATATTGTTGCCAATGTGGTTAAAATTGAATTGAATTGATTTGTTTGTTCAGTTTTTTGTGGTTCTTGGTCGCGCTGAAGCTCTGTGTACTAACATCCCTTATGAAATAACTAAAACCACTCGTACTGCTAAAGATTTGTGGACATTGTTTTGCAGATACTGCTCTTAAATTTTGGCGGGGTGAAGACAACCCTGGGCTTACTTTGTATCTGTGTGTGTGAGGTACAAGAAATGTGTAGTGAATCAGAGCTTGTCCCATACAAAAAAAGTGTTCAGTCTGTGCCGGATTATTTTACCAGTGTCGTCATGGGGTGACTTTGAAAATACTGTTATATCACTAATATCTTAATACATAATTTTAGTTATTGTTCTTTCCATAGAGCTTGGAAGCCAAATAATGTATTATGTAAATAATATTCCACTTATTATACCTCTTTCAGCTCCACAAATTTTTGTAGTTATTCCTGCCTGAAACTGTTTGTACAGACAATTCCAATTAACCACCATAGAGAAATTTTCAGTCTGAATTGGTCTGTCTGACATGTTTTTTTTAACTTAAGTTGAACTTGAACATAATATTTAGCATTCAAATGTAATGGACAATGATGATGTCATAATATTTGCATTCTAATACTTTATATACAAATACCGATTGGTCTTCTTTCTTACATGTATTTGCATGCAGGAAGAAAACTTTAACACAGTTGTTTTTGCTGCCTTGCATGCATAGTTATTTCCTTTAGAAAATGCAAGTCCAGTTTTTGGCATTTTATTCATAACAAAAACAGAAAAACAGGAAATGATGGGGAGAAAAGGGGGGAACAGAATAAGGACGTGACACAGGCCAGACCTGACCCAGTTTTTCCCACATTATCACCATGGCTTAATGTGTCTGCAAAATTTGTGCTAACTGTTAGTCCACAGCTCTGACTTTCGATATGGTTCAGGCCCATTGTGTGGACAGATGTTGATAAATCTAATGCGAAGCAGGATTCATAGTTCATGGTTAGCTTGAGGATAGAGAGCCAAGCTGACAAGGTTAATTAGTGTGTTTTGCTTTGGCTCTGTGCAGGTTTGGGGGTTTAAGTCAAAATTCATAACCATTGCTGTTGTTCAAAGACTGGTGGTCAACACAAAACATATAATGTTTTTGGGAGGGTCACATGAAAGGTTTCCTGAAGGCATTAGCATTGTAAATTCCTTTTTTATCTCTGGGGTCTCTGTGAGTTTAATATTCTGGTTGAACCCTAGCTGATCCCATGTGTGGTTCCTAAAATAGGAATGCTTATCACGTAATACCTTCCCTTCTATCCAAATAATCGTATTTATTAGGATGCTAACAAGAAAAGGGCCGATCGTAAATCAGTACCCGTTTACATGACCTTAGAATGAGGCTGGGCGGCTGGTTTCTGTTAAAACATTGTGCTGCTATTGGATGTGACTTTAAAATAGCCCTCAACTTGATTAAATTTATCTGATTATTTGAGGTAGAAAAATCAATAATGCACAACAGAACTCTTTCGTCCTGAATGATATAGACTGTTATTGATATATTGATTGAAGTGTTAACATTGTGATTAATATTATTGTTTTTTTTTCATTTCAAGGTATTGATATCTCATCGTACTTGTTATAAATTAAATATTCTATAAAGTTTTGAATATTGATTATAAAGTTACTGTAGCATTAAAGCTTTACACAGAACATACTGTACGTGTACTAAACATATAGTTTATATCGCAGTTTCTTATGTCACATTGTGATCTAAACATTATATATTGTATTGTGGGATTCTAATTAAATAATTGTTTAGTGATGGATATTGTAAATTAAGGTAAACCTTAATAGTAGACAGTAAGTGTAAAGAGCCTAAACCTATTGCACTGTTGGGGAAAGACTAATGAAGGATCTCTGAATGGTATTGTTGTGGGCTATAAGAGTGATTACCATTCACTTCCTTTATTCGTATAAATGAGTTTCATAATTAGTGGAGGTTAGAGTTCCATTGCTCTTCTCTGATTGGTTGTTCGTGTGAGTTTGAGAGATGAGGAGGCGGGGCAGTGCGCCCATTTCTTTCAATCCTCCTGAGAGCATCCATAAAAGCATCGTCCTGTCCCACTGTCCCACCCCCAGGGCTCTGCTGCCGTTGTGATACTCTTCACAGGGTCCAGAATTAATGTTAATGATCTTAAAGGTGTCAAGACACTTAATTGATCACCATAGCAACGCTCCGGTGACTGGCAGTTGGCAGCAGCTCATGAATGGCACAAACAAAAGATATCTATGAATTTTGATGTCACAGCACATTGTGAGCACAACAAATCAATTTGTGCTACCCCCTCTGTTGTCTCCAATGACAGACTCTTAATTTGTGGGTTATTTGCATTTTGGAATGGCTTCGTAAAGCCCCAAAAAGCAATTAGTGACAAATTTGGGCCGTAAATGTCACGTCAACCGACAGAGCGACCGCAAACAAACCGCGTTAGGCATCCTGGATGTTACGTTGCCAATTAAGAAGACACTTTTAGCATTGGGTGCGTGTCTTCAGGGTGGACTGTGGACATCTGTCCCCTAGCAAGTCATTATAGTTGAATTTCGTAATGCAAAATGCGTGTTGCAAGTGTAGTACACTTAATTGCAAAAGGTTAAATTTACTCATCTGTCTTTCTCCTGAAGGTAACATCTCTTTATGTAGTACAAAATTAGTCATTCCTGATTTCAAAGAATCACAATCTTTTTTAGAAACAGCATTCCCTGAATATCGAACATTATTTTAAGCTTTTGCACCGTGTCAAGTTTCAGTTCTTTGAAAAGCACAATTTTTATCTCCTGTCCCATGATGTTTTTATCTGACTGGTGGTGTGACTCAGATCTAGATCTGAATTGTTTATCCAGTAGTTTTAGACACTTCCAGGAAATGACACAGCAGCTGAGGACATTTTGAGCAGTTCATGATTTGTATGTCAAGCTGTTTGTTTAATAGATTCACGAAGGGATTTTTTTAATGTCATTACGGATTCATAATGTTGTGTTTAATTATTAATTAGTAATCAGCTAAAAATACACCTCTTCCATGAGTGCTTAAACTAAAAAAAAGAAAACCACTTATTTTGCTATTTTTTTGTATTTTACCTCATGCTTTTTTTAATATAGTGTACTCGCTGTTGCTTCATTATTATAGTGAACTTGTTATAGCTAGCTTGATGTTTGTCATTTTTAAGACACTTTGGCCGAAAGTATCTGCTGACCCACTAAATGTAAATACAAGCATAGCCGGCAGCTTGGCAGGTTTTGCAACAGAGCAGTAGTGTTGTATAATATAATAGCTGTCTTTTATGCTGCGCTCTTAAGGTACAAATTTTACAAAGTTCTGGTATTTGTTGCGGTTGTTTTCCAAACACGGTCCTTCTGCGATCATGATTGGCTGGCGAGTCAGCTGGTATTCACAAAGTAGACGATTGAGGAGCAGACCGAGGAACTCAGCAGAATGTCTATCACGAGGTCTTCTCTCACTCTCGCTTAAACGCATGAAGACACTCGGTCTTTTGTGCCAGTGTTAGGCTTGTAAAGGATTACGAAGTTTTAGCAGGACTCGAGAATGAAGTGAGAGCAGCTAAGATAGAAATTTATGCTTGGCTACTTTCTCCATTTGTTTATCCCCTTATTTCATGTCAAGTGATAAGAACCTCCACAGTGGGACACATGATGTGCTCACTGGAACAGAAATGGACAGCAGAGATGTGTGGGTGCTTGCTGAAGGCTGGGACACACACAAACATTTTCTTTGCTCATGGTAACGCTCATACACGGGTGCTAATTTTAGCGCGCTTAGAGCGTATTGTGCTTTACACTGCAGAAATGTTTTATTTATTTATGTGATAATAAATAAGTAAATAGTACATTTACTGTTTTTTTTTAATATAATGATTTTATTACTATAGTAAACATTACTTGTTAATATGTTACTAGTTAATATGATTACCTGAACAAAATAATTGAGCGACATGTTGATTTTAAAAATACATAGTTTTGCACATCTTTTCTCCATCAGCAGTTTTTATAGAATGTAAAGGGCAAATAGGCTTGGAAAAACCACCATGAATAATTGATTTTTTTTGTGTGTTTTTACTTTTATACAGTGTTTTGAAATAGGTCTGCTTCACCATTCAGCTTGTCCTGGCTCAGGACAGACTTTGTGCTATATATGCTATAAATATGCTCATTTTCACATCATAATCCTTTGGTTTTAGTTTGGACACCATAACATTGATTTTCGATTAGAGTCTAATTGTAGAGGGGGTAATTATCACAATTAACAGTTGGCTGTTTCGTTTGCTGAGCTGTGATTTTGGTCTGTAAGATTATACTTTCAATTTATCTGTGGTTCTGAAAAGCTGTAGATGTTCTTTTTTTGGAAATGCAGAAACAAGCTTAGAAGGAAATGTTCCTCTGTGAGGAACTGTGTGAAGGAAATGTTGTAATGAGCCACCAATGAGATTACTTGGATTTAAACAGTGTATTAGTTCAATGCGTCAGTAATTAAGTGTTAACAGTCCTGGAGTCTCATTAGGGCTCATTTAAATCCAATTAGGAAAATAACACATTTTTTTTGTGTTGTTGCTTTTCGCAAAATTTGGGTGATATCAGGAAAGATTGTCTCACTGTGTGAGTTTTAACAGTTTTTAAAGCATTTTTGGGTGGCAGCTTTTAATTTTTATTTATATGTAAAATTTTAAGTGATTTTGGGACTTGAATCTAGAGAATACATTTTAAATTAAGCTTATTTTTCTTTGCATTTTTTAAACATACACTTCACAAAATGTTTTTTCTTTATAAAAGATATTTTTACTGGAAACCAAAACAAAAATGGAACTTAAAGGAATTGCAGACAGTTCCAAATCAATTGTTTTTGAATCTGTCACTCTGGGTCCTGTGTTGTTTTGTTTTTATTATTGTAGTTGTAAGAGTCTCTGTCTATCCGCTCCCTGGTTGCAGCTTTCAGCCAGCTTCTGTTGTTGAAGGGGTGTGTGGCTTCATGACTTAGTCAGCACTGCTGAGAGAATAAACAAGAGCACATGGAGAACTGCCCAGCTTTATCAGCTCTTGACCAGCGTTGTGGTGTTAAGCTCTTGCTGCTGTCATTGTCCAAGGATCTCCACCAACCATGGGGACTTCTCTCCATCCATCTCTCATTAATTAGCCTGTGCTGTAAAAGACTCGGGAATGAGCAGAGCTCCGCACGCCTGCTGCGTGACCGACGTTTGGCCTCCCCTATCCTGCGCGAGCTGCACCAGGCACTAATTGCTGCGTGTGGAATGTTTTATCTTCTGCAAACATTCCCGTGGATTACTTTTGCTATTAAGAGTTGGTGCTGGATTGTTCTTAGTAGACAGCATAGTATCTGTACAAGCCCCCACAGAATCCCTCCTTATGATGTCATGACCTCTTGACCACAGTACAGCTTCAGGCTATGCATTTAGCACAATCCAATGTCCGGTTTTGCCACAGGGTTAACACGCTAATGATTTCCAAGTCAATGAATCAGCTACTGCCCACATTCTTATGATTTGAGGCTTCTATATAACAAATAAGGTTTAATGCCCGATAGCAATGCTGTCTGAGAAATCTCTCTAATGTTCTGGATTATGATCTGAATTATTAGTTTTAGTGAGAGGAAGAAGCATTTTTCAAGCCATTATTATTTGGTTTGGAGGAGAAGGTCAGGCTTTGGGCAACGGTGCCAAGTCTGGAAATCTTCCTGTTGACTCAAGCTAAACAGCTTATCTCCACTGTACTGTTTCTCATTCCAGCTGAGTCGCAGTTAATGATTTATATCCAAAGAATGCACACACCAGTTATTGATGGCTGGTGAAATGGCCTTTTTGTATGCAATGGCTAGTGATTAGTACCTAGTGAAACCTGATCAGATTTGCTATTAAAATGCTATTTAAATATGCAGTATTTTTAAGTTTAGCTTGATGCTAATCTACTTGTGGGTAACACGCTGTTCTGAGAAGAATCTGAGGTGGAGGAGGAGAGCTTTTAGCTCTGTTTATTTAACTGGAGCTTTGTCGTTCTCTTCCACAAAGGCCCGAGTGGAAAATTCCAGTTTTACACAGACGGAGTCTCTCGTTTCTCGTAATGCTTGTGTTTGACACTTCATCAGTGAGTTTTATTCTCCAGATTTTGCAGTTAGAATGGTCAACATAAAACACCCAGAGAGTCACTATAAATCCACTTTATATTTCTGACTGGCTCAAGGTTCTGGAACTGAAAGAGAACCATTTCAGATGCACATATGAAAATTTACAGTTTTTTTAAATAATCAGCAAGGTGCAACCAATCAGAAGATATTTGACCTTTTATGTTACAGATACATTTTGGACCAATGAGATTTCATTGTGAGTGGGGCTACATGATGTAATGCTACAGAAATCAAAGGAATTCAAACCAGGAGATCAACAAAATGTCATGTTGTTTGTCACTTGTCGAGGTCATGGCTGGGTAACGGAACTCAGATTTACATTAAAAAGAAAAAGTGCCTGTTACTTCATTGCATAAGACACTTTTATTGTGTTTTATTGTTATAGGACCCATGTTAGGTTAGGCAGAGGTCAGGTGTCATACCTGTTACCTATCAGAATTGTGTGTGTGTGTGTGTATGGGTGTATCATTAATGCAGTGTTTACTTTCAGAAAGTGTTAGGTAACGGTTATATTAAAGTCATGCATGATATGGCGTTATATAACGGTGTATGTAAGAGCAGATAAAGATTTATTTATGTACCAACCCTTTAATTACCTTTTGAAATGAATACAGATGTACAGTGTTAATTAAATTAATCCCTTAATCTCTAATTGTAGCACTGGGCATTTGGTTAATTAATCGTGTTGTTTTTTTGGCAAGATACCGTGTTTACAGTCCAGGAAGTGGATTAGTCATCGTGTTGTAGTACTTGAGTTTGTCTGATGCTCCCTGTGTAGCGATCAGTTCTGTTACCTTTTTTTAGCAGACTCGCTGATAATCTGTCCTGCATGCCGTGATAAACAGGCATACTGTAGAGGCTCAAAGCTGTTCTCACACATCAACTCACCCATCACGTCTAGAGCCCCGTCTGCTGTCTGTAATCCATCTCAGACTCTCACTTTCCCAACTGTGCTGTCGTTTCTCAAGTATACATGACCTGCACTCTTCTGCGCAGGTCTACGGCTCCCCTGTTAGCTGTGGACTTTGTGGACATGAGACATGCTGTAACTTTTAAGTGTTCTGATGTACTTTTTTTGCCTGGTGGACAAATAAAATGTCAAAATTGAAGGAGGGACCAGAGTCAGGCTAAAATATTTGGGACAATATACAACCATAAAATACCAAAGACCTTAGCAACCTCCTGCCCAACGCTACCCATAGCATTTTCAAAAAATGTAACAATGTAGTTCATTCTCATTTCTTATGAACTTTGCTGCTCTTTACTGTTCTTGTGCAGTTTGTTGAATGATGTATAATGGTTTGTTATTAAGCCAAAATGATTAATAAGGTACTTGGATCATTATAGGCACATTATATTATTTAACCTTAGTGGCTGAAAATGTTAACAGCGAATGTGTTTTTAATGACGTGGTTGTACACAGATATTTTATCCAGAATACCAATAACCATAAAACTGTGAATTGCAGACACGGGGCATTGAGAGTCTGGCTCACGGTATTGTTCATTTTGTTTATAAGAATTCCTAAGGTTGGAGACATTGGATGGGAATCTAGGAGCTTATGAAGTGGAAATATCCCCCTCACAGCACCTTGAGACACACATTAACACAGAAAATGTTTAATAAATATGCTTGCCTGTGCAGTTTATTTTACCTTCCTTCTGAGACCCTCGAAGAACAGGCCGGACTGGTGCTTTTGTTTCCATTTACACCTTTGCTGTTATGAGTTCAAACAGACCCAGAGAGATGGACACACCCTCACATTCCTCAAGTTGACCGTTTGCAGGCGTTTCACAGAGGGACAGCTCATGGAAATGTTCTCTTGTAATGCAAGCAATGGAACTTCTGGGTGTGCAGTGTTTTATTTAACTGTTTGAACCTCTCTCGCTCTCTCCTTTTTTTCTCTCTCTTGTTCTGTTCTTTCTCTCTGGGGCAAGTATATTTAAACTGTGATATCTGTGTCTGAAAATAATTAGCTACAGCAGGTCATAAAAAAATAGCCTCTGCTGCTTTCAGCGGTTCTGTGAGAACTGTGACATTATAACAGAGGAAACGAACACACACACACACACACACACATGCACAAACACTAGGTCATGCCAGGGTTAAAGTGGAGTGTTCTGAGGGCTGGTTTGGTGGTCTTCAGGGTGCCAGAAGTTTCATCTAATTTACTAATTGCTGTAATGTGCTCTCCCGCTCTTGCTCTCTCTCTGTCTCTCTCTTTCTCTCTCTGTCTCTCCTCCCCCCTCTCATTCTCTCTCTCTCTCTCTCTCTCCATCTCCGAATTACTCTCTCCCTCTGTCTCTCTCAGTAATATGTAAAAGATCTCATTATGGCTTATTAATATCAAACGAGTGGTCTCTAAACAAGATTACCCGTGTCTCTTTGTTAACAAACACACAAACACAGACACAAGTCTTCAGGAATAAGAGCATTTAGGCTTAATAATAAAGCAATAGCCTGTGATAGGCTGTGCTTTACAATGTTTTTATTTAAACATGGTAAAATCACTGTAACACATTACTTTATAATTGACTTATTCGCTTTCTAGAACTAAAGCAGAACCAGAATGTTCAATAAAGTCACATTTATTAGTTAAAATAAACATTTATTCTGCCAAGTAAGTCAGCAGACTGTAGCAACTTTATATGGAATGTGTGCTCTCTGGCGGGTGTTGGTTTACCTGTGTTTTACAATGGCTCTGCAGGAGCTCATCCAGTCAGAACAGAGAGTCTGAACCATTTGAATAAAACATTTGGAAATAGATTATTTTGTGTTGGAAAGGCCATGGCTGATTTTCTCGTGGGAGGGGTTAGGGTGGGTCAAGCTGGAAATTATGCTTTTGTGGACGTCCCTCAGGCCGTGGCCCACTGCCATCTATTGTGCTGAAACATCTGTAGTGTCTCTCTACAGGATGAACTGAGTTTCTCTGTGGGTGAAAATAACATCAGGCCGTACTTTTGTAGATCTTGATTTCTGGACTCTTGACTTTTGGTTTTGTTCAGCACGCTGTCTGCTTCCTAATGGCTTGTTTTTGTCCTCCTGCTCTGCCTGTTTATTTGTTCTTCTGTACAGTTTTAGCCGCAGTCTCAGAGGATGTTGTTGGACATGCTGGCCTGTCCCTGCAGCACTGTTAGTCACAGATTCACAGAATCTAATGCTGCCTGGCATAAAACTTCCTCTTGCTGCGCTGTAGGAGAACTGAGACTCTCTGTCATATTTAGCTGTAAAATGTTGTCACTATCCAAAGTCTCTTGAGTGTTACCTTTTCAGGTCAATTTCCTCGTTCTTCAGCTTATGAAAGAAACACTTGATTTACTTATGGAACTGTGATAATTATAATACAACCACGTGTGACGCTGATTTATTGAATATGCTATTTTTAAGCGTGTCATTTATTGTTGCAGCTGTTTTTTTTCTCTTTATTTACTTTATTTACTCACCCTCATGTCATTGCAAACGTATATGACTTTTGTCTGTGGAATGCTAAAGAAGATATTTTGAGAAATGTCTCAGTAATTATCACAAGTCAATGGGTGCCACTGTTATTTGGTTACCAACATACTTTTAAATATCTTCTTTTCTGTTTCTCAGTAGCAGAAACATCACAGAGGTTTGGAATGACATGAGGGTAAGTAAATGATGGAAGAATTATTATTTTGGTTGAACTATCCCTTTAAGAGCCATTTTGGCCACTCCCCTTTAGCGCTGCGCTCACAACACCTTTAACCAGTTGTAAAATCACTGCTTTAGTTAAACAGTAAATGGCCCTTGCTGATCTATAATTCAAAGGATATGAAGTTATGTCATGATAAATAATCTGATTCTAATTCTATTTGACCTTTTAAAATAGTTTAAAAATTTCTGCATCAAATCTATCAACTAATTCACCTAATGCTGCATTAGTGGTCAGATCAGCCAACAATAAGTGTCAAAGTGGCATAGAGTCAATTTCTCTGCACCAGTAGCATTTCCAATTCAAAGAACTTAGTCAGCAGTGAGCTGAATTTTCTGCTGGCTCTTTAATAGCACTGTCTGCATGTAGTATAGTTCCAGAGTTTTCGCAGGTTCAATGGGGTCAGTCTTCCTGCACACCTCTAATTCATGTGAATTGTAGATTCATTGAGTAGCATGTCATTTGTAAACCGATTTCTGCAGCCTCAGCGCTTACCGGGAGTTGCATGTTCATCGAAAAAAGTCTATGAAAATGTCCTGTGATTAATGGCTAATGGCTGCCGTAAACGGTGGTCCAATTTGCCATATTGATGAATTAAAAAAGCTTTTATATATGATTGTGAATTTAATGTTACTATAGTATAACTAAACAGTCAACTGCATTAACACAAATGTGTGAACACACCTTTGTTTTAGGTCCTCTCATGGTTTACTTATTAACTGTGGATTACTAGTTGCAGTTGGCTGTATTAACAGTTGCCCTTTATTTTAAAAGGAATCTTTACCTAATAAGGTTTTCCCTCCATATGGCCTTGTCTGTCTTTGCTTTAACTCTTTGTGTGGTATCAGATGGTATTAGAAAGGATCTGATTGGTCAGATGGTTGGGCCTGCTGGTCATTACGACCCTCCTTTGTTCCTAATCAGAAAGAGGGGAAAGATCTCTCATCGGATAGAGAGATAAACAGCCTTACCGTCAAAACTAAGGGCTTTTTTTTCTCTCTTTTTTCTTCAGTCTGTCTCGCAGCATAATTAGAACTGAAGGTTAAAGACATGAGACAGCACAGATGATCAGCCCGAGAGATAACCGTCTATTTCCTCCCCTCGCTCATCTGATAGGCGAGTCGGATCCTGGCATGCGAGGCATGTGTTCTCCGAGAAGGGAGGGCGGTTATATAAACTCAGGATCGCTGCCCTGGGTCTCAACTGCCCTGCTTGAGCAAATGGGTATGACACTACAGCAGCCCCTTGTCTTTGTGACTTAGAATTATTTTCATGTTGTGTTTGTGCGTACGCAGCCTCCCGTGCCCTCTTGACACGCCACACGGATGGTCGGATGGTATGCACCAAATCACAGAGAATGTAACATCTACTCTGATCGTGTCAAAAAGCTTTAGCCAATAGAAACTTTTGCTGTGGACGGAGCACATGGATCAGCCATGGGAGGTTGAACTGTTAAAAGGACAACAGAGTGATTATTATCTGTTCTTAAGGCTGTTTTTGTATTGAA
Source organism: Ambastaia sidthimunki (assembly GCA_036877625.1). Lineage (NCBI taxonomy): Eukaryota > Metazoa > Chordata > Actinopteri > Cypriniformes > Botiidae > Ambastaia > Ambastaia sidthimunki. The sequence goes on from JAZGTK010000047.1 coordinate 27,417, forward strand.
AACACAAAATACTCCCATAGAATATACATCTATAATAAGAATTAAACATTTTCTAGAAGTTTTATTCTAGCTTGTAAGGTAAAGGTGTAAAGGTAAATAAAAACCTCATGAAGTGGTTTGACATGCAGTTTTGTTTCCTGTGTTGAATTTCTATTTGAACAGGAAGTTAGGGTGGGACATATTTAAGGGCTTGTCCGTTTTTAAATGGTCAAAGTTCACGTCACAGCCTGGTAAATCTGGGATGTGCCATTTGTTATTACTGGTTGGTGGCAGGTATATTTAGGGGGAGGGAACATTCTCATTTGAAAGAGTTTATTATGTTTTGTGTACTAGATGATTTATAATTGTTTTTTGGTCCATTTTCCTGGACTGTATGTTTTAAATTGCCCTCAAAGCTAACAGTTGTGGACTAACAGCTCCAAAACAAAGCCACAATTTTCCTTAAGTTCCCTTTACTGACTGTGCTGACATAACACATCAGATTTAGGAAATCGGCTTACATTCTAATGTACATGACTCTTTTGTCTTGTTTTAAATTATTATATTTAGAGATAATTAGAAATGATTAGATTATTATTAGAGAAATAATTTTTTTTCTTTTCAAATGACAAAATCTCACTATCAGAAAGGCAGTCTAGCTTCCAGGCGTTGAATGTTGATTGGTTGGTAATTTCCTCCCTTACACTCAGTGACCTGGAGATACCTTCAGTATTAAAAGACCTCATTTTGAACCGTACCAATCTAATCTCAAAGTATAGCATGTGGAATCCTGGTGTCACATGAGGAGCTTTGCATCCCCCCAGGGGGCTTTCTCTGCACGGTCGGCACGGGAGCGCTGTCAACCGCTGAAACTCATTGTCTGTTTGCATGACAGTTTCATTTTCTCACTCTCCACTCTGCTGCGCTGTCGTCACGGCGATCACTCCGCGCTTTTTCATGTCTGCATGATCAATTGCTTCGTTGACGTATAAATTCACCCTCACAATTTACTCATTCTGCACACTGATTAAAAATGAAATTAACAGCTGCTCGGATGAAGTGTAAAGGTAAACTGTTTGCTAATGTTTATTGTGCAGACTTTGACGTTTACATCGCTCATTCAAGTTACACGAGACGCTGAGTTTGGTCTGCTTTCTGTTGAGTCTGTCTGTCTCTCACTCTGTCTCACACAGACACACATGGTTTCGATTGAAGTTGACATTTGAGGTCATCATTGAGCAAGAATTGTAAATGGAGTTGATAAGCCATGAAATTATCCTCAGTGGAGACCTCACTTCCACAGGATCAAAGAAAACACACTGTCAAAACTTTCTTTCTCTCTGTCCCTTATGGACACAGACAGACAGACACACACACAAACACATCATTCATTCAAGTGTTGTAATATATCCTGGGTGCACCTAAAGTTCACAGGTTGATGTTTTCACACATCATTTTTCTTCTTTTCTTAAGAAAAGAGAGATTTTCTTTTCTCAATGTTTTATGTTCCTTGTGGGTTGGATATACTTTGTTTCTTATATGTATATCTTATTTTCTTTGTCCTTTTGTTCATGTTACATTTTACAGTTGCCCTTTAACATACATTTTTAAAATAATAATTGTGTGTTTCACTGTGGTTCACCTGTCAGGTTAGTTTTTTCAAATAAACCATCATAATTTCATTTTTTTGACCACTTTCCAGTCATATTGGCTATGCCTGTCTAAAATTTACATTTAAGGTTTGAATGATGTTATTATTAATCCTTTGTATTGTATTTAGTTTGGTTCTACCCCCCTGTAAATTTAAAAAAATTGCTTCATTGACCATTTTAAGCGAAGTGAGGTATGTGTATTCAAAACACTTCATTGCTTTTTATGGATTTATTCTCATGTAATCAATCTGTAAAAACAATGATTACATTTTTTTGTAATGTTCATACTCAAGCAGCAGAACATTAGTCAGAATAACAATTACAGATTAAAAACTTTATTAAAAATATGTTTTGAGTAATTTCTTGAACAGTCAAGATAGCATTTCTAATAGAAGTAGGTAATACATTTCATAACTTTGGAGCAACGCAAGAAAAGCTCTCCCTCCAACAGGTTTGAGTTTTGGGTGGAATGGTGAAAGTTAGACGTTTTTTAAGCTGTTTACGGCTTACGGTGAGACACAGTGAGAGGTTGTGAGATCTCAAGCATGCCTGTATGCTGACAGCATGAAATAAAGGAGACCTGGAATGTTTCTGCCTGTCCTACCCCAGTTTTATTCTCCCTCTAATCTGTATCACAGCTGTGTCAATGTTGTAAAAACTCACATTCTTCCCAATTAAAGCTTTGTCTGTTTTACCAACCCATTTCTTCTGACTTCACCTCAGATGTCTCTCTGCAGAATTACAGTTTCTGTGTGTTTGCCACAGAGCTGCGACGCTCTAACTTCATTCTTACCCACAAAGACACAGAGGGCCACGGCGCTGATGGAGATGGATTGATGCAAAATGCCTGTTCTGTGAGGAATGATTTTATTTGAACTGTCACTCTGGATTCAGGGCAAGATTAAAGCTGCCTACATGTTGTTCCAAACCTCTATGACTTTCTCCTGTGAAACACAAAAGGAGATGTTAGGCATAATGTTAGTGACTGACAGACTCGGTCACCATTCACTTTCATTGTATGATTAAACCAGCATTATCAACATCTTTAACTTCAGTTTCTCTACATGTGATCACCTAAAGAAATAATGTCATATGGGTTTGGAACAAGTACATGACTGAAATTTCATGCTTGGATGCATTTAAATCCCAATAAATCTGAGCTGGGGTTGTATATGGAGTTTGCATTGAAATCTGTGTATAATGTTATGCCGTTTGGCACAGTTTTGGCATTGTGCAGTCGTTGTAGGTGGTCCAGGGTGGGAACTAATGGGCGGAATATTGCTGCGTGTTTTTTTAACGATTCTTACTGATTCAGCACATTATACTGCTGGGCACATCTGGAAAAGGGATGGGGAGGGAATATGGGGAAGAGGTGTACCTTCTTGGACTTCCTTTGGGCATCTGGAAAAGTGAGTCAGTTTAAAAATACGTGTTTTTTTGACACATGCAAACGTGCACACACTTTATTTGGGCCTTAGGTACCCTGAACGTTGCTCACTATTGTGTAATGCTACTGTGACATGTTAAGATACCATGTGATCATATGTGTCAGTGGGGGGTAAAGTAGTGAAGGTTGAAGTTTCGGCATTTCAGTGTGGCATAAAGCACTTCAGCTAAAGAGCTTATAGCTTAAAATCTCGTCTTTCTTCAGTCTGCCAAGAGAGAAAGAGTGAGAGAAAGAGGGAGGGAAAGAAAGCAGGCATTAAAGCTAGGGATGATTTCAGCTCTTCTCTAGAGAAAGGGAGAGCTGAGGTGCTCAGATGTTGATGATGATGTTACCATGGTACTGTCTTGGGCGTCAGAGAGTGGTTATAAAAACCAGCGTGTTATGGGCATATAGATAAGTGTTCAATGTATACAGCTACATATTTATTTACAAAAACGTGTATACTTAAAAATAGTTTAAGTGTACACAACTAGTATGTGTTTAAGGTCCAATGAGGTCCATTGTTTTGCCAAAGATAAATGTTTTCACTTAATGATAAAAGCAACATATGCTGAGATATACAAAGGCACCTGTAACATCTTAAAAAGTAAAATTAGGACACAATACAATACAAGTTTTGCACATTTTGTCAGTGCAAAACTCACCAATATTATGCAGGGTGTTGTAGATGGTTGTTAGGGTGTTGCCAGTGTGTGTTCTAGGCAGTTGATAGTGTGTTTGGGGGGTGTTGGTGTGTTTAAACTTACTTAAGGTTAGACATTTAAATCCCCATCTAAAGTATGAACAACAGTAATAATGATATTTGCCTTCCAGGGAAAAAGTTTTTGGCCGCTTAAAACTTCATCTTGATTCCATATGTGTTCCCATATGCGTTCATGCATACATTAGCACAATTCCGCTCTTGTAACCGTACTTACGACCATCTTTTTCCACTGTGTCTAGAAATCCAAGCTGTGTTCATTTGAATGTTTAGTCTTTTTCCATTATTCTGTGTGTGGAGCGAGCGCACGCTCAGTGTGAGCAGAGTTCATGTTTCTCGGTTGAAGTTTGACAGCCCAAGGACTGTTTTGTAGCCGCAGGACTAAAGACATGGAGGGCATGGTGGAGGAGTGACTGAATGTGTTTGTTTAGTATGTGGGATGGTATTTCAGGAGGGTGGGGTTGAGTCTAGATGTTCTGGAGCACTGCCAGGTGGAGTTGTTGTATAATTGCATCATTATCTCTGTTTCTCTGTTCGTGAGCTCCTTCATCTCATTAGGCAGCAATAATGTGGCTATAGAATGGCCTCACTACACACTTCCTTGACAAAGCTGGTTCTATTTAGTACTATTAGCTGCAGTATACAATTAATCATGGCTTTATTTCTGTTCCATACATGCGTAAGCTTTCAGCTGCAATGTTAACGAACAGTAAATCATGTTGTAATTAAATGTGGGGAGAAGTTTTCCAAAGTATTGCAATACTGAATGCTGTATCATTGTTCTAGAAGCAAGTGTAAATATTTTGTTACATTTTTCATTGTAATATCATTTGGGGGAAATACAAACAGATGACTGACACTCTGCAGACATGAAATGTACTGTAGAATTAGGTCATCATACCCTCAGTTATTAGTTTTAACACAAAACAAAGTTTATTTAGTTTATATTTAGTTTATTGCACAAAACAAAGCACAAGTTCATTGCAGATGATCAAGTGTATAAAAACTTGATAGCATAAAAGCTTGATAGATGAACTGTTTGATAGTATGCAATAATACTGTATTATGATCCAGGTATTGATACATTTAATACTGTATCACCAGGTCCCACATCCTAGAACGCGTATAGCAAATGGGTTAGTTTTATTAAGTCTGTGTGCATGCACAAATTTCTGTTTAAGGGAAAAAGACAAGATACAAAGTTTCAGTGAAGGCTTTACATTTAAATTCAGTCTTTATTGGCTTATTACGATTGGGCCTCTCATTATGCAAACGAGTAGCCCCCACAGTAAAGGTCACTGATTGGTTTTGCCCAGTGAAACATGGGCGGGATTGGAGCACTTCCTGTTCTTTGCTCCATTTCCATTGCACTTCCTCGACATGTGCTTATTGTTTCACACAGGTGCTCTGCTGGAGAACAGGATGTGACATTTTCCAAAGAAGAAAGGATGGAAATTGGAAATAAGGAGACTCTTGTAATGAGAGGAGATGGGATTGAAATGGAGATGATATTATGTGGAACCTATTGTTTCGGTTCCTGGTCTCATAAAGAGGCTGATGACATGTAGCATGAAAGCGTTTAGTCACAGTGCAGTAGAATGAATGATGAAGGAGCCTGCACTGCAGAAAGCTGTCATTACCAGCTTCATGCCAGACACCATGATTAATTCGCTCACGGTATAAGAGAAACTGCAGTTACTACGGCATGGAAAGCCTTTTAAGTGCCTGCGTTTTACTGTAACTTACCGTTTCTCTATGCATTTATGAACCTCTTAAAAAGTGCATTGTAATTGTGTTCGAACTGAAACTGAATGCGTTTCTGCATTTCACAATCTCGTTTTATTGTGATGCATGCGATCAGCACAGTCATGCATTGAGTCTTTGTTTGCATCTGTGCAGGTTGGTCGGCTGGACAGATTGCAAAGCCCCCCAGGAGCATTAATGCAGCTTGCACATATGGGTACTTGATATTTTAAGCATGAACATTTAGGAAAATTTGGAGGACAAGGCATTAAAATTGCATGTGTTTCACAGCCCTGTAGCTACTTTTGTTTTTCTGTGAATATTTAAGCTTTTTTAAAGACAACCTTGAAACTGTATTTTTAATATAATTTCCTACTTTTGTGTGATGCATTATGTAAAAAAAAAAAAGCATGTGACAAGAGCTACCCATATTCAAACTCAGCTTAAAGATTAATCATTACAGATTCATGTGCCACAGTTCAAGAGAGGCTTTACAACCAAGAGATTTTATGCTGATCTAGGATTTGAGGCTTTCTTTTTCAGCTCATGCGATTTGGGTTGATTTTGCTTTTTTGTTGTTTTTTGTCTGTTCTGGGATCAGCATTTGGTTTTTAAAGCTATAGAACGATTCTTGCAGAATTCATTTGAGGAAAAGCAATTCAAGGGCCCTGCTGTGGTAGCAATGGAATAATGTTACTGTCCGTTCTCTGGTACATGTGTATTAAGTAGAGTGTGTCAGAGAATGCAGTATGCAGTACGCACTCCTCTAGAGAGGTGGATCAGTGCTGCATTTGGGACACTGTTAGATTAGTATGTCCGAGAGGAAAAGACTTGTTTGGGAAGGTGCCTAAGCCCTTGTTTATGATGTATGTGTATGAATGCAATCACAGAGTGTAGTTAAGTGTAACAGACTGGGCAAGTTCTGCGCTTGCTGCTAAATTTAGACCCAGGCAGATGTGAAGCTCTGATGTGGATCACATCACCTTGTGTGTTTCTGATGTGTGAAACATGTTAATGTCCTGTGACTGTCCTGTGATGGTCCTGTGACTCTGCATTACTGCTACAAAACTAGGTCACTTGCGTCTACTCAGGGCTCTGAAGGTGAAGAGTTGGAGCAAAGGATTGTGGGATTGAAATTTTAGCATTGAACTGAGACAGTTAGAAGAATGAAAATGAAATTATGACTTGGTACTTGGCTGTACATAATGATTTGTGATTGTTAACTTACATTTTTGTTTCTTAGAGATGCAAGATTAGAAACGAGTGCATCTGAAATGTTGCCTTATACTGTTATCTTTTATCTAATCATAAATAAATATTTGTGATTAGTTTTTTGTCAATAAATAATTAATATGGAAGTCTTTAATTTTTTGACTTTGCTGAGTAAATAAAAAACCTCATAAATCAAATAAATCAAATTTAAAAAGTGAATTATGGTGATTGTTTATGCACATTGACTCAATGTAACATGAATTTGAAATATTAATATTGAAATTGATTTGCTACCAGCCTGTGAAGGGCTTGGAACTGTGCATGTTCTTGTGGAGCCATCATCCAATCAGTTGTTATCAGCCAATCTGCCATATTCAGTCATGCCCCCTGGTGGCGCAGTTGGAAAGATCTTAGGCTTTGTCAGTGGTCTCGGTTCAGCTGGCTGCTGTTGTTTGCTTAGTCACAGAGCTTCTCTCCCCGAGGGCTCTGTGTGGACAGCACGTGCTTTACTTTGGTTACTGTGTTGCATCAGCAGAATGAAGCCTGATTGTGAGTGAAAGCAAAGATGGTTTGTAGGGTTTTTGTTAGCATGGCTGGCATGCTGCCATGTCCCTTAAGTGTGTGTGTGTGTGTGTGTGTGTGTGTGTGTGTGTGTGTGTGTGTTTGTGTTGATTGGGTGGAGGGGGGCCATATTGACTCGGGAGAGCGTCCTGCTGCCATGTACACTGTGGGGTGCTGTTGTCTCAGTGTGGGGTGAGAGCGGGTTATATCACAGAGGCTTTAATCAGAACCAGTGGTGGGGCGAGACAGAAACAGCAGACTGGTGAGAGGGAGACACTGAGTGTGACGGAGGGCAAAAGAAAGTGACTGTTGTAAAAAAATGCTTTAAAATGATTAACAAAACTGTTTGTTACTCATATTTACCCACAAGTCATTGCACCACCTTGACTCAAAAATACACAGTAAAAAGCATTTTTGCGCCTATTTTAGCTTAAGACTGGTTTCCAGGCAGCTGTGTCAGAAAATATAAAAGAAGATTTGATATTTATAGTGGCATTATCCTAACCATGGATTACATAAGAGATTAAAAGACATATACATATTGTAAATGAACCAAATCACATTCACTTGCATATTAAATGTTGCAAAATACATTTTTACATATGTGGCTTTTAAGTATTACCAAACATAAGTATTATTTTAATTGTATTATTATTTGATGTATAGACTTGTTGTATGCATATACTGAAAAGACTTGTATAGACTTGTATATACTGTATAGGATGTATTATGTACTTATGTGCAAAAGTATGGTAATTTATTTTCATTTTTAACAGTGATAATTAATTATTCAAATGAATGATTTTTGTCAGGTAAAGCAAACTTCTAGATATGCCCTGTTTAGTGTGTAGAGAGAAGTGAACACTGCATAGGGATCATGTGAGTGAGAATGCAGCTAGTTTGTGGATGAGACTGAGAAGATTGCCTTCAGCAGTACAAACACAACTGGATGTTTTATCAGGAATGGGCCTTGTGATTCTGTCGGTGGTCTGTCAGAAGTCTGCCTGTAATGCACTTCGCTGTGGTTGGTCTGATAAAAGCCTTTGGGTAGAGAAGATAATAAGTGTAGTTGCCAGTCAGTTCCCTCAAGGGTCTAAAAGTGTGGTGTCGATGTGAGAGAAATTCACTATCTATGTGTACTGTGACAGGGCCTCATTTAAACGTGGAAATGAATCAGTTTTCTTAGCTTTATTAGTTGTCAGTTCAGTTGTCAGTTCAGTTGGTCTCACGCTGAGTTGCCCCGCCCACAGTGAGATCTCATTGGCCGAAAATCTCACTCCATTTAATTTTATAATAAACACAAAATAGCGGGTCACTCCGATGGGTGTTTTATAGATGCTTATTTTTTTTAATGTAAACAAAGAAAAGTACTTAATGGCTAGATTCCAAATCAGCACAAACAGGCATATTACCATAAATAAAAATGATGTAATACAACATAGCACAGCTCATTCCCACCTTCTTCTACCTCCTGTCTTACTAATATCCTTTTGTGATGTCCTGAAAGAGCCAGTGCCCCAGACATAAAGCACATGTATGGTTTGACCTAATGAGGAAATATTCATAGGCAAACAAACAATGATGCTGCTAAGCTGCTTTTACAGCCGTTCCTGTCAAGCTCGGAAAGCAAGCTAGCAGTGCTAATAGGCTGCATTAATTAATTCTGCTGCTCTGCACCGGGTGTTGAGTCTTAAAGCCGCTCTGTTAATCCCATCAGACGGGTCTGATTTGTTTGGTGTTGGGAAAGTTTAATTTGGTTGTCTGATGCTTGACTGGATGAAGTGGAGGAAGGTAAATAAACAATGTTCTGAACCTTCTAAACTTGGAGAACATCTGTCCAGTTTATGTAAAGTTTCAAACAACAATGTCTCAGAATGACTTCTAAAACAGACTTGTAAGTGCCAAGCTAATTCATGCAAGGTGGACAATAATGAAATGCATTAAGTGTGGTATTTTATTAGACCAGAAATAGTAACGGTTGATTGGACTTTATTGGGGGAAAGGAGGGTGTAGTAAAGAATCGAACCTACGTTTCTGCAGTAGCATCAAGGCTGTAAGGCATCAAGATTGTGACTGCTGTGTCATGGTTCTAGAAAATTCTAAAAAAATATTACCATGCATAATTTCCCATAATCACTGCACCATGTATATTGCTATTTTAAAGGCTGACCACTTAGATAAATGTATATGGGGTGCCAGGATCATGAATCTACAGTTCTTCAAGCTCAGCAGCAGTCAGCACCTGTTGCCACTCTTTATAGCTCCAGTCCCTCAACAGTGCTTTCTGCACAATTAAATGCTCATATGAACAAGATGAAGCATTATCCGATGAATCCTCCCCCGTTTCGCATTTAAAACCCAGTTTTACCTGCGGTCGCCTCTTTACCGGGTTATACGAGCTAGTTTGAGTGCGTGCTGAGGGAACTTCCTCCAAAAGATCAATTGTAAAACCAATAGTGCCTCCTTGATACATTAACGCATATGCTCTCAGACACGCGCCATCTCCCATAAAACACATTGATAACCTGAACAGTCAGACACAACTATAAAGACCAGCGAAGCTAAAAAGCTTGTCTGATGCCTGCAGTCAGAAGGGACGCATATAAACGACGGCTCTATCTGATCAACACTGCATGTCTGAGATGAATCATCGGAGGCATATTTTTTGCCCCGAGCGTTGGGAATCGATAAAAGCAATTTGGAATGTGGTAAACAATTTCACTTGCTACAGCAGAGAGATGCTGTTGTAAAGCGTCTTTTTGGCCTCATATAGTCATTTAAAATCCTCAAACCGAACAGCAGCGGACCGCGATTGTCATAAATTCCAGGGCAAAGCGATGCGTTCCTCCTCATAAATGAGAGGTTAAATGTGTGTCTGCAAAGTGACACTGCAGTTATATTAAACGAGGGGGTAAGTATTTGTTCCACGAGGAGACCAATGTTTCAGTTAACAGCTAGTCTATTACTAAGACATAAAGGTGCCAACTCAAAACATTAGCGCTTGTAAGGATCACATGTTCTTCTTTAAATAGCTTTGCTTAATTATAAACCAATCAGTGTTTAATACATACAAATTAAGTTATTGTATAATTATGTGAAAAAAAATTTGATAACATTTGTCGTACATCTTATATTTGTCTATAATATATCAGATATATCTGTGTATATCTGAGACAAAATGTTATATACCTCCCCCCTTCCCCATGAATTTGTATGAAGAAATATGTATAAAGCTTAACCAGAGATACTTTGACCTGTTATTTTTTGTAGCGTGTAAGCTTGTTACCCTTAAGTTCCAGCAGGGGGCAGCACACCTAAACGTCAAGACTGGATGGGTGCTGCTCTGACCAGCGTTACCATGGTGACAGGGCCCAGTGTGATGCAGGCCAGGCGTAATGGAGTGAAACACAGAGGGCAGTGTAGAGCTGGGAAAGAGACGGGAGCGGAATACCAAACAGACAGCCTCTTGTTTACAGACCTCATACCTGCTTTTATTTCACACAGGATTCTACAGTGCAGAAACAAGCCCTCCTGGTGATATTGTCCCACTGTGTTCACAAACACATCATTACCATGGACTCCTTTGCTAGGAGACTACATATTTATAAGCCTTTACTCCTATTTGTGCTAAATATAACCCTATAACATACAGTGGTGTTCCAAGTAAACGTACAATTTTTCTTCAAGTTTAGATGGGCGTGTCTGTGAGTTGAGTTTGGGAGGTGAGGTAGGGTGAGTGCCCATCTCGTGGGGTTTGTGTAATAAGAACTGCTCTCATTAGATGACACTGACAGCTGAGAAGGTCTGTCCACAGGGCAGCTGAGAGCATGTTTTTAAATGATGGTTAATTATGAGCAAGGCCTTCAAAAAACACCAACATTCATGTTTGATTTACAGTGTCAATAATCTGGATTGTTTTCAGAGGAGACAAGAAAGGCCATGCCACTTTAAAGAAATATGGAAAATAATCAACAGTACAAAAATAAAATATTCTGAAATATGAGGTCACATCATGCATTGGCCGATCAGCTTTCTACACTGTCCAACAGTGAAACCAGTGGATGAAAATACCATCCTGTGAACACCCATTGAGATCTTAAATCACTATGATAATTTACATGTTTAAATATGCATAAGATTGAGGAGGGTTTGATATGAATTGGGTTTAATAAATAGTATGATATGCAAGTATATTATGATATTGGTTGCGTGTTTGGGATAGTGATCCAAATGCCTTTAACCAGGAAACATGTTCAAATAGAACTGGAGCATGATTTAATATTAGACTTATAAAAAACGTTTGCAGTTAGTGTACTTTGCCTTCTTATTTCAGATAAATTCATTGCACACTGCAGGTTAGACTTTATGTGTGTTTGTGTGTCTGAGTAAGTGTGTAAAAACAGTCTCACACTGTATTTACTCATCTGTCACTCACGTTTTCTTCCTAAGAGCCTTTTTGTACAAAGTTATATTTCATGCTTTCGTGCACAGGCAGAGGAAAACGTTCAGAATGTAGTAGACTCCAAAGAAATGTGCAAATCTGACAGTTCTTTCATTTTCCGTCTCCAAAGCCAAGCGAGTAAAACAAGCCTCTTTTCAGTTACTGGATTTCATTTTTCCAAGAACTTACGGCAGGCGTCAGCTGGCAGTGATGTGTCTGAGTGGTACCGGTTCTGTGTTCAAAGGCAAAATGGTTTGTCTGATCCAGTAATCTCCTCTAAACACTGTGCTTTAGTTTCTCCTGATGAGTATTAAGATTCAGCAGGTAATTGGAAATGTACTCTTTAAGTTTAGGGTTTCAGTATTTAGAGAGAGTTGTCGTGTACACTTGTGTTAAAGCAGATACACATAAATATGCTGGAATTAATCCAGTGCGGTTTAGTCTATGTTAAGTTGGCCTTTGCTGTTGGTAACACATGAGCATATCTGCAAGCTGCAGTCGTTCTATAATTGTTTATTTTAAAATGGGATTTAGGGCTTGGATGCCAAATAGTCCCCCCAACACCCCATTATAGACACACACACACACGTTGGCATATGTGGACTTGTTGGCATATACTGTACAAACTGGTATGTTCTATGTTATTTCTAAAGAACAGAAATCACCATTTAGTATATTTTTAAGCAATTTAATCTGAGGACAGGAAGTGTCCTCGTAAGCCATGCTCAAATTGTTATACACATTGTACATGTTATTATACACATTTGTTTCATTGTAACCCACTTATTCAAACACACACACGTACATTAAAACTTCCCTTTTTAGACATTTTGCATGTATCCGTTTCTTCTGCCTGTTTCTGAAGAGTGTGAAAGTAAAATCCAGGATATGCTTTGATAAACTGAACAGAAATATCCCAGTATCTACCACAGCAGTTAATCAGGCTAAGTTAAGCTGGCTTAGTTCTGCTCGGTACCTTTAGCTGCACATCTTCACATAGAATTATAGCCACATTGAGCAAAAAGAAACTAGTCAGTTTTGTAAGATAACTCTCCTTTGGGCTGTTGTAATTTTTGTCCAGAGCATCTGAATAAATCTGCAGATGGTCAGCAAATGCAGCTGAACCACAGGCCCAACAACAGTGATATCATATAGCCGTTAGCCAACTAAAAAACCATTTGCACTTTCTGAACATTTATCACATTTAAAATCAATAATCCACTTACAAAACATACAATAATCATTTTGCTGTGTTGACTATATGCTCGTATTTTACATTTTTTTTGTAGGGGAAAAAATATTTGTGATTGGTTTAAGATATGCTTCTCTCCTTCTCTCTCTCTTCAAAAGGTGCTTTTAGACCCATTTTTCTAGCACACTAAACCCATTTTCATAATGCACGTAATAAGATTATATCACATATAATCTATGCATTGCGTGTAAAAGTGTGTGAGTCTGTGTAAAAAGACACCCAGAACATTCACATTCACTCTGCTCACTAAAATTATCCCTCTTTGAGCTCCTTTGTATTCGCCAGACTAAATAATAATACAGTAATTCAAGGACACAAAATTCTAGATTATAGACATGGGCAGCCAAATACATTGGATGCCAGTTCTTAAGAAAATACTCAATTCCACTCATTTTGTTTCATTGTTGACACCCTACTGAAAGCATAGTCTTAAATGTTTGTCTTCTGCAGTCTTGTGCCCGTCAATGCTGATTGGTCAATACAAACTCTGTAGCCCCCACATTGGATGCAATGAAAGTAACATGGTGTTAGGGATACAAAACTCATATCTGCATGTTCACCTCCCTGCCAGCATCTCTGCTGGGCAGGAGCTCAGATCTCACCAGGTTCATTGTTAACGTTGAGTCTGACCAGCTCAGCAGCTAACTGGGAATAAAGTGAGTTTGCCGTGATGGATGGGAGGTGGGTGTATAGTCTGATCTGCAGTCTGGCTGGTGTAGGTTTAAGTAATGACTCGCAACCTGTTGCAAGGATTAATTCACGGCGGGATGTCGCGGTTCGAACGCAGACACGTACCAACTCAACAGGAAGCTGTTTCCCACTCGCATATTATTTCTGTTTTAGTTCTAAAAAAGCAGTCTAATGGGTTCTACATTGAAATGTATTTTTAGACTTGGATTTGGCTAGATTAAGAAACGATCCTCCAGAGGTTCAATTAGAAGAGAAAAGCTCTTTTCTGACCTTCTAGCTTGAACATTGCCTGGCAGAGTTGGTTCATGTTCTACAGCTAATTGTACAGCCTGCTTTACACGGGAGAGGCAACGCAAACTGTATGCTAAATGTACGAGTAAGCGCACTGGAATCTGTCTGTGCGTTGTACTAAGATGCAAAAAAAAGATTCAAAAAAAAGGACAAGATTTAGAAAAAAGACTAGCTTTTGATTTGTAGGCCAACAATATTAAATGTTTTTTTAAACAAAGTGATTTTTGTTATTGGTTTTGATTGTATTATTTGTTCACTATCTAAAGTAGAGAAAAACCTTGAAAACTTAAGTGTTTGTTGACTTTGTTTTGAAAAGGCTGCTTTCATCCTCTGATGAGTACTGTGAGTTGTTAAACTGTTTTGATCTCATAAGTGCCCCTTTTGGTTGGTTAATTTGGACACAAAATGAATTTTTGTTCCAATTATCTTTTTATTTCTTAGCCGGAGTTCAACGCAGAAGTGCTGATGTGGTATCAGACTCCACCGGTCCACACTTATCTTAGTCAGTCCGTGGTACAAATGTAATCCCTTAATCCCATAACACCCCACAAGAGGAACCGCATTAGATACCGCATAAGTTAGCGTTTTAATGACTGCATGATGATTTCCAGTTCAGAATGTACTTTAACTTTAGAAATTATTGTTAGACGTGTAAAAACATCTTGTTAAATGTCTGTAGTCTTATGTAGGCCTTGTTGCAGTGCACCCTCAAAGCAAGGCACCCTCTACAGTAGGCTACTATCTAGGCTGCATTACATCACTAAAGTGTGGACTTGCTAGGACGCTTGTTAGGGCTAAAGAGTGACGTTTGCGGCAGGGCTTTGTTTGGAGCTCTAAATATCGCCATGGTGACCAAGTGTGCTATCATTGATTTTCATTGCTTGTTTATGATGTTCAAAATTACATTTAATTTGATCAACAGGGGGCAACAGAGCAAACGAGAAAGATACAGAGCGGGTTATGACATCATTAGGCCACCATAAAATCTGTTCAATTAAGAGAATTCTTGAATGCAACATTCTCATTTCCTGTTACAGGGAGAGTTACTTGTACATGTGAGAAATGGAGGGTTTGTGGGAAGGCCATTGTCCGCGAATAATCTGGCATTGGCGTGGGCACCCAGCGGAACCACATTAACACATAAACAGCTTTTGGCTATTGGCATGTCTTTGAAATGGTGCTGGGTAAGCGATCTGTGTCTTCTAAACAGATGGTGGAGCTGAGGGTGGGAAATGTTTCACATGGCCCACTCTATTGCTGCTTACGCTGCGTTGAGGTGGCAGCCAGGTATCCCCATGAGTGTGAATTGAGGTGTGCTATTACGTGCTAAAAGCTGGTGCTAATGTCTTACGGATTACCATTTCACGCCCATGCTCATCAATTAATATGTTTCTGAATATGTTAGAGGTTATTTGTTTATCCAGTGGCTCGTTATAAGAATGAAAGAGGACGGACTTTTGTCTTTCCACAGACCGTTGGCCTGTGCTAATCCTAGATGCTACGTTTTCACTTTAACAGGATGTAATTGGGTCTCCATTAATAGATTGATATTTTTCATTTAAAACCCTGTTTGTCTCAAGTTACGCTGGTTCAACACTTTCTTCTATTGCTTGGTCCAGCCCCTTCCTCTGGGCCACAGGTCTTGTTTTTCGTTGCTGGGTTTACAATTGCTTTTGAATCCTTCAACAACATCAACCACTTGCAGAGATACTTATCCAGTTATGACACACAGTCATGCCAATACAATTATTCAGAAGTTCCCCATAATGCTCTTTCTCTCAGAATGCCTCAGATTGACGTTAAGTTCAGGATGTCTAACAACAGATAGGTGCTTTTCTAGGCTTACTCATGATTCGCCCACATTAACGTATGTATGTTTCTCCTTTGTTCTCCAGGAAGCAAACTCAATAAAGACCTGAAGCACTACCTGAGCCAGAGGTTTCAGAAGTCCTCCCCTGACCATGAGCTTCAGCAAACCATACGAGACAACCTCTACCGCCACGCTGTGCCTTGTGAGTATCAACAGCACTCAGCTCCAGTCTCTAATATCTGAGCTACTGTACTCTGCTGTATTTCTCTCTACTGTACTCTTTTGCTGAAGTTGATATGCAGAAGCTGAGTACACAGGAGAGTAATGTCAGAACTGTTTGTACTGCTCGAGAAGGTGTGGGAGGGAAGACGGCGTCGATATCCGCAGAAGCCCTCCTTTCCATTGAGTAGGTGGCAGCCATGTTCCTGAAGAGGTGTGATGTAATAGTATAGTGTCACATTTGTGTAAAGGAAGAGAGTATTGAGCATGTGAGCAGTAAAGAAGATGAGTTTTGGTTGTGTGAGATGTTTGTGGATGTCTTGATAGATATTTCCCTTGTGCACATCTAAAGAACAAAAAAAATGTCAGAAATATTTATGTTTATCCAAAGCGACTTACAGTATTTTCAACATACACATTTTTATTAGGGAACATACACAATTTTATTGGGAATCAATTCCACAACTGTTGTACTGGTAACACAATGCTCTACCAGTTGAGCTACAGGAACACATTTATATATATTGTTTACATGTTTCCAAGTTAATTATGTGTACATTGTGTAGACGTGTGTGTGTAACAGCCAGTTTCAAGAATACAGGATCATTTCAAAACTGAATGCTACTTGTTGCATTTGGTGGAGGGGGACCGAGACTAAGTAGTATATTTTAAGGAATGGAGTTCCAGTTCAGAATGTAGAGGATTTCCATCTTTTTATCCACATAATAGCCTCCAACCACTATGCAAATTTACCTAAATATGGTGGGATTTTTTGCAGCTATGGTTTAAAACTACAAAGTATGTCGCCAACTATTTTCACCACTGAATATAGGCATGTTCCCAAAGTGAAGACTGTTTCCTAAAGTAGGCGGAGCTTTTCACATGATCTTCTGCTTTTAGGATTAAGTCGTATTGATGGGTCATAATATTTGAAGTTGGAGTTCTCAGTGGGATCTAGTTGAAAGGCTGTCACTTGCTCAGCGTCTCTGTCTAAACTGTTGAGCTTTGAGTTGGGTGCTTTCCTCCTAATCGAGCTCTGTTCTGTAGACTGCCTCAGATTAAACACACTGATCCATTAGCTGATGTGACAGAAAGTGAGTGGCAGTGTGTGTGCGTTTGTGTGAGATGGTGATTGATAGACAGGAGACAGCTGGATGGGCAGATGGGAAGGCAGGTCTGATTGGAACAGTGGGCTCCATCACGGTCCTCAACTCCATCACTTTTTTATGGACAATAAAACACAGTTGTGCCCTTCCAGAAGTCAAAGCTTGTCTAAATTCCTGCAGCTGAAGGACAGGAATCGTTGTGTTAAACAGACCTGATACTAAACTTGTTTGACTGAGGATCATAATTTTGTTTTGGGGTGTTTTTTGTGACAGTATTTTTGATTGTCCATTATTAATGATTCTATTAAACAAATAGTATTGATTATTGATTTCAGAATTATTGATTCCATTTCTTGAATCAGTTTATCAAGATGATTTGTGTGTGCTGTGAGTTTAAGTGTGTCAGTTTCACAGTCTAGGGTTTAATGGTTACTTGGTTTTGTTTTTTATAGTTGACTGGACATTTATATGGAGGCACAAAGAAAGTGCAAGTTTTGATTTCATGCTGTGGTTTTTGACAGAGAGGACAGTTGAGATGAGCAAAAGAGGTCATCAATGTGAAACTGGAACAGCTCTGAGCGGGGGGACATGTCCAGATGCTCCAGAATCAAGTTTAAAATGGCTCAATGATGGGGCTGTTCGTGTAAAAACAGTTCATGCTGATCTGGGGTCAGTTTTGTGTGTCATAACCCAATATGTAAATAAAGTTTGGAGTGCCTTGAGCTGATTTTGGGTCAGTGTGCTAAATCTAGATCAGATCACATGTAATTTTAGTCAGACATTAACATTATGTAATGTTCTTTCAGCTGCGCTCAACACATTTTGTAATAAATTCCACTGAATTTCCATCAAAATCAGCAAATGCTGGAAAAGTGTTCAGATTTTGTCTGGGCCAGAAGCTCTTTTATTGTGTTCTTGTTTTAGACACTCAAATGAGTTCATTACAGTCTCTGTAAGTTAATGTTAAAGTTGCCATTTTATGGAAGAAAACTGTGTGGTTGTGTAAAAATAAGTTTCAAAAATTCTGAAATGAATGTGGAAAGTTTTGATCCCAGGACTAGGGTGTTATTCCATGATGTGCGCCTTGCTGGCTATTTAAAGCTTTTTAACTATAACAACCACTAACGTTTTTCTACACGTGGCATTTTAACCGACATTTATGAGACATTGTTTCCGGCAGGATACCAACAACTTCATGAAAGCCCATGTCAGAGATTTAATATCAGGTGTAATGGAGCGGTTGATATTTGACTGTCAATTACCTGATAATTTTACATGACATGGTGCTGGTGAACATGACAGGAATGAGTCAAGATTAATCAGTGTTAGTGAGGGTGAGTTTTTATGTGTCTGAGGGTCAGTTTGTGTGTATGCGTGAGGACTGTGGAAGGGTGCAGCTGTCTCTTTTGTTCACTGATGGCCCGAGGAGCCAGTTGCCTCTCCAGGTGGCCAGTGGCTGGGATTGTGTGCACGACAGGGTGTGGGTGTGTGTTGTGTATTTGTGTTGGGGGTATAATGGCCGGCTGGCGAAGAGTGACAATAAAGGCATGTGACCCCCGAGACAGGACTGCATGCCACTTATACAATTGTCGACATAGTGTCTGATTTAGGAGCTGTTTTTATGTATGTTACTTGTCTCTTTAAATTCTATTTATCTTAAAATAGTTGTGTTTTTGGGAATTATTAGCCATTATATCATATACGAGTCAGTATTGCTTTGAATTTGGTTAAATTGGTGTTATTGGATTGACAATGCGTATTACACTGCTACATGGAATGCTTGATTCTGATTGGTTAGTCTTGATTCTGGGATTATGTTTTTGTGTGATGACTATTAAACTTTATATCTGACTGTTCCAGGCGAGGAACTTTGTACATTGCTGTTTTTCATGTCTCTTGTATCACTCCATGGTCTCTTTTTTCTTACATAATAAAATCAATATCTCTCATCCATTTATTTATTTATTTGTTAAGTACTGTAGTTGAGTAATAAGCAAGATAATCTACAGTCAGCCAGTATTTATCACAAAATAAACCCCTTCAGGGAGTTTCCTCTGGGCATATGGGTCCTAATCACCCTTATTTAATAAAGATTGACTGACTGTACACTATCTCTTACTTGGTTGTAAAAGTTCTTTTTTTTTTCAATCTTTTTTACAAAGATTTTCAGAATCGTTGAAATTAACTGGAGACATTCATGTACACAAATGCTGCATGTTTAAAAAGCCCCAAAATATGGTGCATGTATTATAATTAAGATCACAAACAAAGCTTTATAAAAAAGCAGATGTGTTTCTTTGAAAATGATGGAATCAAGATTAATTTCTGCTAATATACAAACGTCCCAACATGAACAGAGGTGTCAGATGTCCAGTGCACTTTTCATTGCATCTGTGTGACAGTTTGAAGATTTGATGCTTCTGCCTGTTTTTTTCTGTCATTCTCTCTTAAAGGAAGCCATAAACAGGCACGCATGAGGTGTTTTCGTTGTTCTGTGTATATTCTGTATCAGACTGTTGTCCTGTGATGCAATAATCGAAAAACAAAAGACCGTGCCCTTTGTTTACTCTGGTCTCTTTCTCATTTCGTGCTCGGCTTTTCACGCCACCAACACTGTCAACACAACAGATGCTGTCGGACCGCCGCTCCCACCCTCAATGTTTTCACGTTTTGCTCTCGGTCCCTCTGTTCTCATCCTCATCTATCAGTCTATTTAGGCTTCCCTGTGGTTAGCCAGCCTTTGCTTGCCCTCTCTCGCTTCCCTCCTCTTTCCTGCATCCACCCCGACCCCCCCCCCCCCCNGCTTTCTCTCTCTCTCCATTTGTTTTTCTGCTCAGTAGCAGACAGCAGGGCTGCAGCTGAAGACAGGTTGCCGCTGCTTTTCTCGTCTGAAAGAAAGGATTAACGTTACGCTAGGAGATTTCTCTACCGCAAGGCAAGTCTTGTTTTATCGCATGCTCTTTCCTGTGTTTTTCCTGCCATTATTCCTGCAAGGTTCATCCTGTGATGCTGGGAAGAGATTAGGAGGTTTAGCGGGTAATGTATGGGGCTTGGTGCATGTTGCGAAAGGCTCATATATAGGCTAACGGGTTGGATTGGGGGTGGGGTTGTTGTGGGGGTGGGGTCGGGTTGTAGTGGGGTTGAGTCAGGGGAAAGAATATGGTGAAAAACGCTAAGATCAAACCCTTCGGTCGCATCTCGTTCACAGGGACAGATGGCTTCTGGTTGTAGAACTTTCTCATCAATATGATTTATTTTCAAGCCATTGTCTGGAGCCCCTTTGGGGCACAGATCTCATTTTTCCTTGACGAGTGTGTGTGTGTGTGTGTGTAAGAATGTATGTGTGTGTGTGATGGAATGATTATGTGGCAGAGGGTGTACGGTGCACTGAAGGGCCATCACCCTTGATGTAATGAACAATAATCAACTCACCACCTGAACAAAAGCTCCCAGCATCAAAGCAGCTCAGAGAAATTGAATTTGTCGCCACCGTACGCACCACTGAGCGTGCTGTGGATCTTTCATATGCTATCTCAGACAGGTTACTGCCCAGTCATATGGTGTCTTCTTATGTTAGGCATCACTAACATTGTTGCTAGGTAGATCTTTTCATTTGAAACGGTGTATGTATACCACGGGACCTGCAGCTGACAATAATGCTTTGAAAAATATTTAGTTTTTAACCCAAAAATGCATGCCAAAAAAGCCATTAGAAATTTACATTACACATTTTAGCAAATTTTGTTAGCTTAACTCACCCCTTATACGGACTCAAACCGTGCAGTCTGTGGGAGCTAGCTAATTAGCATTTAGCATGTGTGGTAGTCTGTCTACCGATGAGTAACACGGTTCATCCACAGACTCGGAGACAACGTAGATCTAAAGAGCGCCCCGGTCGCTAGTCAGCTGCGATTAGCAGACAGAAGAGAGATAATACCTGCAGGGCGCCGAGGGCTCTCAGCAGGGAGGGCGAATATTCGTGCAGTGTTTTAGCATTGCCCGTCTCGTTCAGATTTCTTCTGTCTTCAATCCTAACAGTATGATTTTTGAGCAATACAGTGTGATTTTCCTATAAAATGCTTTTAATTCTTATCCAAAATTTTGGAGGGAAACAGCAGATAAGGATTTCTCAGAGTATCTGTTTGGGTTTGTGTTGCGATTCTAGGCTCCATTTTGAAATGTCAGCTCAAGCTGGATATCACCGAACAAGCATATGTGGGCGGCATATAAAGAAATTAAACTAAATCTGGGCATGTTCTGAATTTAAAACTTGCTCCATGTTTTCTTTGGCTAACACAGTTCTGCATAGACGAGTCTTGCGAGATGGCTCCAGTACATTTGGCTGTTCTTGGCCTGAAAAACCCATTCTCTCCCAGCACTTGACATTTTACATTCGAAAGCATTTTGTGAATTCATTTGCATGTCAAAAACTCCCTCTGAAAGTGTTGATCACCGTGAGAGTGGTCAAACCAGAGACCAGCACCAGGTCTGACCAGGGGGCATTGCTTTGGATGGGCGGAATTAAAAAGAAGTTTAGTGAACAAAAGATAAAGAATGTCTCTTCAAATACCTCTCCATTCATGCCATTTTTCAAAGCAAGAAACTCCAGGACTGGGGGATCTGCAGAATGTTGTGCCTTTGTGCTGATCTCAGACCAGTTTTGTCATGTTCCCACAACCAAAGTTTAGGATTTCTCTGTGCAAGATGTAATCACATATGAAAACCCATCTTGGTTTGCCACTAATACCAATATTGCGGGATGTGTCTGCCTTACTGTCTATGGTGGTTAGGGCCCAGACCTTGGGAATGGAGAAGTATCTTCCAACTAGTACTCAGTTATCCCTCTTCTACACGCAATAGCATTTATACACATTCCTTACTTTTCCAAATACATGTTGTGAAACATTAATTTCTGCATTAGTCATATCAAAGGGTGCAAAGGGAAAACTGCAGTACTTCATTTAAGTCCACGTTTTACCACAGAGCGATTCTAATGTTATGTAGAAGAACTTCTTCCCCAGGTGTGCTTTAAATCCAAATCAGAGCTCCACACAGAGAAGATGATTCACGCTGAGCTCCACCCAAAAATAGAAGCTCATACACAGGCTACACAGACACTCTGTGCTCCTGTCATTACCTCTGGCCTATTTCTTCAGGGTTTCATATGGAGATGAGTGTTTGTCGTTTTGTCGCTGTAATCATTCAACTCTGAGGGCTAAGAAAGCAAGACAGGGAGTTTGAGAGGAGGAGGAGAGAGATTGAGAAATATGGGACTGGTTTGATGGATGAGGGAGGTAATTTCATTGAGTGCCTATTAGTGGTCAAAAGGCCTTTCAAAAGCAATGATTTTCGTTCAATTTAATTTCAAATTCACACACACATTTTAAAGCTTAAAGATGGGGAAAATCATGACTATTGGTCCAGACTGATGAAGACAGTGTGTTAAAATCATAATTAGCATACTTAAAGACAATAGGAACTTATATATTAACTTAAATATTAGCTTTCACAATGCATTTAACTTAAAGGGATAGTTTGCCTTCCATTAATTCTTTTACTTTTATGTCATTCCAAACCTACATTGGGTGAGTAAATGATGGAAGAATTTTCATTTTGAGGTAAACTATCCCTTTATTAGTAATGAAACTTTTCTAACTGAAACAGGATATTCATTAGAAAGTAATGTATGCACAGACTTGGTTGTATCTTTTGGTATTTGATTGGCAGTGGAATTTATGGGGTCAACTGGTTGTGATGTTTTTGATTAAATTTATGTCTTCACCCACATGGCATTGGTTACATATTCAAAACAAATAGTTTCTGTATTGTCTAAACTTTATTAAGATCAAACAGTGTTTTTAAAATAATATGGGCCTGTGAATTGTGCACAAAAACTGACTTTAATTAGTAAATTCAGTCCATTTAGTCTGACTTACTACATATAGAAGCAGCCTTTTTGCTATTGTTACCTTCTAGTTTTAATGTTGTTGGCAACTTAAATAGATGGAAATGCGGTAGCCTGTCCAAATATGGTCTCACACACACAGAAGCCCTCTTCTCCTACCCCTGCCCTATGCCCTAGTGGCCTGTTTGTATTAAACAATAGTATTGTGAGCATGCACATGGCTGGCCTGACCAGCCTGATTTTTTATCTGCTAAATCGGTCTCTAATCCCCACCCAAGACCACCATTTGATTGCCTTAGTCACATAGTATTTGTGTATGTTCTTATGCGAGCAAGACAGAGCGAGTGTGTAACATCTTGTTTGCAGGGGGAGCCATGTGTGTAGCTGTCTGCTAGTGTGTGTTGGAGAGGGAGGTGGGGGGATGTGGTGGAGAGAGGAGGATGTACTGAGGGAGAGAGAGAGAGAGGTGGGCGGGCGGAGGTGGATGAGTGCGAGCCTGAAGACGTGTAGCTCAGATGGTGTTTGGTGTGCGAGCCCCTCACATTGGCTGAGCTTCAACGCTGAGCTGAACGACTGCTTTACAGAGAACGAGAGAGCAAAAGAGAGAGAGAGGGAAGAGAGGCGTTCGACAGACTGGGCAGCGTTTGCTAAGATACAAACGTCTGATGCCCACATGAAAAGGAATTCATGTGGATTTCCGCTGTTTTTGTCTGTTTCTGCAAGATCTTGACTGGATTTCTTGCAGACGAGGTAGCCGCTACGTGGCACGCAGCTAAGGTAAATGTAATGTTTTTTCTTGATTACACCTGGACCCCTTGGCTTCCGGGGTCTGAGGGTGGGGGTGGGGAATGAGGGATGAAAAAAGAGTGACAGAAAGATGGGAAGACATAGCCAGGAAAGTAGCAATGCAGGGAATGCATCGGAATATGTGAGCGATGCAAATCTGTGTTGAGAGATGTGATTTGTTGAGGATGGCAGAATGGTGCAGGAGAGAGGATGTCACATTGAGCGTTAGCCACTCGAGCGTCTACGTGCTCGTCTGGCGGAACGAGTGGCGCTCTGCTGTGGAGGTTGAATTAAACTGGTCACTTGACGTGTTGGAGGCCATTATATTTGGAGCTGAGCGATGTGGCAGGCGTTCCAGAGGATGTCGGCTCTGTCTTTTTCCAACCCCTCCTCCGCCTCACCTCCCCATCCACCCGATGTGGCTCTCCACATCAGCTCCACGTCTCTCTCTCAGCTGTAGCTGTCTCTGAATGGCTGCATTTGAATCTTTTTCATGGGTTTTCTCTGTCGTACACCCTCTCTGTCTTTCTCATGTAGTCCCTGCTTTAAAATGATGAATGTATTTGAAGGGATAAAAGAGATGATTTGTATCTCAGCAGTGTTATTGGAGGGACGCTGGGTAAATGAGTTCTCAATCTGTGCCTCGTAACTGACAGGGCAGTGTTTTATGACTCTTGTGCTCATTTGCAGGGACCAAAATTGACTTTAGCCACACCTGCCAATAGTGAGTTAAAGGGGTAAATGTATAGGAATATTTCTTACTGGCTGTTAAATTGTATTTTGCATTATTATAACAAAAATCATTATATAGGCTATAGGCTTATATACAATTATTTTGCTAAAAGAGCCATTTTTTATTTTTTGTGCCTAATTGTCTAATTGACAGTCTAGTTTGCATGTCTTCCTGCACATTATGTATGATTATTGTAATTTTTTTCTGTTTTATACAATTTGATTTGAAATTTTTAATCCAGGTTATGTTGCCTTTCCTAATAACATCACTGGTCAGCTGGTTTGCTTTATTTATTTGACAAATGTTTACTCGCATTTGCTGTTTGACAAATGTGTTAAATTTGAACCCTGCTCATGTGCATCTCTAAACATTTAAGAATGAAGATCTGAGACCCAGCTGGTTAAAATGATGTGAAAATAAAACTGGACACAGGCCTGGAGCGCGCTGGTGTGTGTGACTGTAAGTTCATGAAAACATTGATTGCTGTTTTAGGCACAGCATTATTTTGCAAGGGCAATAAAAGGAGCATGTGTGTGTTTGTTTCGAGATCTGTTTTGAAATGGATTTGAAACTAGGGGTCTTTTGGGGGGACATGCCTACAGAAACCAACTTCATTTTGCTAATGGGTATATGTGGGCTGGAAAATGCTCGAATCAGGGATCTGTGTTGTGGATTAACCCTTTGCAGGGACAGATGGTTCCCTCTCCCGCTGAGCCGGAAGGGCTGGCTGTCAACATCAACATGGGCGCACATCCCCGAGCCATTCCTGACTACATGTCTTCCCTTTTCCAGTATCTAATTCCAGTTCCCAAATCCCAAACATGGAGAACATGAAATGCCAAGTCTCTCTCTCTCTCTCTCTCTCTCTCTCTCTCTCTCTCAAACCTTCTGTTTTTTCTAGTAAATCGTTTTGGGTCAAAATTGATTGTGAAAGCCCTGTTGTCATTTAAAAATATTGTATTTTTGTAGTGGGGTTACACAAATAATATACTTTACATGATGCATATTGGTCAAAGAAATGTGCCAGCGAAAGGCCAGATGGAGCACAAGCTTTGTAGGGGAATAATGTAAAGTCATAACACTGTGATTGACCAATCAGAATCAAGTATTCTAGTGAGCTGTGTAATAATATAGTTTTATTGGCTGGCTGATTGAAATAAACTGAATTTTAAAATGGTTATAATATGCTGACATATGCACATCCGTGACCACACATTCTCAATGAAAGCAGATATGCAAGCAGCCTACAGTGAGACTAACAGACTATATTGCTTGGCATAAGCATTGTTTTTTGAGATGAATTTGACTCATTTGCTGTTTTACCAGACCCCTCATGTCTGGTAAAATCACAGTACACATTGTATATTGTGTAATATTGCACTGTACTTTTACTGTAATAGACAACTACCAAGACTAAACTATTTTGCCTGCGCAGAGATGTGAACTA
Organism: Ambastaia sidthimunki; assembly: GCA_036877625.1. Lineage (NCBI taxonomy): Eukaryota > Metazoa > Chordata > Actinopteri > Cypriniformes > Botiidae > Ambastaia > Ambastaia sidthimunki. The sequence continues at coordinate 53,391 of JAZGTK010000047.1, forward strand.
ACTAGCAATCTCCCTGGGTAATACAATTCTAACATGTTATTAGCATTAGCAGTGCAAACAATTGTAATATTTGGCATGTTTTGATAAATCTGCACTAATGTGTCAACACTCGGTGGGCAGCAGTCAAACAGAAGAGAGAGAAGATGCCCTCAAACGCCTCTGCTGTGACAGGACTGTCAATGTCTTGTATCCTTTCGAACCCTGCTGACGTCGCCTCCAGCCCGGACGTGCCATTTATTGGTGCTTTGTCTTTTGATTAATGTTTGTGATAAACCATAGGTGTTTGAAAGATTCAAGATTCAAAGAACTTTGTTCATCCCAGAGGAAAATTGCTTTGCCTTTTCACAGTTGCTTATAATTAAGAAGAAAGAAAGGAAGAAATAGAAAATAAAAAAGAAATAAATATAAATATATAACTATACAAGAAGAAAAAAATGCGTTTTTCAATGCGTTTTTCCTTCATGTGCAGTAAAATTCTTTCCTCCAGTTCGTATATCAGTCAGGACTCTTGGTCGGTAAGGTAGTCAAATGTTAAGAGAATTTGAACGATCAAGTTTACACATCCTCGTTTTAGGTTAACTCAAAGAGTTTTTTGTGTACACTGTTTTACAGATAAAGTGTGAGCTTGTGGTATTTGTAGTCTTGCTTATGGTTTCAAGGTTCTGGGAAACTGTGGCCTTGAAAAAAAACCACCCTGCAAGTCTTGTTTATGCAGAGTGAATCAAGACCCTATACTCTTTCCAGTGTGTTTGCAACCGTATTAACTCAGTTAATTACAACAAAGAGCAGTAGATAATACTGTATATATTAAGTACACATTATTTTATACAGTGTTTTTACCATTTTCTGGATGATTAATGAAGTAATGAAACTTGTTTGTGACAACTAGGTCTTGGGCATATTACGTTGCTTATTATTATTTTGAGTATAGTTGTTTTAGACCCCATTTGCATTTAGTATTAACAAAAGTCTTGGGTGATCTGAGAACAAGTGCACAATGTCACGTCACATTTGCAGTGTAAATGCTAATGCATTCAGAAGCATGAACGTGTGGATGGTTACTCACTTCACACATGATTGTTGCAAGGGGTCTAAGCGCCATACAGTTTTAATGGAAAGGACACAGAGCCATGGCTGGCCAATGAGATGATGTGCTTCATCTTGGTTTAGCTCCCTGCAAAAAAAAACTTGAGGCAGTTTGTGTTGTATCAACTTTTTGGCAGAGATGTATGTAGTTGCAAGCTGTGGTATTTGGTGTGATTCATGTCTTTGATGTAAAATTAAAGCTATTGTTTATGACAAAGAAATGAGTTCGTTGACATGTCATACTTTAACTTCCTGTTTCAATAAGAAATACAATACAGGAAATAAAATGACACTTATGGATTTTTAGTGGAAGATAAAAACTCCTATGGAAGATTTTAGTTTTTCAGGTTATCCACGTCTGGAAAAATTGCAAAAATTGCAAAAAAGCAACTGGACTTGCAAAATTGTAGATTTGAAGAGTCTTGCATCTCATCTGAGCAGCTTTCTTCATTTTTCCATTTACGTTGGTGCCTTTTTAAATGTATAAATTACAGAGAGAGGCAAAGGCAGAAATGAAGGAAGGGAAAAAGAAAAGAAGAGCGTGTTGAAAAGAGGGAGAAGTGAAGGAGAGAGAGCGAGCGAGCGGCCTGTATTACTCACTGGGTCAGGCTCATGAAAAATTTAATCAAGCCATGCAGATAACCGTTCCAGCTCAGAACAAACACATCACGCTCTACCAGAGCATTTTTCAATTAATTTTCAATGTATTTAACAGGGAGGGTATCTGAAAACGCATGAAATTACGTTTACCGGAGATGTAACATCTCAAGCTAACCCAGTTGTTTTTTTTTTTAAAAGATAAATATTCCAATTATTTCTCACAAAGTCATGAATCGCAGGCTCTTAATAACTTCAATAGCGCACAAACATCTGAACACTGTATAATAGAAGTCTTGACTATTATTAGAATGATGGTGATGATAATGAGTCGTTTCCAAATGCGTTAACAACAACCTACTCCACCACTAACTGAATCACAGCGGTGAGGCTTGCAGTCACTTAAAGCATTGTGTCTGATTGATTGCCTCTCCAGTTACTGCAGTATTGCTCTCCAGGAACGCAATACCTCCCCTTACACCCCTCCGTCCACCTTAGAACTGGACAATCGTGTTGCCATGTCGGATTTCACAACGCCAGGTAACGTTTGTTGTTGTGGCTGTGAGTGAAACCGAGCCAGAAGAAATCAAGAAGAAGCCAAAGAATCTAATAGAGCTTCTGGTTTTGGACTGGAAAGTGATTTTGTTGAAACATCAGTACCTGATTGTAATTGTACTTGGACCCGATTCACATGATAACATTGACTTGTAATTATAACAGTAGGTTGTTAGGTTGTCGATGACTTGTGAATAGTTTTTTTGGATGCGTGTTGGATTAGTCTTGATTGGCCACTAGAGCAAATGGAATGCTCTCTTTTCTCATATCTGGATGAATTTAATGCACAAAAGCTTCTGAAGTGATGTTAGTTTTACTGTTTAGCAAACCTTTGAGTGACCTTTAAGGATTTGAATATGCATACATGCTAATTTTAGCACTTATTATCTATAAGAGCCATCAGCCTCTGCTGAATCATACAGGCCGGCGTACTATTTTTGTCCTCTGTGTGACTGTGATTTTTCGCCACTGAGAGATTAGTATGCGCACACACACATACAAAGCATTAGGTTGGCTCAGAGGCCAGCGGTTTCAGAGCTTTGCTACAGTATCTAAAGCCAACATCCAGCTACATCATTCAGAGCTGCCAACCTTTTGATTTGATGTGGGTTTGTATTTTGTTCCATTAGATTGATCATCTGTGACTTTGTGTTGCTCCTCAGTCTCTGTCCTTCTCTTTACCTCTGTCTTTTATTAAGGCCTCTGATTCTCCTCATTTATGCAGATAATGGTCTGTTTAAGACACACCAGTTACTTGTTCCTCATATTTCATTGGTCAACATGTGCAGTGGCTCCTCTGAGTGACAAACTAACATGTGGTCAGTAAAGCTTAAAGGATTTACTTCTGAATATCAGTTTAGGGTTGTGGAAAAACTGCTTGAACTTAGTGTTTCCCTTGTATTTTATTGATTATAAGCGGTTGGCATTATTATATTATTAATAACTTTGTCTTATGGTACCGCAATCTATAGCATTTCACAGACATTTGGTTTGTTGTTTGGGGTTTTAATATTTAAGTAGTGTTGAGTGTTTGTTTTTGTTGCCTTTGTGTTTAACAGCCAATGCTACGTTAACATTACGACTATAAATTGTTTACATGGCCAACTAATATAATGTAGTGCTCTATTTAAAAAGCTGTAGAGAGAATAATTGTCTATTTTAGCTAGATGCAGCCTGGCTAAGGTTGAACTGAACATTCAGAACATCAGAAAACATCAAAGAACATCCTTATTTTGTTGCATATAACGTTACTTTAATTCTCGTAGGCAAAAGGGCAGAGAGTCTATGTTACTTGATGCTCTGGTAATCGACTTGTAGAGCGCAATTTTAGCATCCAATACAGTAATAGAGAGTTTGACTGTATGGTGACTCAGGCACATTAGAAGTTTATTAAGGTTACTAACAAAATGCTTATTTATGTAAAAAAACACAAAATGGTTGTACTAGCCTACAGCGTTTTTAACTGGATTTTGAGGATGCGAGAGCAATGTCAGAACTTTCTTTTTTTTTAGTGAACTATTTATTTAATACTGATGAGAACATTGGAAGCAAGACATCTGTGGGTTGTGAATTAAACCAGCATTGCTTTATTGCTCTTTTCAACACTTACATGTAAAGTAAGTCTTACAAAGCTTAGGAAAGTCAGCCAAGAACTCACTGCCGTCCGTGTGACGAAGTTCGAATGTAGGTCATATTAGAAATGTGAACTGGGGGCGTCAGGAACACAACACCCTCAGTGCTGCGACGCTCTTGGATCCTTAGCCACAAAAATAAACCGATTTATCACACGCGACTATTTTTAGAGCCTGTTCGTGCACTGGATGTTGCACATGCATTGTTTTTTCTGATGTATTTTGGAATGTGTTAAATATGTCTGTCTTTGGTGCTTTCAAGTTTATTGCTGGCCTTGCACTTCACAATGAAGCTATTTTTTCCCCACAGCTCATATTTATGTCACGCAAGGAGATGTCTAGATAAATCAGGTTCCATTTTGTGGAAAATTAAACACAGTTCTTGCTCGGAAACGGGTAAATTGTGAAAGTGCCCTTTTTCAGGTGATGTGCCACATTCTTCAATTAATTATTTATTAATTTGTCATTTTTGGTGCCTCAAAATCTTAAACTTATTTTAAGTTTAGGGTTATTTCAGACACTTGTGGAGAAATGCCTCAAAATAGGGACCAGTGTCTTATTAACTATAAATAAGATTCTTTCTCTGCCAAATCACTGCACTCATTTCTATTCAGCTCACAGAGGCTGTTGCTTAAAAGAGACAGTGTAATTTATTTTGATATGCACTTAAAAACTGGAGCTATTATTTTAATTTTGAATTCAGAATGATAACCACTCGTTTAAATCCACTCTGCGGACAGACAGGGTGCAAGAGGAAACTGTGTTTACCCAGGTTTCTTTCTGTTCTGAGGCCAGACTGACACTAGATCAGAGGAAGCACAAAAAACCCAATTCAATATGACAGACAGATCTAGAATCAGTCATAAGCCGAGTCAACAGCTCATCCAGGTTTTAGCTACATTGAGTCTAAAAGGCATTATTGCCTGACAGAGCTGCCAGACCACAGTTACACCTGTAACAAGAAGAGATTGACTTTCTCTTCACTGAGAATCAGAGATAGAAAGTGAGAAAGTGAAAGTCTTCCTTTATCTTTAAAGAGCCACATTCTACACTTTTATAGTCTTGTATTTAATAGTATGTTTTGAGCTACCGTACCTTTATACAATTTTAAATGCAAGACCTCTGTTATGATTGGTTAACCTCTTTGCTTCTAAAAACTACCTCCTTAGTTCAGTCAGTGTTGTTCATAGTGTGGCACAAGCTGCTAGTTGTTGCTAATGTGTGGTCATGTTAATCAGGGGTGGGAATCGCAACTCGCTTGTTTTTCTTTCATGTGTGTCGGACTTGGTCAATTTTGCATTTATTTTCTTGGCTCTGTGTTTGGATTTTGGTCAAACAGAAATAATTGAGTGAGATGACCTAATACGACAGTATATTTTCACAGATTTCACAGACGGAGTGGGAAATCTTATTCCCTGTTCAATAATATTCTTAAAAAAATAACAATGACTCTTGCGCTTAGGATGTTGATACAGATACATGAAGGAATATTGCAATACTTTGAATTATACATTTTTTAATGTACTCATAGTTGTGACGTCAATATGGCACTTTGAATCCCACAACGTTGGCGATTATTTTCTATAAATGGTCTGGGTGGACTAAAAGTGTCTTTGTGTTGTGAAGGTTAGCGTTTCCACGGAACATCAAGCTTGTTTATTTCACATGTGCAAGCACAATCCCATTTTCTGTGAAATTACATCCACCAGAAGACGCTTTGCCATCACTTCTTCAAGAGCCGTCAATTCTTCAAGAAAAGCTTGTTGTAAAAAGTGAGGTAGGAAAGCAGCTGTTCCTCTCATGTTTCTGATGCATCTCTAAATCTCCCCTCCTGGGAGGGAGAAGGTTGAAAACACTGTCCACATCATGCAAAATACGCCAACACAGTCACTTTATTGCACACAGATTTGAGGTGATGTTTGAGAGCGTGTGTGTGTGCACGTTTCTTTGTGTTCTCAGGCTGCGTCGTGGAAGCTGCTGATGTTGATTCATAGTGAAGCGCTGCTGTTCTTTTCCAGAGACGATGATCTCCAGCCTCACATGCACGTACACTTTACTGCTGAAAAATACAACAAACCGCCAATAGAGTAACAACTACAGCCTACGTGTGTGTCAGTGAGGGGGTTATCATTTGTAAACCCCCATTAGATGATTGTTTCTCTTTTGGGGCCAGGATCATGGCATTTGGCAACAATAACCCTTTCTGTTCGTAGCCATTGACCCACAACTGATGAGTATTTCTAGGCCGGGAACCAGCAGATGTGGATTGTGATGTTTGTTGTCATTACTTTTCACCTTAGCTTTGTTTAGCACTCATGCACCCAGTGGTCCTTCAGTGGTCGAGTGTAATATTAACAGCATTAAAACAGATTGACTTCTTTGGTTGTAGAAATGTGTATGCTTCATTACTTGCTTTTCATTTATGCCATGTTCACACCAGGAGTTTGAATTCAGTTCAGAATTTGAACTGAAATTAAATTACAGCAACATTTTGTGGTGCTCTACGGCAAAGTTCAAGTCTTTAAGTTGTTTTCATCAATTTGACTGTATTGAACATAAAATATCAAATCAGTTGAAAAAAACAACAGATCAGGAAATAAATTATCAGCATTAAAGATCTAGTTATGTGGTTTGTCACAAAACATGTTTTGGAATAATGCATTTAGTTTGCTGTATAACTTATAATAGCAGCATGGAACAGTGTTGTGGTTGGAGATGCCACCACACTTCTTACACCAAGTGAATAATCCAATTGGCCCGTTCAAATAATCTATTGCATGTCTCCTCGGTCTGAAGCATCTACAGGTCACAGATTCATATGTACAGATGTGCACATGAAGAGCACTGATATTTATTCAGTGCAGTGAGTGGAATTTGAAGAGAAATATATGACAGAGAGACTTTGCACTTTACGCTTCTCGATGACAGAGCGTCTGAGTGTCATTTCCACGATCGCTGTCTTGAGCTAGAAATGCTCTAGATGTGGATAGGAACGTTCTGTTTGTTTCGGTAGTGTTTAAATTGCTTTGTTTTCATCTGAAGCTGGTTTGAATGGGCCCAGTAATGAGGGACTTTGTATTATTTTATCTCATTATGAGGTTATGTTGCTCTTGTTATTTTTTTGTGGCAGTTGTTTGTTTGCTTAAACTTTATTAGCCATTCAGTTTGCCAAGAACTGACATTTTCCATTGACTCTGGTATTAAAAAGGTGACAGACAAACCAATACACCACATGTTATTGTCATATGTTATGTAACAATATGTTTTAAGGTGAAAAAATATAACTTGCAAAAAACAAATACCTCAGATTTACAAACCTACTTAAATAGTCATTTTTGAAGCAATCGCTGTCGTTGGAACAAAGGATTTTTGTATACATTTTTCCTGCCCATAGGATTTTTTCAGTCTACAGCCAGATGGAAGGATCACAGGAAAAATGAAGAGGATTAGTACAGTCCTTATATATCTGAATTGCCTTTTTTCCTCATAAATTGCGAGGGGTTTTTGCACACAGTCTTTGTTGTTGGTATTTTGTGTGGCATAATGTGTGATGTGAAAATGGTTTGAACCCCTCTCAGTTATGAGGCTCTGGGTAATTCTATCCTGCAAGGGTTGTCCATAGCAACAGAAGAAAATATGTCATCATGTGCAAGTCAATGCTATTTATATATTTGTGGCAAATGGAGGATTATTTTCTCTACATGCTATAGTGACATTCGCGTGTGTTACTGAGTGTGTGAATATGCGTCAGTGGTGTTTGCATTCATTCATTTATTGTACATGTGGGCAGAACTGGAGTTTTCTATTGAATCTTCCAGTTGGCAAGGTCAAGGTTAGCATAGCTACAAAATCATCCTTTATCAATACACTTATCACTGTAAATGAGCTATTCATAGGTTGACATCTTCAATAAGTGTAAACATAGTGCCCGTGTGGCGCTTTCAAAGCATTGCTCAGTTTTTGGAGCATAGCGACTTGTTGACTTCTGGTTCTACCAGTAGCATGAGTTTCTGGCAGGGAAGTTAGTTTATCTGAATAGTGGATGACATAACCTTTAAGGTAGAGTAGTCGAGCAATAGAGTAGAGAGGCTAGCAATAGCATGCTAGTTTCAGAAAGCTCTTTAGACAGCTTTCCAAAACCTCGCATTCCTCTAATACACATAAACGTGATGCAAAAACATAGTGTGACAAGCAAGCAGGACATCCTATCATTGCATTCAGACCAAATGCAGTGATTAGACAAACATTTTATGGCCCCGCGCTTTCTATATACTGTATATATATTTAGACCACTATGTATTTAGACCACTTTACTTAGTGATTGCTATCAGGGGGGAAGCGACTTTTAGCATAACAAAAAATGTTTCTGGAAAGAATCGCCTACCCTGCCTTTAAGTGTTGTTGGTTCCTAGAACTTCAAGAATATATGGAGCCCTTTGGCCCTTTGTAACTGACATTCTGTGACCTTTGTGGAAGCTGAGATTATGAGCATAGATGCCAGAAGCATTTAAATAAACTACTATTCTAGCTGATAGATTCTGTTTATTTAGAAACATTTTGTTTAGCTTTATTTACTCCTATTAACTGTTCATGTTTACATTATTTGTTTTATCCACAATCCAGTCCAACACATTTCACACAAATCAGGAAGTAACTGCCAAAAAACATGGATTTCCTATTTAAAGTGACATGCACAGTCTTTGCACAGCATCCATTTGAAGACTTATGTTCTACACTGCTTTCTGTGGAGAGGGCCTGTTAACCAAAGAGAATATTACATTGCAAGATTATTATGAAAACTGAGTTTATCATCACATCTTTGATTTATCACCGGTGTCACTAAGATGGCTGCCAAAGAGCATCTCCCATCGCAAGGTTCTATTTATATCAGCCATTCATCAAGTGCGTCAAGTGATGGGGAGATACAGCACACAGCAGGACGGGTGCGTGAGACACAAGAACTGCTGGCTCACTGTCTTAACCATCAGCGTTGCAATTAGCTGGATCAACTGAAGACCCAAAACTCACACTCCAGATAATTGTGGCTGTGTCATTAATACATTATCGGTCTAAGTGTCAACATTACAATTGTAAATAATATAAACGATATACTTTACGATTTGCACATGTTTATTTGCTAGTGGCTTGTTTATTTTGTATGAATTGTTGAATTTTACACTAGGTGGTACTCCCCCCTTTCACTTTAATGACAGTTTGCACACCATAAGTTTGTTTAAAACCTGATGATCCATGTTATCCCGGCATGTTCCGAGAACTTTCTAAAGAGCATCTCGTGTGCTTCAGTGAAAGCAGAGAAATCTGACCTTTTGTGCAAAGGATTTACCATTTTAAATTTAATTATTTGATTAGTGGTGTATAAGTAGAGCAGAATCGTTTAAAAGATTTTTTTCCCAGAATCCTTAAAGTTTCTGTTATTTCAAGACTAATTAGATTTCGAATTCCAGAAATCCCAGTGTGGCTCTGTGCTTGTTCTCTGCATGGTGACAATAGAACTACACCTAATCATGAATCCAGTTGAATCTATTTTATGACAGCTGAGATATTGATTACAAACACAACAAAAATATGCTTTTTATCAGTGCAAGCGTCATGTATGTGGGAAGATATTGTGATCGATAGGGTTGTCTGATGAAGATGTTTTGGATTGATTAACACAGATGAGTGTCACATGTGGAGAAAGAAAAGATGGAACAGAAGGGATGTTGGGAAGTTCTGTGCTTTTGTTAATCTGACATTTAGTTCGAGCAATACAATGGCATTTGGGGTGGGGGTGGTGGCTCACTGCTCTCCTACGACCAATTATCGTCAAAAAGGTGTTACGACATCTTCACTTGCGAAGCTTCACGTGAAAGGCTCTCTCACGCTGATTTCACACCCAACTCTTCTCTTCCAGAAGCCTGGAGACTGTAGCATGTGCTTGTTATTGGCCCTGGTGTAGGTGGTAATTGTGGACGTGGTGTATATGTGGTTTTAAGCATAAATTAGCAGTTTAACATTGCAGATATCTTATGTCTCCTCTCTGTGTTTGTGTTTGTCACAGGTACGACCCGCCTCCCTCGTGACGGAGAGGTGCCAGGAGTAGATTATAATTTTTTGTCTGTTGAGGAATTTCTGAAGCTTGAACAGAGTGGGACACTGCTGGAGATCGGATCTTACGAAGGTAAACAACAAGCTATGATGATTTATAAACACGCGTGCTTTTGTTTGTCCTTTATATACAGTTTTAAAGAACTTTTTCAAAGAGACTTGAAGTCATGGAAAAGTTTCCATGATGAATATGAAATGTTTGGTTATGCTCAGCTCTAAAATGTTTCATCAGCTAGAAATTGCTCCTCAAGAGTGCAATCTCTAGAAAAGGATTCAAAGTCAGAGTGGTCAAAAGGTGTGCAATCTATTTTTAGCAATGCATTGTGGGATGTTTTTTTCCTTTTCCTGAAAAAACAAACTATAAGTCTTTCTCCTTAGAAACACAGTTATATTTATAGTTTGTGATTTGCTTTGTTACTTAAAGGTTTATTTGTAATCAAAGCCATGCTTTTAAGATGAATTCACTTTAGCTGGTCTTCTTTAGGTGGTTTTCTTTGTAATTGACTAAAAAGATCATTTTAAAACATTATATACTGTACATCTCTGATACAGTATCACTGCAACTGAGCAAAATCTTAATATCCAGTATGAGTTTAAAAACTCAAATCTTTTCCTGACAATGTCCAAGTACTTCTAATTTCTGATGAAGTTGTGTTACAACAATTTTGTTATTTAGCTTGAACACACTACAAAGTTGTGGAGTTTAGGAAGTGACAACCACATTTAAATGGAGGAATAAATCCCCTAAAATATAGTTGAATGTGTATGCTGGAGTCACTTCTGAAATTGCAATTGTTGATATAGTGCTAACCATAGCAACATTTCTGTGGCTCGCAACTTTAAGCGAAATATGGATGCCAACAGTTTAACCCAAAGGGAACATTAGCGGCCAGAGACATTATTGCTCTGCAATTTTTTGTAAACCACCATTGACAGCGGCACCATGTTCTGTTTATTCACATTTAGCTGTTGTCACTGAGACGTATTGTATGGGTTTCCGCTAGACCACAGTGGTTATCGGAGCAACTGAGAGACAGTGTACATTTGTGGATGAGTACTAAAGTTCCTGAGACCGAATTAATAATCAGGAGTGAATTCGGTTTCAAACTCTTTGTGTATGGAATGCAATTAAGTATTCAGAAGCGTAGTGACAATTATTTATGTGTATGTGGTTGATATGTGTGTTGAATTCATTGTTAGAGTGGGTTCACATGCCCTATTAAACAAAAAAGCCATAATAGTTTAAATATTCAATCAGTTTTTTCTGCTCAGTGCTGCTTTTGTCTTTCACCAAAATGAATTTCTTAATTGATATTAAGGTTGTGCACTGGGCCTGCATGGCTGAACTCTGATTGTATTACTAATATTTAATGATGTCAAGTGCTTTCCTCTCAGACAGACAGCTCAGTTCGATTCGAATGCCCAGTGCCCCATAATAAATACACTCAGACGTGCTGATACTATTATCTCCCTTCAAAGTTTCACCCAATCTATGAAGCAAACAGTAACCTTTATAATCAAAAACACGTCAACTTTACTTTCTTCCTTTAACGTCCTGTTCTAAATGCTGGTAATATCCTCTTGTTGCCTAGGTAACTATTATGGAACACCCAAGCCGCCCAGCCAGCCCCCTAGTGGGAAAGTGATTACTGGCGATGCTCTGCAAGACAGCCTTCCTGGTTCCCAGCAGTCTACCCCACGCCGCACCAAGTCCTACAATGAGATGCAAAATGCTGGAATAGTGCCTACAGAAACTGAGGATGACGATGAGGTTCCTGAAATGAACAGTAGCTTCACAGGTCAGCAGCGATTTGGTGACTGTTCGTCATATTTGTTTGTGTTTGTGTCTAGCACATGGGAGAAGAGACGAGCTGTGCTTCTTTGTGTGATTTCTGTGTCCTTCGCCATTACGAAACGAGGAGGGGGACAATAGCGCCATCTAGCGGTCGCAGTGGGTTTTGTTTGTTGTGTTGCGAAGCATCAAGATGGATTCTCCCTTTATTTATTAATCAGACAGATTTTTTACACTATTTATCACAGTATTGGTTGGATTGCTTTTTTCTGTTTCATGTAACTTTTTTAGACCTGGTTTAAAGATCAGTTTCAGGTGATACAAGTAAATGAACAGCATGGACATTGTGTAGGTGTAAATGGGGTCCAAACGATTTGTTATGTAATCTTTGAAACCACATTCAGAAGTAGTTGAAAACAGGACATTGCTTTTGTATTGTAAATGCAAATCCGTCCTGATAGGAAGCAAACAGCAGCGAAACACTGCCTACTCAAACACAGCACTGAAGCAGGGTTTTAAACTTGGCAAACTTGGCAAGCACAAAATCAGAATCGCTTTCTTTGAAATTTAATCACAGGAGGTCACAGGAGAATGAAAGATGCATGTTTCTGGTAAGTGTTAACCAAACCGGTTTCGACTAACCACTTGTGATCAGAATCACTCAAGACGGATCTTAATACTAGGTGTAAACAACCATAATAATGAACTAGAAATCTGGTTGATTTTTGCTTGAACAAGCTTTCCAGGCTCTCTTAGAAAGTATACTCAGTCACATTTTAGGATTCTATACAATCACAATCTTGTTCTGGGTTGTAATCTCAAATTTTATTTTAAAGGCAAATTTAGCTGTGTATAAAATACTGGTCTATGAATTTAAATATTTGTATGTTGGATGTCATGTTCAATATCCAAGTTAATTGTAGAGCTCCTGATGAAAAATAGGCAATAAGCTGCCTTATTCACACCAGTTCACACTCACTTCATTTAGCAAAGTGGTTTTGATTTAAAAACAACTACTTCAGGCAGACGGGCCATGAGAGTCAATTTGCTTAGATTCTCACCCCTCAAAGTAGGTTAAGTGTTTTATTGTTTACACTCCTATTATTTTGAGGGGATGTTGGTGATTTTATTTTGTGCTGTAGGTGGGAAAGTGTAAGACAGCCAGGTGCTGATGTGTGTATTTGTATATAATACAGTGTGAATGCTGTCTGATCACTCAAGAGTTTACAGGAAGTGCTACACAACCCCCCCTCCACACACACACATACACACACACACACACAGACTCACTCACACACATACACTACCTCACAACTTCCTACAGCCTAGAGAGGTAAGGTAGCAAGCCAGGTGACACTCTGCAAATCATTTGCAGCAGCAAAAATTTCTTTATTTGTGTGAGTACCAAAAAAACTTAAACTGTACTGCTACCTTTGCATATGTTGTGTGTTAGGGTGCTGATTTTATGTGTGTATGCAGGAGACTCAAGTGAACCGGACGACCACCCTTCTGTGCGGCCCTTCGCCCGCGACCACGTTCAATCCTACGGGCTCAATAGTACCTTGGCGTCAACCACGGAGAGCTCTCAGAATACACACACACACCCCAGCCACCCCGCGGACGAGGACCCTCTGGGACCTTTGCCCGATAACTGGGAGATGGCCTACACAGAGAACGGAGAGGTCTACTTTATAGAGTAAGGAACATCTTCTAACCTTATTCTACTTTTGTTCTACAGATAGATACATGTATGGAAAGGACCGTGTACAGTCAGATGGTTATTATTGTAAAATAAACTGCAGCAGGTTTTAGCCTGACAAACGTCTGTTAAAGTTATTTTGTGTGTGGTATTCAGTGTGGTATTTTGTTTTTAAGCATTCCACTACTTAAGAGTGACGTATAACGTTAAAAAATTAGTTTTTGATAACTTTGAAGGGAACATTTATAGAACATTCTGAGAATGTTTAATATTAGACACTGTGCAGTGATATGAGAGACAGGAATCTAGCATAGTGTATAAGTTTAGTTGCCACACTGTCACTGTCATATACAGTGTGGTAGGCGTTATACCAAACTATTTGATTGGAGAATACTGCAGAGGTAATAAATGTAGATATTTGTATGTATAGACATTGAGAGGAATATAAATAGCTCGCAGGCTGATGTGGGTTTCTTGTTGTAAGTTTAGATATTTGCTTCTGGCAGGTTTTTAGATAACAAGACAGGATATATCAAACATTGTGATATCTTTAGTATATGTTTTCCTGCCTGCTGCGCTTGAAAAAAGAACACAGGATGTTGTTTTGCAAGCATCTTTTTAGAACAATGCTTGACTATTTGTGCTATGGATCTATTCTTAGCCACAACACAAAGACAACATCCTGGATAGACCCCCGATGCCTGGACAAACCTCAGAAACCCCTGGAGGAGTGTGAAGATGATGGTATGGACACATGGTTGTGTTTTTGTCCTGCTTGCTTGTGTAAATGTCTGCCTTTAGTGCTGTTTTTAATTATATGCAATGCATTCATAACAGTGTATGCGCTCCTGTGTGTCTTAGTGTTCAGGGCTTTTATGTATTTTTATCATAAATCCCAATCCCCAACAATTTTGAAATCATTTTTATGTTGCAAATACAGATATAAGCCATTTTTATAGCGCTACATAATATTTAATCCTGTAACTCAGGTTTATTCACCGTAGCATTTCATCATTGCAATCTTGCTGTAGCCTGTAGATGGCGCCCTTGAGTTGTCATAGCTACTGCAGCCGATCTCACCTTGTGGCAGAATGACGAAGGCAGCTGCCGTAATACTATAAGGAGGTTCAGGATTATATTGAATCTCCTCATACAAACAAGTAATTCCCTCAGGCCTCTCCTCTGTTGCCAATTTCCCTCTGCCCAGTGCTGGATGCTGTGATTTCCTGTGTGACTCCTGGTGCCAAAGAGCAACTCACAATGATTTCTGGACCGGAATTATGATTACATTGAATATGATTAGAGGACCTGATTCTAGATTATTAGATTTCTCACAATAATTCTGTATGAACACAGATGCATTTTGCTTTATAAAGCATAAATTATTAAAGAAAATGTATTTTTTTTGTTTGTAGTTTAAAACATGCAAATTATATATAAAATAAATAGATCATAAATCTAAATTAAATTTGACCTCTTATGGTTGACAATCGGCATATTCTAAAGGTCAAGCACTTATATTTACTGACCATTCCACTGAAATGATTTTATATTTTTAGAGCCTCAGGCCCTATTAATAAATGCCACTAATTTGACAGTTTGCAGTTTGTGAAGATGCTGCTTTGTTTTCACAGGGTCTAATATTTTGTGGGATAGTTTTAAGGTTATGATCTGCTTTGATTTGTAATTTTGCTTGTTTTATCAACTAACCCTCTCTGCTTCTCTGAACACCCTTCCCCTCTGTCTCTCGCCCCACTTTGCGCACACCTGCTCCCCTTTCGCTTCCTCTCAAGAAGAAGGGGTACACACGGAAGAACTGGACAATGAGCTAGGTAGGCCACAATTCCATAGGGAAACATGTTTTCCAACACATAGACACACAACCTGCATGTTGTCTGGATAGAAACAGCCCTCCTGTGCTGCATTGGGACCAGCTGTTCTTCCCAAACCCTGGAACACTGTTTTACAAAAAACTGACTTTAAAATTGATTCCAGATCGGTGCAAAATGGTTATGCCTACCCATAATGCATTGCACCGTCATATTTCAGTCCTGCTGTCACCCAGTGCTGTTTTGTTACAGAGTCCTTTAGGGTTCAGTGTGAAATGACCATTGAACATATCTCATTAATTTTGTGTTGTCGTTCGCACTGCATGATATAAAATATTTAACGATACTATTTCTGCCGGCAAAGCATTCGCAGATTAACTCGGGGGCTCTGGCAGCTGGGAGTGGTTCAGTTTTCATTATGCATGCAAATAACCAGAGAAATCAGAAACTGTTATGTTGAGCTAATGCTGACAGTCAAATCATTGAATAATTTGTTGCTTTAATCAGCGTTGTCATCGGTAGAGCACGTTACATCGGTCCCATTCCAGCACGCCGACCTCTCTCTCCGCTGTTCAATGTGCCTTTGTAATTGAAGGGGCTGATTCATCATTAGTAACAGATTAGGTGGTGTAGGCAGTGGCCTTGAGGAGCCATGCATTTGCTATTGATTTAAGAAATCGGAGTCATTAAATAGACGGGGTGACTGCAGGATGAGGCAGTGGGTTCGAGAGTATCCAGTCGCTCGGTAGAGACCTGATCCTGTTGTGATGACGACGGGATGCAAACAGATTAATAGCCAATTTGTCAGCTGAGAAGCTGTAATGATGTTGGGGAGGAGGAGGGCGAAGGCTGTACTGTCCAGTGTTTGCTGTTGGTACAAATTACGGTACAATTTTTTACCATCTTGGTTCATCATTACCAGTCAAAACATTGTTAACTAGATTTGAACTTTTTTTTGCAGAACGGTTCTTGTAAAACTTTTCGCGACAATTGTAAGGTGTTGTGCTTTGTTGCTAGATTGTTTATATAATGTGGTTGCTAGGGTGGATGGATTTTTCATGGTTCCTAGGTGGTAGCTAAGACCAAAAAACAAACTCTCTAGTCTCTGTGATATTCTGCTGTGACAGTGGATATGGCCTTTCCTGTGTAAGTCTATGGCATTGCTTTCCCCTGTTAACATCTGCCATCCAAAAATTATTTGTCGGCTTGTTTAGAAAAGTAGTAGCACACCTGTCCTCACTGAGCTGCATGATTTGAGTTATGAATTATGCAAAACTGATTTCGGAATAATGCAGTATGAACTTCAAACATTACATTTAAGGCTACATTACATAGAAATTACTTCTTTTTAAACCCCTTTGTGATAGCTTGTCTAGTACCAAAAGCTTTGTCAGAATTAATATTTCGTACTTACACCAACATGACAACGATATGAATTGTTTTCAGGACAGGAATAAAGGTTTCAGTAATTTATGCACATGGAAACTAGAATTGGGTTTAATTATTTTCCAGAAATGTGCCCTTTCACTTCTTCTTTATCTTCAGCTGTGTGTAGGACTGAAGGTGAACTCGATGATATTTCACATTCGCGTAAATCCAACGGCTTGAGTTTCACCCAACGAAAAACACTTGTTGATTGAAAATGTTAAACCTGAGAAAGATGTACGAGGCGGAAAAGAGGATTGTTCACCAGTAGATCATTATTTGTAAGCAATTAGTGTTGTCTGACATTTATATGTTCATTAGAACAGTACAGCAGTCAGCCTTGTTTGCTATTGCTGCTTGGGAGAGATAATGAGTTCTTGCTTTGCGCAAGAAAAAATTATAAATGTGCACTGCTTTCATTGGCCAATTAGAAAACTGGCACAATATAGAGATGTTTTCTATGGGATCCGTAATGATGAGTTTTCTGTGTGCTCTAGGCACTATGCTAATATAGACGCCCTGTGTCCCAGGCGCTAAGACATTTTTGCCTAAACAGGCGTATCCATGGCAAAGGAAACAATATTTTCATATGCATGAAGGCATATTTCAATGTTGAATGCAGTGTCGCCTTTTCATGATTATTCTATTATTCTAGGGAAGACATTTTGTGTTTTTTTTTCATCGTAACCGTGTTGTGATCAAGCCCATATCTCTGAATATCTTCTGTTCTTTTGGTACAGTTGTCACCCTTTCCTGAAATACCTTGAATATTTTGGAGCATTTTTATATTTGTGTTGTTTGCCAGGTCAAAAGATTCTGAAATGTCGTGGAACAGCTCTGTTTTTCATGCAAACATCACAAGGAGAATTTGCCAGAGTTTTGTCTCTGGGGACAAACTGTAACATAGACTTAATCTTTATAATGTGATCTCTCAATTAACAAAGAGTTCCACACACAATGTATTGCTGTTTTATTTCTTTGAGAACGAGATCATCCAATATATGCAGATAAGATCTAATTTGCATTATTTAGTTATATAATGTCCTCAATATGATCATTATAAATGTATTATGTCTGGCTCACTGGTTTAAAATGTCTGAAGTTTTAATTGGTAGAAAATCAAGACGTCGAATGACAAAGGACTTTGATAAAAGACGTGTTAAATTACTTACAATGATTTTCAAATCTCTTGTGTTTCTGCTCCTTTTCCAGAGCTGCCCACAGGCTGGGAGAGGATTGATGATCCAGTATATGGAGTTTATTATGTTGAGTAAGTGACTCATCACCATTACCCATAATACTCTTTCATTTCCTCATCATCTTCACTCCCCTGACTTCAATATATGACATCATCCCAAAACATCAAACAGGCAGCATCCATCCTTCTGATTGGGCCTGTTCCATTTCAGCTGTACACACCCTTTGTTGCTGTTACCATTTTGAAAAGTTGTTCTCTCTTTCCCTCCCCTTCTGAGGGACCCTTGGGTTTACTGTGCATAAATATGAAGGCATTCATATGTTTTGATGTTGTTTCAAAGCAATACCTCTGAGGCAGAAAACATTCCAGTTTTTTGTCTTTGGAGATGTTTATGTATATTTTGAGCAGTTTTTGGCTTATTATTGCACATGCCTTTTCTACAGACCCATTTGTGGCCTGGATCACAGCTGGGTGATGATATATAACACTGTATTTATTGCTAAATGTGGTGATGGTGCTTTTTGGCCTGGATTTGTGTTTATGAAGCATGCATGCCCAGTCATCTAAGCCCTTGATAGATTTTGCTTTTAAGCAATAAGATTAGAGGAAATAGCAGGCTTTTGAATCAGTCTTTTTACTTAGAATTTTAAATAAACGCAGAGGCTCTTAGCCATACAGTTTATGGCTCATTTTATGGCCATTTCTGTGAATTAATTTGCTTTATTTCTAGTCTTTTCACCTGCTCAACCTATTTCCTGTTTCTCCCTCCGGTTCTGTTATTGGCTGTGTCCTCTGCTCACTCATTATCAATATCGCTCTCTCATTCTCTCTCTTTGTCCACCTTTTAGCCATATTAACAGGAAGACCCAGTATGAAAACCCGATTCTGGAGGCTAAGAGGAAGAAACAGCTGGAGCAGTCTCAGCCCACTGAAGGTGAGCGCTATATCCAAGGTTTGTTTTAGGCCCAACAAGGCACTTTTTTTTCTTTTTGTTTCGTGTTTGATCATGTGCGTCTGTCATTTGGTGTTGATATTTTGAAATGAAGAAGTCATTTCACTTTGAGTAATCTTTTTTTAGGGTTTTTATTATTTCATCACTGTTACTGTCACTGCTTTATGAACAAGTAACATCTAATTCTAAAAATACATCTAAAATGTCTAAAAAAGTAATAATCTAAAATCAGCCTGTTTTATGCATTTCAATGAGTAAAAGTTTGTTTTTTTATGGTTTGTCATTAAAGCTGGTCCTGAATTACAGTTATAAGTCAGGTTAGCATCAAATCATCAAAGTTATAATCAGGATATTCCAACATTGCCTGAGGTATCCAGAGGTAACCAGAATTAAAGTTAACACAAAACAGAATTCACAACCCATTTCACTCCCTTATGTGATGTAGTGTGAAACAGGATATTCAATGAGTATTCCAAAAAAATGTAGGGTGGACTTAATTTTATTCATCAGGAATTTATCATCTTGTGTTACTGTGCCTTGGTGACGCCATTTGAAAAGAATGTTTCAAAGGCAGGCCAAGTTCTTACATTTTGATAAAAGACAAAGACAAATCGTACAACTTACAAGTGTCCTGATAAATTGGCCAGAAAAAGATCAGGAACCTTATTGTCTTAAGACAATAAATGATCTTAATTTTGATTTTAAAAGCTTGTTGAGGAACCCTGCATTCCATAAACAGTCGAGAGAGTTTTACTTAAATGCAGGTTGCCCACCTTAGGGCATGCTGTTGGTTTTGTTTTAAGCCAGCTCAGCTGAATATCACTTTCTTGATTACCTAATAACGTCTTCCCCCTCAAGTTTAGCATCTCATATTGTTCCACTGATACAATACTAACAGTATGCAATTTGAGATCTATGTTTTACACTTGGAGGTAGTTAGCGCACCATAGGGTACACTTCTGCTTTAATCACTGTCTGCAATCTTGGACTTAACCCAGCAAACAGGGAACTGTTTTGTTCTCAAAACGTTGGCTAACGTTCTCTAAAAGATCTCTCAGAGTTTCTCAAAGATCTCTTAAAACCTTATTGCAGTAATGTTGGTAGAATGTTTTTTAATGTTATATATCATATCATTAATGTGATTAAGTTGTTAATGAAACGTTTTAACAGCGTTACAGAAGTAAAAATGTCTGAGTAACATTCTTATAACCAAGCAGTAATGTTACTGTATTGTATAAAAACTGGACGTTTTGAATGTTCCAAGAACGTTTCTGTTACTTAATGGAATTATTAGGGAAACGGTCTTACAATTAAAATTGTTCCCTGGGAAGGCTGTCGGTTGCACCACATCAGTATTAGTTTGAATAGGCAGGAAGTGCGACTGACTTGAGACACAAAAACAGGAAGTGCACCCTTCACTCTTTCAGAATGGATAGAGGAGCACTCGTCAGGAGCAACGCTAGCAAGCTATGCTGCTAACCACCAAGAGACTTACAGAGATCCTGGCACCGCCCCTCCACTTCCAACCCAACTGGGGGCTAAACGTATGTGCTGCCTCCTTTTTTTGTTTGTAACAAACACATACACACCCGTGCGTGGCGTATTTCTCTGTGGACATTCACTTTTCACTCACTCCTTCACTTTTCCCAAATCTTCTTGCCCTCTGTGTGTGCCGTTCTTGTATTGTATGAATGACCGGTGATTAGCTTTCAGCCTAGGCATTTATTTACAACACATCTGTCAAACACTCTCTTTTTAGAGGTAGAGGATAATGCCTTGTCCCTCACACCATGTGTCATTTCTCTCATGTGGGTGCGCTTTTAAATTTCTGTGGTGCTTTTTAAAATGTCATCACATACAGAATAATGTGTTATGTACAAAGTCAAGGACGTGTACAATTAATGAAGAGAGATGGTGTCGTTTCAAAAGAACATTTATAATTCAGATGTGATTTGATGTGTGTTCTGACCAAGGCCTCACGTTCTATAGAGTGTGAATATGTTGGAAATATTCTGCCCTTGGATAAAAAATTAAAGATATAGGGTTTTATACAGTGGGGTTCAAAAAAGATTTGACAATTTAGGATTTGAAATCATATTTAAATTTGGGAAAAAATCTGAAAATTTTGCCACAAATAAATATCTATGTTAAGGTCACTAATTAAACTAGCACATTTGTGACTAACCGTTAAGTTCTTTGTACAAACGGTGAGATTCTTGCTTCCACTCAAGCTTCTCTTTGAAACATTCCCAAATCATGTGGGACCATCACAAACCTGAGTGCAGGTTGTCACTAAAATGAAAGGAGGGCATACCAAATATTAAGAAATTTACAATGTTTTAATTTCACTCAGATTGTTAAAATGCTAATATAATTCATAAAAATGACAAAAAATTACTTTAAACAGAAGATAGCAATGAATGCATTCTCAGTTATGATTTCAGACTTTTGAACCCCACTATACACTGTTTTGTGTATGCATTTACAGATTTTGCTTTTGGAGACACCCTCTCTCACTGTGTTTCTCTCATGTTTTCCCCCCATTTATATCTCTATAGCGTGTTCAGTCATTTACATTCAGTATTCAGTATGTCTTTCTCCTCAGGGTATCTGTGCAGCTTCTTCTGATCCTTCTGCTCTGACAGACCATGATGAATAGATCACTTAACATTTTTTTATCCAGTCATGTCCTTCTGCTCCGCCCACTTCTCATTCTCGCCTCTCATTCGCTCTTCTGTCTCTGATTGATGTTATGGGTCCTAAACTACTTTTGCTCTAATCTAGGATTTACAGCTGATTCATCTACTAACATTTATTTCGGCAACTTTGCTGTACAACATAATAATGTAGAAAAATGTATTACAAAAATGTACTTTTTTTGACATTGAAATAATGAGTACAATATTGACCATTAAACAAAAAAAAGTTTAAAAAGAGTTAACAGTTTAATAAAAAAAGTTTGTCAGGGCAAATTTTGATGTTGGCTTAACAAAGCTTTGTTTTATATTTTACAGTTTGAAAAGCCTCTGAAGTTTGAAGGTTATGCAGGCCTTACAGTATATAGTTTGCATACTTGAAGATCTATATAACCTTTAGAGTTAGAAAGACAACACAAAAGCTGATGATCTGTGCTTTGTGGGAGATGGCTTAAAAGCACTAGAAGTTACACAAAAGTTAAAAGCATGCTGGCTTTGTGAAGCCATCATAACAGTGTGGTTGATACAGTTAACTTGGTTGATCATAGGGCGTTATCTTGAAACTCTATCTACTCCAGATTTGCTGCATTTTTAATACACAGGGGTGTCCATCTCATTATACAGAGGCCAACAGTGTATCTCCACATATTACCGTACCTCTCAAATTCACAATGCTTTTTTTATTGCAGGAGGGAAGCCATTTTTCACAAGGAACCCAGCAGAACTGAAGGGGACATTCATTAACACTAAGCTGAAGAAGAGCAGGCGTGGGTTTGGCTTCACTGTAGTAGGAGGAGATGAACCAGATGAGTTCCTGCAAATTAAGAGTCTGGTACTTGATGGACCAGCTGCCCTGGATGGGAAAATGGAAACTGGTAAAAAAAAACTTACTGTTGTGTCTGACCACATTTTAGTTGTGTAGTCTTTGTGTTTTTGGGTCAACATTGAAGTGTTTAATCTGACTTTGCAGGTGATGTTATTGTAAGTGTTAATGACACTTGCGTGTTGGGTTACACACATGCCCAAGTTGTTAAGATCTTCCAGTCCATCCCTATCGGTTCGATGGTTGACCTTGAACTTTGCCGTGGCTACCCCTTGCCCTTTGACCCTGATGACCCCAACACCAGCCTGGTGACCTCTGTTGCCATTCTGGACAAGGAGCCAATCATTGTCAATGGAAAAGAGAACTATGATTCACCGTCCAGTCACGGCAGCGAAACGGCAGGTGCCGGCGGTAGTTTGAATGGTTCCAATGACCCGCCACGCCCCCACAGCCCTTCAGCAGAGGTGGCGTCCAATGGTTCACTTGGTTATCCCAGCGATGTTGTAACATTGGCATCTTCCATTGCGACCCAACCCGAGCTCATTACTGTCCACATGGAAAAGGGCGACAAAGGATTTGGCTTCACAATAGCGGACAGCCCCTCTGGGGGAGGCCAGCGTGTGAAGCAGATAGTGGATTACCCACGATGCAGAGGCCTGAAGGAAGGGGACATCATCATGGAGGTCAACAAGAGGAACGTGCAGAACCTGACGCACAATCAGGTGGTCGATCTGCTCAGCAAGTGCCCCAAAGGCAGCGAGGTGACCATGCTGGTGCAAAGAGGTGAGGAAATTTTACTTTTACGTTTTGTAAAATGTATTTGTGAAAGTGAAAGAAAATGATAAAAGAAGAGAGAGTGTAAATTACTTCTTGGTTTCAGACGGCACAGATTGTTCTTACACTGCCTGATGCATATCACACACAAAGCTGGCTAAAATAGCCAGTTCCGTTCTGATTGGATGGCTGTTACGTAATTTTGCAATTTTGTAAATGTCACCTGAAGTAACAAACTTTTGATCAGACCAACCTCGCACCACATAAGTTCCAAACCAAAATAAGATGTCAAGTGAACTAGACTGTCTTGCTACATGAGACTAGATTGTAAAACGAAAATATAGAAGTAAACACCACACGCAAGAGAAGAATAAAAGAGACACAGATAGTCAGTCGGCAGGTGGAGCGTTTCTGAACGAAAGAGCTCATGCATCAAGAGTGAAAGAGGACGTGACAGTGTGAGGTGCCTCAGGTGTCAGGTCAGTAACGTTCATGAATATGGAGTCTTTTCCCTCGAGGGCAGCCAATATCAGCTGTCTGTTAGCCCCACCTGACACTTCCATACTGCACGCTCTCTTTGTCCTGGACTGTGAGGAAGGAAGTGGAGATGGAAATCTCAAGGTTACCTGCTATTGGTGGAAAGCTTCTGCCTCCTCAGTCAATGCTGCAGAAACACCTACAGACAGCAAACCAGAGCGAAAGACAGAGACGAACAGAGGAGTAATAGTGAAAGTGTGTGAGTGAAAACCATGAATACCAGCATTTGACTGTCAAAGCCATTCAAATCCCTACTGATAAAAAGTCATACTTTCAGAGAGAATTACTCAGAGTTTCGTGCACTCAAATCCCAATGCCTTTCAGAACCGACTTCAAATTCCTGTTTTGTCCGTTTTCACAGAGCATTCAGTTAGCGGTTGGCGCTCGGATTATTAATTTGATGAATTGAAAGCACTCTTATCTGTCTTGTGTAAGTGCTTTTAACACGGCTAGGAAATTGCTGCATGCCAATTGCAAGGCCAAAGCCTGTAGTATTAAAACTTCCCCATTTGTCATCTGCGACAGTTACCAGCACGTAAACAAAAGTATTCACGGCACTTATATCTTTTGTGGCTCATCAACAGTGCTTTCGCGTAACTTCAGCAGAGCAAAAAGCTTTGTTGTCCTCCAGGATTTGACGGCTTACTGAACTGACGTCATATCGCTGTTTAGTAGAGCTGTTTGTACTGTAATTTATGCACAGACTAAAGGAAGCAGATGAGAAAGCGTGTGGCCCGCCCACTGTATGGCTGTTCATTTTTGGAGCATGTCATTTAATGTAGTGGTGTTATTTTCTCACCGCTGAGAACTCGGTAGGGAACAACAGTGAAGAAATTTGTTGAACAAATTGAACTGACATTTGGAAAGTCAGTGAATATGTTTTACACACTTAGAGTGTCTTCAGTTGCTTTTTTGTGCGATTTAGAGCCGCTGGGTCCTGATTTACTTAATCCTGGAGCAAAGACGTTTAAGACTTTGATGTACTGCATGTATGTAGCACCTGTTACGCTGCATATTTCTCATTACAGATCTCAACCTTAGGAAAGAGTGGCAGAAATTCAGTTTAACTAGCAGTTTGAGCCGCACATTTAAGTACAATCAGTTTTGTGAACTGTTTTGAGGTTTTGGGGCAGTGCAAATTGAAACTGTGTCTGATGACAAACGGTAACTGTTACTTATTTTGCATGCGAGAAGGGCATAAACATAGATGGTGGAAAATGGTCGGGAAAAAACAAATTATAGCTGTTTGGGTGAAAGAAAACCTACTAACAATGTAAGTGGACCACAAGGAAGAAAAAAATGAAAACATTTATGATAAGACACTTTTATTGTCACTGTAGTAACCTTAGTTCAGTGGTAGATGATGATGCACACCAGAGACGTTCCCTACTGTCTGGAAAATGTGTCAGGGATGTTTTACATATTCTCTGTGCTCATACCCCACCTGTAATTGCTGGCCTTGATGTCACCCGCCAAATCCCACCACACTAAACAGCGCACACACACACACCATTCCTTTTCATTGACACTGCTTCATCACTGGCCAACCAATTAGAGGAAAGGCAGAGCAAGTGTCTAATGACAAGAAACATGATTTATGTCTTCTCATGCCTTTATATACTCATATGTACACACACAAACACAAATTCTCACACGTTTTGTTAGAGAAGGAAGAAATCACAACATATTTGGGATATTTAAACACATTTCTCATAGGAAATACATGGCTGGTTCTACTGTTTATTCAGCCAGTTGATTAGTGTATGTAGATCTGGATTGTGACATCATCGCATATGGTCTTAAAGCTTGTGTGCTGGTAGGTGATACATGGTCTGAAATCTATATATCATTACTTAACAATTTTTATCACAAATCGAAGCAGGTGGTAAAAGGAATTAAGTTACATTTGGTTGAATACTCTGCAGTTGTGTTTAAAAACTAAATGTTAATAAGTAATGCCTTAAAGAGCAGAGTCTCTACTGTAAATCCGTGGTTTTAAATGATGGGTCAGTTTTGTTGGCCCTTCAGTCCTGTGAGGTTTTGGCTGCTGTCTATATTTCTGTAAACGTTTTTCAGCTGTTTAGGTCTAAACGTCACGCTTGCAAATGTGCAGTATAAAGGAGATTCATGCATCTGTTATGCCTGAGGTAATCATTTAAACACAATGCGTGTTCATGAGCTGAATATGTGATTGATCTGCTTTAATGGCCCAGCGGTCCATTCAGTCTCTCTGAAGTTTGTGTGTATTTGTAATTACGTCAGTGTGGGGTCACTAGTACTTGCTTGTTTCTTGAAACCAAACTACCTTTATTCACAGTTTGTGACTTATAGAAGACAAATTGTAGCTTTATTGGAATTCTAGAATTATTCTACAATCCACCGCTGTGAGCTGGAGAGTTTGAGATCCAACTACGGATGGTGTGATGAAATGGAAAGGTAGATAGTGCTATCTGATCCTCTCGCTATATGACTCATCAATCAGCAATGACAGCGCACACCCAACAGATATAAAACTGGCAAACATTGACCAGGCTGGTCTCATCACCGGCCACCCCAGCATCCAAATCAGTGTGTTATTGCTTATTCACTTTGAGAGGGAAAAACAAAGCGAAGCAAACTGCAAAATTCTGTATTATTGATACCAAGAAAGAAACAAATCATCTTAGTGCTGAAGGCAAGGAAAATGTTGTTCTGTGCTTTTTAATTTACTAGCCAGATATACGTGCAGGCATTTGTTTTGGAAGGCTAAAGTTTTCCCCCTCAGAACTTCATTCATTACTAGTATTCATTACATTGTCTCATCTTGTATACGTTGCTGCAAGTGACACAAACATTGGCCAATAACATGCCAACAAAATGAACACTGTTTGTCAACCGTCTTGTGCGTTGGAGTTTCTGTCTGTTTTATCAGTCAAGAACACTTATCTCAAAATCACTCATTGAAGATTTGTCAACATCGCTCTCAAGCCAACTCGACTCGGGAGATAATTATTTTCAGTATGAATAAAAGTGAGCTGATTTAACGTTTTGAAAGTGGAATACTAGCAAGGAATGAATGAATGGCATTACAGACAAATCAGAAGACCAAAACAAAAAATGCATCCTCTTCCAGATTGCCCAGCAAAGAACCCACCAATCACATGATATCACACCTTGTTTCCATGACGATGCTCTGCTGCACTTTGCAGTGGGGTTTCCTGTTAAAATGATAAATCAGAGCGATCTGTCTTGCACACAACATGCAGGCACACACACGTTCTAGAACAAATGCCAGCAGGCAGAGGGACAGACAGACAGATGTTTTCATCTCTGGTCCAGTCTGCATCTTATTCTTTCATTATGTGCTACCCTTCAATGATTTTTGATTGGCATGTTTGTGTAGCTCAGTTGATGCACACAAGGAAAGGAAAAAAATAGTACACACACATCGGTGCTGTGCCCGTGTGTCCACAGGCCCATTTTAACATCACCTCATGCCCTGTCATGTCCAATTGCAGCCCACGTCAGCTGAAGACAACTTGAACGTATACGCAGTAACAAACACGCACACATGGTGGTCTTGCATGATTGTGGTTCTGCGGTCCATAAATGCTGCCCTCATACATTCTATAGCCTGTAAGCTCATTCACACTGACAGTAAATTTATCGCTGGAGGTCTCCAGATTGCTTCACTGTCATTCGCTAGTAGGCGTTACTACTGCTTATTGCCCTTATGTTATTGGTGGGCTGCACAGCTGGCATTCTAATCTAAAATCTAATCACAAATAAGATCTTTTTATTGCTAGTAAAACCCTCAATAAAAACAAATGGCTTGCAGTTGGTTTTCTTATTTTACTTTATTTTGCAATAATTACTGGCTGAAATTCCCCCAACTTTTTCTTGTTTTTTGCATGCCTACTTAACAAATAAATTAATAGAGATTAAATATAAATTTATCATTTTTTTGTACAGAAATTATGAAGAAAGTGTGAGACGATATGTGAATTCAACACAGCTATGTGGGAACTGTTGATTACAGAGTTTAGCACAAAAATATTTGAATTGACCAATTCACATCTGACCAATCAGAATCAATTATTACAGAGAGACATCTAACAATACAAGATTCAAGCATCTTGCCTTGACACTAAATATTTACATGCACAAAAAGGCATTTGCAAAAAATGAGTTTTTATTTTATTTTAAAAATTTTTGAGATGTCTGAAAATTGTGCAGAACTAATTAAACTCAGTCAGCAGTTGCTTCCTGGTGTTTTTGCCCAGTCCCTAAATAAATTATGAATCTGTTGAGCTGGTACGATATCTGTCCTGCTCAGAGGATGCAGGAAATGGCAGCGATCTTGAAGCTACCTCAAAGAGCACGACTGTGGGATTTGAAACAGTTCCCAGAGTTTAAGCAGCTCAATCACAATGAGAGTCGTCCACTTTCAATGCATTGGTCACTTTGTTTGCTTTTCATTCAGCTAGCAGCGCTGCTTTATGGGATTCAGATAAAGCCATTATGTGCCCAGTAAAGTGAAATGGATTGATAGATTACAGGGTATTAGGCAGCATCTCTCCTCTGTAAGCAATGACCTCCAAACACTCTCTGGGTTATAAAATCAGACCTGCACAGATCTACTCTTAATCTCACCAAAAATAACATTGTCTTCTGTGTTAAACCGCTCTCTTGTTGCAGTGCAACTGTGTAGAAGTGGATTTTTTTTTCTAGCTAAGGTAAACGAAAAATGACAGATAAGGAGTGAGCATCAATCAAGACTCAGTGGAGTCATTGTGAAAAATGTATTTGAGTTTAAACGCTTGAGTGACTTTTTTTGTGTAAGTTTGGCTTTCTCTTGATTTCAGTGGCCTGTGTATATTCAGTGATGCTTTTAAAATGACAGTTTTGTAGACTGCTTCTGAGAGGCAGCTTATGTAAGTAATGTAGGCACAAATTAGGGCCAGATAAATATAATCTACTGGTTGCAGGGTGGTCTGTCCTCTTGCCTTTGGCCAGCAGCCTGGACTGCCCACCTTACAAAAACAAAGCAATTTCTCCCTTCCTGCTCTGCCAAACAAGCTATTGTGAGCAGACTTTTAAAGTGCATAGTTAGGGAGTGATAAAAATGAACAGAGAGCGTGTTAGGAAAGAGGGTGCGATGTTGCAGAAAGTTTTAACATTTAATAGCCTGAAGTGGAGGCAGGCACAGAGAGGATGGGGGGATGTCAAGAGGAGGAGGCAGAAGATTGCAGAGGATGACAGCATGTTTTTTTTGGTGGTAACGAGTGAGGGAGCGGTTTGGGGCGGGGCTTAGAAATGATTGGCAGGTCAATTAGGAACAGAGTTAAAGAAGGTTGGAGGTTTAATGTCTGGAGTGTTTTCTGGGAATACAGAGAAGGACGGTATTGAAGTGTGTCGCGTTAAGCGTTGCATGAGGGACAGTGCGCATGTGTGTTACTGTGGGCACGTTCACACACAGATGAGTTGCTCTCAAGGGGACTGCTTCGCAATAAACAGCCTATTTTTTCCAGGCCAGACCAGAATCGGAGGACCAATCACATACAGGATCTTATAACAAAAAACAAACCTTCAGAAACATCAGGGCTGTGGGCCATTCAGAATTGAATTGTGAATGCCTTTTAAATTTTTATTCAGTTCTTCAATTTGAACTGAGGTGGAAGACAGGGTGTAGAGTTTGAATGTAAGATTTAAAATTTATTAGTATGATTACTTATAAATATTTTCATAAGCACAACATATGTTGAAATGCTACAAGTAGAAATTCAATTCATATATATTTGTTATGATTAATCAGTTCATTTTCTGTTTATGTACCATGATAATTGAAATTCTATAATTTACTTAATATGTAGCAAACACCAGTTTAATGTCAATATGTTAACCATATAAATTGGAAAATAATAGTCTACAGTATTAAATGAGTCTACATTTATACTGTCAGAATGAAATATTTAAATTTAAATAAGCCTCTTTCATATTTAATAGACATAATTAGTCAGAATTAATGATTTATGTTTTGTTAGACCAGTGAAATTCCTGTTGTGTCACTCTTTTGAATGTCTTTGAACTGCAATTTAGTAAATTCCTGCTGTTGCACTTCTACACGAGGACAATTTCATTCAAATTCCAACTCATGAGTTAAAACGAAGCTCTTGAATTCAGCTGTAAAAATAGACCAAAAAACACACTGATGTGTCTCGCCGTAAAAGATGCGTTTCTCATTATCTTCGTTTTAAATCTTTCCTGTTGTATTCAGTTATTCGTGTAATAGATCAGCCACACGATGCGCGAGTCTCTATATGTATGAATGCATAATTCATGCGTGCTCTGTCAGATGGAGTCTTTCTGATGGAGGCATGGGAAGCGGCCACTGACAGATCTACGCATGTAACGGTGGGAGGGAAACTGTGTTTGGAGGAGGAATACGAGCGCAAGAGCGCTTGCGATGGGGAGAGAGGAAACAGAGTGAAGGAGCGAGCGCATGAAGACGGTAGAGCGAGGGTGATGCACATCGAAGCAAGAAGGGGGAGGGTGAACCAGAAGAGAGAGAGAGAGAGAGGAGAGAGAGGGTAAGAAGAAGCTCAAAAGACAGGAGAATCGAGGACTGGCTCTAGATGCAGGATTCTTCAGCAACAACATCACGAGGGGCAGGGGCGCTGGAAGATGGTTTCAGTAAGAGGGGAACTGACCGTTGCCTATAATTTAATGTTCAGTATCTTGGACTCCTTCTCCATGGGTAATAGCTTTGCACCTGTCTGGGCTTAAGCCCGTCTATGTATCTCTCTTCCTGTGTCCCGTTTGTTTATCTGTCTGTCCGTCGCTCTCTCTGTTTCTTCCTGTCTCGTGCACAGCGGCGGGTAGGTTTAAGTCTTTGGGGAGCGCTTAGTGTTCGATCGGGGTTACCAGGGACGGTCCCCCCGATGTGGACGCTCCGTGCTGCCCCCTTTAGCGTTTATTCTGTGTCGGAGTGAAGGAACGAGGGAGAGATGGAGAGAGGGGGCTGCCGCCGCACCACGCGTCCTGATTGGAGTCATCCAGTTGTCCTGGGATTGCTGTTAGATTAGTGCCTGTGGGGAAGGTGAAATCTTTGTGTGCTCACAATTAATGTGTGTCTCTCTCTCATTCTCTGTAGGGGTGGCACCTGCGAAGAAGAGCCCCAAACTGGTGAGTGCAGATATACTTGATTCTTTTCATTTGTACATTTATTTTTAATGCACATGAGTGGTTTCTTATTTGTGTAGCTGATAGTGCACATCATTGGGCTGGTTGAAAATTTTAGATAGGGTTTATTTTTAAACTGGCAGAGATGTAATGACCTGGTGGTGGACGACGAAACCATGTTGTGTGTGTGTGTGTGTGTGTGTGTGCGCATGTGTGAATGCATGTGTGCGTGGTGGGGGTTTAGGGGGTCTCCCTTGAGAGAGGGGTTGATTTTATTTATTGGTCACATGGGCCTTCTGTAATGGCCCTTTAATGACTTATCAAAACCAAGAAGGCAGCAGGTTTCCAGCTGGAGCTTCAGGGCAAGAGCAACAATCAGGTGTTTTTATTTTTAATCTTGCTTTGCATCAGTCTTGCGCTGGTTTGTTGATTGTGGATTGAAGGTTGGAGCTCAGCACATCTGTGGACAGTGGGACGAATAATCAACGTTGTAAATCTTCCGTTAAAATGGCAGCCTTGGGTTTTTCTACTTTTGTTGAAATGGAGTCCATGCTTCTCTGAATCTTCAGTGCCAGACGAACATCTCTCCATTTTTAAATTGCCTCTGCTTTATTTGCATGGATTTATTAGCTACTTATTGAATTGTGGTTTGATTTTTATTGCTGGATTTATGTTTTCCCTTCCCGGGTATCTGCTATAATTCATTCAACACAACCAGATTTGAAGGCTGTTCTGGGCTGCAAAGGGATTTTGTGTGTGTGTTGAGGTTAACTTCAGATAGCCGAGTAAAAGAAAATGTCATTACCCCAGCTTTGCAATGGCATTTTATTAAAAATGTATTACGAGTGTAATTTATTATAAATTTGAATTTTTGAATTTACATTTAAAAAATGTTTATAGCATTTTTTATTACAATTTTTTTGTCAACTTTTCACTGTAATGACAGCGTGCACTCAAGTTGGCATGGACTCCAGATGTATATGCAAAACCTGATGATCCATGTTACCCCAGCATGATGTCCAAAGAGCGTCTTGTGTGCTTCAATAGAAGCAGGGAAATCTGACCTTTTCAAAGGATTTAACATAGTCAATTAGCTTATTAGCTTACTTGATAAGTTACCCTAGAAATACAGCAGAATGATGAATAGTATTAGGACGTATAACAGAGATAAAGGGTTAGTTCATCCAAAAAAGGAAAATCCTGTCATTTACTCACCTTCATGTTGTTCCAAACCTTTATGACTTGTTCATTCAGTGGAACACGAGGAGAAATTTTGAAAAATGTTGATGTTGCTGTTTTCCATACAATAAACGTTCATGGTGACTGAGGTTATCAGCCACTAACATTTTGCCAAAAATCCTGTTTTTGAGTTCCACAACATGAGAGCATTTTAAGCTTTTGATGAACTCTTCCTTTAAGTATAAGTTTGAGGGTAATTGGAGGGTAATCTTGAATCATTCAAAAGCTTGAATGGCAGAACGTATTGATATGATTCTCAGCCTGAATGAATGTTAGCTAAGCCCTAAAGAGACTGCTGTGCATCACACGCTCCCTTCCTGCTCTCTTTGTCCTGCAAATTCATTCATATTTCTGTCTCGCTTGACTTCCCGCAGTCCAACAGTAAGATGTTCACTCTAAAAGA
This sequence comes from Ambastaia sidthimunki, assembly GCA_036877625.1. Classification (NCBI taxonomy): domain Eukaryota; kingdom Metazoa; phylum Chordata; class Actinopteri; order Cypriniformes; family Botiidae; genus Ambastaia; species Ambastaia sidthimunki. The sequence goes on from JAZGTK010000047.1 coordinate 85,896, forward strand.
CACCAGAGTGATTTTGGTGCTTTCTCTCTTCGCTTCATTTATCCTCTTTTCTCCTCACAGCAGCAGTTGGAACGGAAGGACAGTCAAGGCAGTTCCCAGCACAGTGTCTCCAGTCAACGCAGCGTCCACACTGATTCTCCCCTCCACGCCTCCCAGGCTTTGCTCAACGAGTCGGCCGCCCCGCCTCCCCCCTCCCAGCCTCTGCCGAGCCTGCCCCAGGACCCCCCAGTAGACGGAACCCTCCAGAAGAAGCCAGATCCCTTTAAAATCTGGGCTCAGTCTAGGAGCATGTATGAAAGTAGGCGTAAGTAATATGGGATTTTGGTGGAGGGAGCTTTGGGAGTGGATCACAAGGGGCTTTGTTCTTCACATGTGGTTGGTATAAGGGTTTGGTTAGTTAAACTTTGGGAACAGGGTCTATTTCTTACATGATGATTATGATGTGGTGGGTGTCAAATTTCAGTTTTAGATCAAAGTTTGTGAATATTTGCTGGGGGAAATTATCTAACCTTTTGGGTAAAATATGATATACTTGATGCTTAGTCTATGTAAACTTATAGCCAGTTGTCATTTTATATCAACTTGCATCTTAATCAATGACGTGTTGAAGCAAATCTTAATACTGAATCTTTTCAGATTCAGTAAATACATTGAAATACATTTTCAGCATATATATCAGGCCTCAAATATTCACAACTTCCAAGTATTGGATATATAAGTGATGTATTTTGTGCAAGGCAAAAGTAAGGTAGAAGACACATCACATCAAATATCCTCAAAGCATTTTTTTACACATTCAAAGATCTGTCCAGAACTAATCTAAAGCATTAGCCGTCAGTTAGAATCTGCTGCGGTGTGTTGTGATCAGCGAGCCGTGTTTGCTTGAACACGACAGCCCTGCTTCTAAAGCTATTCATTAGCCTTTTTCATTCCTTCTCTGTCTCAGTTTGCTCAGTGTGAGCGAGAAACCACCGCGAACTGCGAGGCACTTCTGACCAATTACGCTCCACCCCGCCATCAGTGCGTTCACATGCTCCAGCGCGCTCTAAAACACGTCTTTTGACAAATGTGCATATAATTGGTAGAGGAGGAAGACAGTGAATCCAGTCCTACCCTCATGTGTGTCAGAGCCGAGGAGCTAATTAACAGCAATATCTTTCAGCTGTTGTTAAGAGACTCTCCGATGTTTTGGTCGGAAGGAATTTTACTAACTTGTGTTTTCTTCGTCTCTTCATTAGAGTTTGTTACTAAAGTCTTAAGAGAGAATGTTTATTAAGGCCTGTATTTTCTGCCTTAAGACTAAGAATCTTGGGATTGTAGTTTTTGATCAGGAGGAGCAGGCAAAGTTGAGCAATTTTGGTGGCTTCATTATGGGATGTTTATCATGTGTCATTGATGTAGAATACAAGGTTTCCACTCCCAGATCAGCCAGTGTTTGTGTTTGCACAGATGGATGCACGTACAGTCCTTGAGCGTTTTGAGAGGTAAACTAATGATGTTTGATTGATTTGCTGCGATGTTGGAACAGCTTGAGAACATTGAGTCCAGCACAAACTCATTTGAGGTCAGTCAGAGCAGTGGGCGAGTTGCTTTGAGTGGCTTTAACGCAAATTAATGTTAGTTGAAGGTACTGTAGGTCCATCCGTCCCATAATGCACAATTTGCAGACTCTGCCCCAATCATTCTTCCTGCCTAATGGAGATCGAACGATGTGGGAAAATTGCCCATACTTGATCTCTCTTTACAGCAGCCATTTTGTAGGGCTCTAGAGCCACACTGCTTCCTGTCTCTGTTACAGTAAATTGCTGAAGGTTCTATTCTGTCTGCTTAGACTGGAGACAGAGATCCAGATGTCCACTAGCTGGTTCCAGCCGGACACTAATTCAGTCTTCTTCTTAAAGGAATAGTTTACCCCAAAATGAAAACTCTCATCTCTGATGAAGACTTTAAATACATAAGCTTATTTACTGATAAACTGCTACTGAAATAAAAAATATTTCTTCAGATGACTTGAAATAAACAATATGTGTTTTCTGTCATTTATTGAATTGGCAGCCCCTAGTCACTTATTCACCTTTGAAAAAAGAACAGAATTAATATTCTGTTAACCTTTATCTGCGTTCCAGTAATGATAGAAAATCATACAGGTTTGTAAGAACATGAGCATGAGTAAACGATGAGTGGATTTAAGGCTGAACTATTCCTTTAAAAGTAATCCCCCATAAAAATAAAACTCTAATAAAAGACTGCATCAAATTTCCATGGTTCCCAGCTCTCTCTTATTTAACAGGCATAAACGTCCCTCGACAGAACATCATGTGATGCACTGGAGAGCTACAGGGTCAATAATGTAAAACCTGACAGATTGCTGATGTCTGCAGGGCTTGAAATCTTAAAGTAGGGGGAGGCTGGGCTGTTTCTCATCCTGGCTGATTTGACATGGAAGTGCTGTGGTGAAGATAGCACTCAAATGGTGGTAGACTCAAGGGCACAGCTGCTTCAAAAAAACTCCAGATTCCTTCTTCCACTTCACTTGATCTCTAATCTAGATTTAAACGTGTCGGCGCTTATTACTTTTCCCATATGAAATTTGGTAATCAAATTGAGCCATGTTAATTAATTTGACCACAGTAGTCATTATATTACATCTTCATTACATTATTTAAAGGGGCAAAAGTCCTCTAAGGTGTGAAGCAATGAGAAAAAAATCCAGATGTGTGTGTCTGTCAGCAAGGTGCGAGGAGTTATGCAAATACATAGTTTGACAGACAAGTAGGACATCCTATCATTGCATTCAGACAGAATACAATAATTGGACAAACATTTTATGGTCCTGTGCCTTTCACAGAAGATAAAATAAATATATAGCTTCATTGTTTCTCTCACCTTGTAAGTCACTTTGGATAAAAGCATCTGCTAAGTGCCTAAATGTAATGTAAATACATATATAAATATATTTAGATCACTTAGTGTGAGGATCAGGATGCTTTCAACCAGAATAACACACAAAAAAAATCCTTCAAAAAAAATCGCCCGTCCAGTCTTTAAAGTAAAATTATTAGCTGCCTCCTCGATCCAGCAGCCGTTCTAAGAGAGGGACCATAGAAATCTCAAGCACATGCGTCATTCTGCGGGAGAATTGATCATGGCCTTGGGCTATTTTTTCTTCCTTTCAGTGCCTGATTACCAGGAGCAGGATATTTTCCTGTGGAGAAAAGATACCGGCTTTGGATTCAGGATCCTGGGAGGCAATGAACCCGGAGAGCCTGTGAGTACAAAGCAGTTTTTGTTAGGTCTTAGTTTTGTGCTTCTGCGTTATTGTATTAGTGTTAATTTATTGCTGTTTGTTAAAGTTAATGGATTCGTTTATTCAATCAGTTAGTGCAGTGCGATATGTTAAATGCTATCAAAAGATAATTAAAACAGCATTTTGCTAATTCTTTGATAATTACTATGCATGTAGCTTTTTGACCTTATATTATTTGAGAAGCATTTAAAATTACGTAATGAAAGCAACAAGGTAATTAAAAATGGTAATATATTGAATAAAGTAAAAAATATGCACAATCCCTGTTACATTTACATAAATATTAACCTAAAATAATATAATTTTTAAAAGCCCAGGGATATGTTATGCCTCAGCTACCTTTATTCAAAAAATATTTACTACTATTTATTACATAAATGCCAAACAGGTGTTTTGTTTTATTGAAGCTTTTCTCAAAGTACACTCATATAATACCAAAAGCTCGCTACCAAACATACCAAATATAGAGTTTTATCCAATTGTAATAGTCTAAACTTGGCAGAGTTCTGAGCTTCAGTCTTCACAGCTTGCTCATGATACCCGTTTGTATGTGAAAAGTGGCGAGCAGATTACAAACACTGAGTTTCTGGCCAGACCGATGCCCAGTGAAAGCATCTGCGGTGGGCATGCGTGCGCGTGGGCTGACAAAGGCTTTGATCTGCGCTGCACAGCCTCAATCAGTCAGAAAATATCTCTTAGACCACCAGTTTATGCTCCTAATGAGGCCACGTTACGTCTTTGAATCGATGAGACAGTGTTTTGAAGAATGTAATACAGAGTTGTCTGTTTTTCTGCCCTTTGCTTGGCTGGTAGAGGAGATGGAAAGCAATCCAATGAGACTTTACTGGCTTTAGAAAATATCATGATTATCAGGCCCAAAATAAACACGAGAATTTGAGTGTCTCAGTGAAGCTGGATCACCGTCTGGCAAGTGTTTGAACCCCTTGGGCTCAGTTTAGTTGCAAGATATTTTAAGCACTTATGCTAAACTTTCTCCTCATCTCCTTTTCTGCTCAGATATATATTGGTCACATTGTGAAATATGGAGCTGCAGATGAAGACGGGCGTCTGAGATCAGGTGATGAGCTGATCTGTGTGGACGGAACGGCCGTCGTGGGAAAATCTCATCAGCTGGTCGTTCAGCTCATGCAACAAGCGGCTAAACAGGGTCACGTCAACCTGACTGTGAGACGCAAAACTGGATATGGATGTACGTGGGTCGTATTACTAGAAAAAACTCAGTCATTGTAACTGTGGTGTAACAAACTTTAGCAAGTCTTTAAGTTGTTGAGATATCCCCAAAGCTTTTCCATCAATGTTGTGATTAATATGTTATTTGTTAAGGTATTAATTGCAGATTAGAACTGCACTTTGATTTGTTAACCGGGGCAAGTTGTCACACATTTTGCTCCAGTGAAAATTTCCCAGGGCGGGTATTTTTGAAATCAATTCCTGTGCAGGCACAAACCCAAAAGTCTTGGCCACAAAACAATGGGCAGAAAAAATATTACAGTTCATTGAACACACATTGACCTTTTCGTGAGAACTTGTCCCCACAGAGCTGTGCTTATGGGGTAAGTTGTCATAGTGCAGCCTGCCATTAAATTGCCTGCCAAATTTAAAATGTAAAACAATTAAGAAACAAACAAAGAGCAAAAACGGTAAAGGTAACATCAATACAATCATTTAATTTGTTTGTACGCTGCTAGAGAAAGTGCATTTGTTTTCTCTTTTGGCTCAAAACATAGATGCTGAGATATTGTTCTTGTGACAACTAGCCCCGGTTGCATAATGACCAGCATGACTAGTGGAGTTCTAAATTATGCAGGATTTTGTGGTCATATTCATTCCTATCAGGTAGACTTTATTTAAATTAGTTTGTGGCACATTATAATGAGGAAATGCCTGCTGACTGTGCCTGCCTAATGAATCTCTGCAAGGCTTTGGGTCCCATGTTACAGTCCTGAGTATTTTATACTGATCCAGGATCATTTACCAAAATGCAAATCTTAAAACCATTTAAAGAAAGCAAGATCAATCTGTGTCTTACATACAAGCATGTAAAGTTTTGGCCCTACTTGTTATTTTGAGGCAATTGCTTGAGTCCAATTGTTATAATGTCATACAGAGTAGCACCGCCCACAGTGAAATCTTATTGATCCAAAACCCTTCATTGCTGTATATTAAACATCAAACATGTTCTAATTGCCTGTGATTGTGTCATGTCCCACAACACTTCCGTGTTCAGTGTGGACAGGCAAATTTCCTGTCTTTAAAAAACTTACCTAACGCCTGGTCCTGTCTCTGAAAAAAATCTAAACCACCCCCACGTCTGTTTAAGAGGCTGAAATGACCTCACCTCAGCAATTCAGAAGCATGTTTGTGTGTGGGTCATAAAAATGATTGCTTTGCTTGTCGAGCTTGTTGACGAGGAGATCGGTAAGTGGTTCCTCCTTGACATTTAAATCATAAATCTTCTTCCTCCTCAGTGGCAAAGGTTGACGGTGAGATGCCTCCTTCCCCGGCCTCCTCTCACCACAGCAGCACACAAGCTCCGTCTCTGACCGAAGAAAAGCGTACGCCGCAGGGCAGCCAGAACTCCCTCAACACCGTCAGCTCTGGATCAGGCTCCACCAGTGGCATAGGCAGCGGGGGTGGAGGGGGCAGTAATAATACGGTGGTGCCCAACGCCATCCAGCCCTATGATGTGGAGATCCAGCGCGGAGAGAACGAGGGATTTGGATTCGTCATTGTTTCGTCAGTGTCGAGACCTGAGGCAGGCACTACTTTTGGTAAGACTAGTCAGATCGAGTGTGTAGTTGTTTATATGTAGAAGCTGTCGATTAGAGTTTTTGTTTATGGTTGTTTCAGTTGTAAACGAAACTGAACTTGCTAAAATGAAATGAAACCTTTATTGCCAATCTTCTGTTTTTTATTTGATATGCAACATCTTAACGATTAACAAAACTTTTACAGTATATCCCATCAATTACAAGTAGTTTTGACTTGCAAGACAAAACATACAAAACATATTGCGGTTTTCTTGTTTGTATCAAGTAATGCATATATTCTGTTCTCCCATATTATGATAAAAGGGGAGGAGCTTAACAGATGAATTTTTTCAGGAAGTGTTTTATTTCTGAATGATTGATGTTTTTTCATTTTTGGTGGGTGTGGGATCTTCTGCATATTCTCCTTATGCTTGTCCTGCAATTTTCTGGTAGTAAAAGTGAATTCACAGTGTCTGGCTAAAGCAGGGGTGGATAGCTACACCCATACTGTACATCACTCTTCTCTGGGTGGGGCTTTGTTTCCGCTCTACTTCCCAATACCAAACACCGTCTCTATTACACAGGATGGCTGTCGAATTATGACAACAGTATTTATCCTTTAGTATCTGGTACATCCATGTCTCAACATTTTAATCAGACATACATAAATAGCACTTGCCACAGCTGACATTGTCATCATTATTTTTGACAATCATAATTGATAGAGAAATCAAGTTAGTGAAATAGGAAATGGAGAATGATATGTCATGTATGTAGGCTCTGTTCATCAGAGCGTTTTTTAAACTCACAATAGCGCCGTTGGCAGCCTTCACATAAGCGTGCGCTTGATCCAGCAGGCGCAGTGATTACTGCGTGTGGGAGTTTTGTTCCGAGTGTACTGACGGAGGAGAGAAGCGACAGATCCTTGTTTGGAAGAAATAAAAGCCGGGAAGCCGTGCTTGGCTCTCGTTTACTACAGTGATGAAACAATTTAAGTACTTTGCCAGAGTCACAGTGTGGATAAAGAACAAGAACCTCAGAGCATAAACAGTCAATGACAGTTTCACATAACAAACATCATACCAGTGTGACAATAACAGGCTGGTTGACAGGTTGAATTCATATTTAAAGACGCATTAACATAAATGCCTCAGTGTTGTAGTCTGAGACATAAAACGAAAGGTTATTTGTTGAGAGGTCTAATTAAAAGGAAAACAGGACTAAAAAGTTCAGTCCTGTTTATCTCATTAAAAGTTTTCAGACAATCTCTGGCATGAAATAGTTTGTGCGTTCACAATTTCCCACACAAACTGGGCAGGCATGTCTTTCGTGGGTGTGGTTTGGGAGAGTGGGTGTGGTTAAACAATCGCAAAATGGTGGGTGTTAGCAAAAGGCCCAAAATTTAACTCATGTTATGTGAACCCATTTTCAAAGCACAAACCTGAACGATCTCAACATTATCCAACCATTTTTCATAATTCATCACACAGGCAGAGTTACAGCACAATGTCATGCACAGAGGGAATTTCAGGAGTTTTTTGACTCAAAAGAGTCATGAATAATTCAAAGCAGTGGTGGTTATTCACAGGATCCACAGATCACTACATAAATGAGGCTCAGGGCCGATCTAACACGCAGACTAACTTCAGATCAGCAGATTTAGCAGTTTGAATGCGCAGATTCATTTCAAATCAACAGATTTAGCAGTTTGAATGCGCAGATTCATTTCAAATCAACAGATTTAGCAGTTTGAATGCACAGATTCATTTCAAATCAACAGATTTAGCAGTTTGAATGCACAGATTCATTTCAAATCAACAGATTTAGCAGTTTGAATGCGCAGATTCATTTCAAATCAACAGATTTAGCAGTTTGAATGCGCAGATTCTTTTTAAATCAACAGATTTAGCAGTTTGAATGCGCAGATTCATTTCAGATCAACAGATTTAGCAGTTTGAATGCGCAGATTCATTTCAGATCAACAGATTTAGCAGTTTGAATGCACAGATTCATTTCAAATCAACAGATTCAGCAGATCTGATATGCAGGTTTATTTCATATCAACAGATGCAGCAGCTTTGCTATGTCAGTTTTGGCTGTTGTGCCCCATACAGTCCCTTTGCTCTCCATTCAGTAACATGCTTTTGCTTGTCACAAGTGTTTTGCTTGCAGGGCACCATCTATGGGCATTCTATAAAAATGTTTTGCACTTTGGCTGGGTGGCTTGGTGTATTAACCCCTATGAATTCTCTTCTTCCTGTTTCTCTCTCTCTTTTCCCCTTTTCCTCCATTCCCACCAAAAAAACCTCAAAAAACAAACAAATGCAAACAAAAATCACCACTCATTGATTACAACTCATACATGCTGAATCAATGTTGGACAAAAGCCGGAAACGCATGTGTGGCAATGCCTCATAAAATAGGTCGCATCATCGAAGGAAGTCCAGCCGACCGCTGTGGAAAACTGAAAGTTGGAGACCGGATCCTGGCTGTAAACGGATGCTCCATCACCAATAAATCCCACTCGGATATCGTCAACCTGATCAAGGAGGCTGGAAACACAGTGACTCTGCGGATCATTCCGGGAGATGGTCAGTGAGATCGGTTACTCTTTCTCTCTCTCTCTCTCTCTCTCTCTCTCTCTCTCTCTCTCTCTCTCTCTCTCTCTCTCTTTCTTTCCACCTTTACTCAACCAGCATAGTTGTATAATATGAGAACATATTGGTGCACGTGGGTGTGTGCAATATGTGTAATGGCACGATTTCTCAGCGCGCTGCTCTTGCGAGCCTCGCAGTAATAATGTAGACAGTGCGTTCATGGTTTATTAGCATGAGAATAATAAACAGCAACCTGCAGGGGCATCAACACAGCGTTCAGTGCTCAACACGCTCAGAGGCACCTTTTACTCTTCACAGCGCTTATAACCTTAAAGGTGTATTACATTCATTTTCTGCTGCTGTAATAATAATGACAATAATAATGATTTACCAACCAGGTAAAACATGATTTCAAAACACAGGCATGGTGCAGTGTTTCCTGTGCAATTCTGTCCTCCCCCAGATTTAGTTTTATTTAAATATTTATTACAAAAAGCTACATTATAAGAACACACGTCCATAATTTCCCCCATTTTAGTCTCAGTCTTTCTGCATTGCGCATTTTATGTACCTGTAAACTTTACGTTTTACAGGTATTTATGGTAACATAACAGCTAATTTCACGTTTCTCATATTATTCTGTCGTCTTTACTTTAATACCAAGCCATGTTGTGTGATTTCATCTTACCCGGCTGTGTTATTTAATTCCGCAAGCTTGCATCGGGGTAAAATGCGATTTCCTGCCACGGCTCTGTAGATTCAGCGAAGGCAAAGTGATGTCAGTGAATTACAGTGCAGGAAACACTGGCACGGTACATGCTTGCATGCATGTGTCAATGTGTCAGTTTTCTGTGCTAAGTGTTTCTCTTGGAGGGGAGGCAGCATGCAGTAATGAGAGAGCTGTTGCCAGTGAAGGCTCAGCTCCACTATAATGCCTGATGCCAAATGCACTGGGCCTGTCTGTGAGTTCTTCATGCTGTTTAATCAGAGAAGAGGAGAGCTTTGGCACACCGTAGGAATCTTCAAAATTGACAGAATGTGGGTGTGTACGCCCGGTTGTGTTTACAGATAGGGTCGATGTTTCATTGTGGGTAGTTGTTTTTTAACTGCAGTTAGTTTACTGTTGTTTTTGAGTCCTCTTTCTGTGCTTAATTTATGCAAAATGTATAATTTATGCACTTCTCTTGCTTCCTGAGCATCTTAGAAAAATAGAGCGCAAAAACAAGATAAAATCACAAAGTGAGGGATGGAGAGAGAAAACACGAAGTCTGTTCTCAGGGTGATGGGAGAAGCTATTTTAAGATGGTGGGATTCACAGCTGTGCACTCATCACAGCCCCTCTCTCCCCCACAGTGACCGCCCAGTGGGGTGGAATTAAAGCAGCTTTGATCATAAGCAATCGCAGCCCCTCATTTTGACTAAGTTCAAATATATAGACCGCTGTAATCAAAGCAAATGATCCAAGATCACTTCAAGAAATAGTTCACTCAGTTAAAGAAAAAAAATTGCCCTTATGTCGTTTCAGACTCGTATGACTTTCTTTTTTTCCCTCCGCGGAGCACAGAAAGGGATATTGAGACGAATATGCTGTGATTGGTTACGAGACTCTTGTGAACCAGTTGCGTCTTTTGGTGTTATTAACATCAAACCCAGTGCTATGCAGCTTGATGCGCTAAGATTAAATATGCACAAACATAAATGAGATTCGGGAGCTATGAATGAATAATAGCTTTTTTGTTTCTCACATAAGCGACCATGTGGCTTCCAAGGACAGTGCAGTGAATATAGCCCACAAGTTGTGAAGATTACATTCATAATAATTTGATAGTGTTTTTAAGTATGCACTGTTTGTCATTTGTTTTGAAGCATTCTTTAGAAGTTCTCAAGTTGTATTGTGTGGGGAAAAGAAAGGATTTGGACAAGGGTGAAAAATGAAATAATTTTTATTTCTGTGTGAAGTATTTTTGTTTTAACTCAAGCTTAATTGTTAGCGAGAGAGTAGCTTATGATATGTGAGCATTGATAGATTGGGGAAATTGGGTATAAGGCCTGGGGTGATTTTAGGTTACTAGGTTGTTTTGTAATATATAAGACAAAAGCTACAGCCAGTTTTAGACAGCATGACAAATGTGCACTTGGTCCTGTTGCCCAGCTGGAGTGTGCCTGCAGAGTGCACTAGTGGTAATGTTCTGCTGAATGGAAAACGGCCCTCTGATACTTGGTCCACAGGGTACACTTTACTGTGTTCAACAGAACTGACTGCTGATGCATCATGGGTAATGGTGCTTCATAAACGTAAAGCTGTGTGGAGACTTCACTCTGTCTTCCTTAATGTTTCTGTTGTTCCTACCCAGAGTCCTCCAATGCATCACTGCTGACCAACGCGGAGAAGATTGCTACCATAACTACCACGCACACACCTCAACAGCAAACTGCACCTGAGCCAAGGTACACACCGCACACCTGCACTTAAAGGCATGCACAGTATCCAACTGGCTTTATTCATGTAATAATGTTCATGCTTTCTCATCGTACAAGACAGGATGAACATGCCAGCTTTCCAATAACATGCATAACAAAATGAAATCTTTTCACCAGAAACAACACCAAACCAAAACAGGAGTCTTTTGAGTTCAAAGCCCCACAAGGTCCGCCTCCTCCAGCCCCAGCACAGCCTTCAAATCAGGTACATCCTCGCACGGAGCACTCACTTTCTTTCCTCTCTGCACCGATATCTCTGCTAGATGTTTTCGCCCTCTCGGAGAGGCCAGTAGCTCGATGTCAAAAAAACGAAAACAAAAAGTTGAGTGAGCCACCAAAAACCGAATTTGTACAACACATTTTACACTAGAGATTCTTTTTACTGTCTCAGACTCTGACACTGGGGTTGGTATCGTGGGCTTTGAGCGTGCTGGTGTCTGATGGCTCTTTCCGGCCCTTTCCCGCTCGCCCCAAAAATACCACCAGAGTCAGATCAATTATTCATGCGGTTCCCCAGATGGTGCTGCTATCGAATATATGTGGCTTTTCTGCAGGTGGCTTCCTGCTTTGGCTCTTTTGAAATGGCCGTCTGGCTAAAGCAAAAAGAAAAAAAAGTCTATAGATTCATCACTGACCTTGGTTTGTGTGTGTTTTAGGATGCTGAGTTCTACTCTGTTGATCTGGAGAGGGACAATAAAGGCTTTGGTTTTAGTCTCAGAGGGGGTCGGGAGTACAACATGGACCTGTATGTTCTGAGACTAGCAGAGGATGGAGCAGCTGTGAGAAATGGAAAGATGAGGGTATGTGCATTTAAAATAAGCATTCAAATGTGAATCAACACAATATTATTATTATTATTATAAATTAAACAAATTCTGATTTGAATCATAACCAGAATCAAGATTAAACTGAATTATCTGAAGTTTAGAGCTTGGATATGGAACTGTATTTACAAAATATATCACAGAGTGCTGAGCCAGTATTAGCTTTGTTCAGGTGGCTATTATTTACATAACCCAAAACCATTTTAAAATTCTGAATTGATCATCTGTAAGACACCTCACTTTAATTTTGCCTTTCGCTGGTACATTTCTTTGTATTGGAAAGGCACATTTTATTTAACAGAATAAAATAAAAATTAGTTCTAGAATGTAGAGAGATTAGCCGTCGGTTAGCATCATTGCTACCAAATGATTTTCAGGGCTGTTGTGTTGAGCTCAGCGAATTGGAAGGGCGTATTGTAGCAGACCAACTCTGTGAAGCGTAGCAAGCTGTCAGCCAAAGACCCATTTTTGTGAAAATCGTATTCCCCTGGCGACAAGCGCTGACAGATAACCAGAGGCAGTGAAGAAAAATAGAACAAAGGAAATTTTACCTTCATCTTTAGCTTCTCTATGCATGACAGTGTTTGCTGGATGTCACGATGTTGCGTTTGGATCCTTATTTGTTCCTGCCAAATTTAGGTTTGATTGGACAGTGCATTTCATGTATTCACTCTCTGCCATGTTTCTATGGCTCTCCTGCTCTTTTTCAGGTTGGAGATGAGATCTTGGAGATCAATGGCGAGAGCACCAAGGGCATGAAGCACGCTCGTGCCATTGAACTAATCAAAAATGGTGGACGAAAAGTCCACCTGGTCCTACGGAGGGGGGACGGCTCAGTGCCAGAATATGGTGGGTCAATCTACGAGAACATTCCATTCTCCCCTGTCTTCACCCCTTGAGGAGTCCCCCAAGGGGGGGTCGGCAACACCACCGCTTCTTTTCTGCGCACTGGCCCTCTCCACTGACCTCCTACTGGGTGCTGGGCCTTCCACTCGCTGCTGTTACCCCCCTCTCTGCCTCTACGCACTGGGCTAGTCTAGGGGACTATGGGATATGTGGCTTTTGGGTGGTGGTGGTTGTGGCACAAGCTTTTCATAATACTTCACGAGAACAAAGCGAAGAAGCAGAGATATTAACGTTTCTAAAACTGGATATACGTTTATTGTTTTCAGAGAAAAAATATGATAAACTCCTTCATGCCCTCCATTGAAGTGGCATGACCATGTCAGTGAGTTGTCACATATTTATGATATTTATTGAAGGTGAATGTAAGCTACTGAGAAGGGTCTTCAAGGAGACTCGATGACTACAGACGCATTCTGGTATCATTAGCCATTTCAGTGAAAGCTCACAATACTGTATTCAGCATATTCACAGATTCTTTGCACGTTGTACGTCAACTGCTTCTTTGCAAAGTCCACATTTAGCAGACAGTTCTTAAAGTCCACCGTTCCATTGTTCATTTTTCTATCTAAAAGATTCTTACCAGAAGTTAGGTTCTTTCATTTAATTTACAGAGAAAAAGAAACTCACTTATTGAGCATAATGTCAGTGCCGCATGATGTCAGTGAATATCTAAATGTTTTGTTTTCTTTAAAATTTCCATAATATTTATGGAAAATTCATGTACTAATTTGCCACAGTTGTTTTTTTATTCTTTTTTTTGGTCTTTGCCATTTAAAGATGTTCGTTCATGTATTCTGTCATGTTCAGAATGTGATATATTGTCCTTTCCCGCACCAACATGATATCTCTGTGAGGTTGTATATTTTTATACCATTTTGTACTTGTTTTTTTTCTCATTTTCTCTTCCACGTCTCATCACTTTTGTTTTCTTTCTGTTTGCAATGTAAACTGCTTCAGATGGTGTGTGTTTGTGCACATAACCTTGTTATCATCCACATCTCACATCTTTGGGTTGATTTGCTGCTGGGCGTGTGTGTGTGGTTCTGGATCTCTGTTACTGTTGATTTTTCACTCAAGGGTGGGGGTGTTTTATGGACAATCTCTATCTTTGACTAAATGATTAAATAAACACTGTTTCCATTGCAAAAGAGCATAATTCTCTCACGACTGTTGTTTCAGGGATCTAAATCTTCTACTTCTCTCTCTCTCTCTCTCTCTTCTTATCTTATCTTTTTCTGTTGAAATGGGCTCTTCCTTCCACTCATAGCGATGGTTGCTCCCCAAGTCGCTGCTTGTATGAGATCTGAAAAGACAGGAGAACCTGCTTTCTACCAAAATCAGACCACGGTTTGTAGATCCGGTGTTCCGTCTCATCACATCTCTGGCAGTTCTGTGTGCTGTGGCTTCCACTCAACTGTTCTGTTCCTTGCAAGTTCATTTACACAGAATGCATTGCCAGTGCTGTGGCCATACCTGACATTGTGACCTGAATGAGTGGGTTCATTTTTGCATTTAAAGTTTGCAAGCATCCCCACAGACGAAGCTAAAGCCTTCATCGGTGAATGCAATTGTGTTATTACTTGGTGGTGTTTATTTTTTGTCATTTTTTTGTCAACGTTTGCCACCCACCAAAGCCATAAACAGGTACAGGTAAATCTTTTGGGTTTTATTAAGACATGTTAGGTTTTCCTACAAAAAAAGAATTTATTTAGCTGTAGTCTTAGAACTTCTTCAAAAAGAAAGAAACGGGAATGGTTTGCCTGAAAGTTTGAGCAGGTTTGTTACATCCATATTACATCTACATCAGGCTAATCATGCACATATATCGTTCACAAACCAGTGCATTTAATGTAGTACATTTGCTTATTAATTTTGCCAACATTATAAATGCATTCAATGCATGAGTTGTCATGGTATCAGATTAGTGTCATTATCATCTGCATCAGCACTAATGGTATTTCTAATTGTTGCTTGAGTAATTGGCACATCACCCCCTCTGTGATTAGCACGTTGTATGCAGTTACAGAGTCACTGGGCGGATCATGATCTAGTCATATTAATAGCTTAAAAGTTATCAGGAAAGTATCACAATGCAACTGTGATAAAAGCATATATCACAATCCATCACATTGCTGTTGTGTAAGTAACATGGCACATGATCAGGCAACATGTCATTGTTGAGTTTACCCATAATTCCTCATATCTTACAGACGGCATCAACGACAGCCACGGCCCCAGCGCCAGTGCACAAACTGTTTCGCAAATGAACGCAGCTCCTCCCGAAAGACGGCCCCACCCACCATCGGAGTCCAGCTATCAACCAGACCTTCACAAACCATCACGAAATGACGACAAGAGGTCACGGGAGTCGGGCCACCGGGAGCAGCACGGCCACCGGTCAAACCACCGCCACACCAACCACAGACACCGATCGCCAGAGAAGAAGAGCGGGAGCAGGGGTCACGGAAGGGACGGCGGAACTTCGAAGCCTCACAAGAGGAAGGGCGAGAAGAAGAAGTCCGGCATGGATGACTCGCGTCATCATCATCATCACCATAGCAACCACCATCACCACCGGAGGCACCGCTCCCCGGAGAGGCGCAGAGCTCGGAGCGTCGACAACACCCTGGACAGCCGTCATGGCCGGAGACACGGGCGCTCACCTGAAAGACGCCATCACCATCAATCATCCCCTCGCAGGCACAGTTCACCTCACCGTTCCCCCTACCGATACGGCCAACGCCGCAGCTCACCTCATCGACATAGATCACCCTATCGTTCCAGGTACCAGTCTCCCTCAAGGCGGCCTGCAGCTTATTCGGATAAACCCTACAGTGGTGAGTCAGAAAAAGGGCTGGATGTGGTCTTAAAGGAACCTCCACCTCCATCTCCTCCATCGCGCTCTGAGAGCATTCCTGCTCTTAGGGAGCTGCCGGCTCTGGACAGGCTGAATCTAGAAGACACCCTACCAAGGGAGCCACCAGGCTACTTTGAACACCTGTCCCCTATGGAGCGAGCCTACCGCGATTCTACCCTTCTCCGCGGGACGTCTCATGATGATACCTTGCCCCGTGTTAGGACGCCCGACTCAGATTCAGCCTTCCGGAACTACAATTCATTATTGAGGGGCCGCTCCCCTGTGAGAGGAGAGGGCAGACTGGGTGGATACCCCAGAGATGAGTCTCCAGATGCCGGCCCATACAGAACGAGGAGTCTGGGTCGAGACCTGTCTCCTATCAGAGGATTCAGAGATGAGGATGAAGAGGAGGCCAGATCCCAACTGAGTGATTACTACAGCACTCTCAGATCCAATTACAGTAGAACCAACAACAACAACGTACCTGAGCCTAGGAGGAAGCCCTACAAAGAAAGCCCCAAAGATCTTAGCATCTGATAGGTCGGCAAAGACGGACACCATACGCAGACCCCACTGTCCACCCGAGCCTTCACCCAAGGACCCTGGATACTAAATTATTCATTCGAAATCTGGTGTTTTCTCATGGTTGAACATCTTTAACTCTTAACAGCAGAAGAATGATTGCTTTTTCTTTCCATAAAGTGTCATTTTCGGTTGTTCTATGACCCTTTTTATAAATCTGCTAGCAGTTCTACAGAGATTGACAACTATGTATAAAGAAAACGATTATGTGCCTAACAGTACCATTCTTGGTGTTTTTTTGTTTATTCTTTGTTTTGTTTTACAAAGGACAGCCTTTTGGATTACTGTTCAATTATAAAACCTTTAGTTACAGAGAGCCCCTCTCATGCACCGAGCAGCTCAGTCAATGTGGTGCTCAAACATCTACTGTGCATGTCTTTACACTTTTAATGTCTCTCACTCTCTCTTTCTCTCTCTCTCTCTCTCTCTCTCTCTCTCTTTCTCTCTCTTTTCTTTCTCCTCCCCAGTGCCACTGTTTTTTAGACATTTGACCAGAGTATAGCACAAGCCTGCATTTGTTTGTATATTTTTGACAGTTTGCAGTATGTGTACATTCAGAGGTGATCATTTTAAAAAGAATGACGGGATAATGAATTAAAAATATGATGATAATGTTCAAAAAATAAAAACAATATATATACACATTTTGATGGTCTTTCTTATAATTCTTAACCTCTGTGTCAGTTCCAAAATACTTTAAATGTGAGAAGTAGTAAATGAATCACCAATTGGTTAGTGATTTTATTAGGAACTGCAATATTACACAAACCAGCTACTAAAGAAAACATCTGTCTCCACTTCCAATAACTTTCTTCCTGCTTTATCTTCTGTCACATCCTTTGTTTTTCACAAATACCCAAGAAAAAATGGCTAAATACAGTAACCCCACTGTCTTATAGAATAATCTGTAATATTTAATAAAAAATAATGGTTTATGGCCAGTGATAATAATATATAGCTGTTTATAGAATTTTCTCAGATTCATCAGCTGTTGACAGGTGTGGCGGTGGGTTAATTTTAGACCCTGTGTGACAGGAAGAGTTAGAAGGAAGCAACTAGTTAGCATGTGGGGTGGAAGATGGAACTTGAACTGTAAAATAGATTCAGGATGGATGTGTGTGGGAGAGCTAGAGACAGTGTTTAACTGCAGTAGATTCTTCTCTGACACTTTGCCAACATGTCTGGAAAATAAAGAGAGGAAAAGAACAAAGACTTCTTTATCTTCTAGGCGGTTCAAAAGGTGAAGGAAAAGAGATTCAATACCAACTACCCACAGAGTCAACTTCTTTTTAAAAAATCCAGTGAGAACTACTCCTCTCAGGTTATCAGATGAGTAAGAGAGAGCTTTTGTATCAGCCAATGATGTGAATGCGTAAAGAGAATCGCATTAGGTGTGCTTTGTACCGGGTATCACTGGGAGGTTGTGGACCGTTTGGGGATCATATGAATTGTTGATATCCACACATTCATGTATCAAAACCGAATACGTATTGTTAATGTATGTGCTGATCTACAGCTAATATTTAACAGGTGGATATTTTAACACTGTAAAATATAACTGCAGAAAAACATTCTTTGTGACTGATAGATTTTCACTATCTGACGTCATATTAAAGTGGTTGATTCATTTTTTTAAATAGTAAAGTGTTAGTTGAGGTATCTGGTGTGAGTGGCTTTTATTTTGACCTCATTTGAGTCCCACTGCTGTTTCCAGGAATAGGAGGCCTACATCTTGAAGAATAAATGACGTAAGCTACAGACACATACAGCTGTTGCTTTCCACCAGCTATGCAAAGTATTAGCAGATAGTATCTATCTAAAGACATCTATCTATCTATCTATCTATCTATCTATCTATCTATCTATCTATCTATCTATCTATCTATCTATCTATCTATCTATCTATCTATCTATCTATCTATCTATCTATCTATCTATCTATCTATCTATCTATCTATCTATCTATCTATCTATCGTAGGCTAGCATTTGTCCTCTTTCTCTTTGGTTAATGCAGGGTTGTGAATTTGTATTCTGTTGTAGATCGGGGGAGGGTAGGAGGTTTCTGGGTTGCTATAGTTACCTCAAGGTCATTTTGACAGAGTTGCATAGGCGTTTGTTTTCAAAGAGCATGGCACAAAAAACTGTACAGGAATTATTTAATAATAAAAACTGTGATTAGTGTAACAATGATTAGACTTAAAATGTTTAATTGTATTTGCATACATACATGAGATAAAATGCATTTGTTTACCATTAACTTTGGCAGTCAAAAAACATTGTTCTGATAAGTATATGAGAACCATTTTTTGCCATACAGTTTGGTTTAATATTGTAGTATTTACATTGCAGAAGATAAATACTGTAAGTGTTTGTAAAAATTATATTGTTCTTTACATTTAGTAAAAAAGGAAATCTCTGATTTATTCATACAATGCACTTTAATAATGAACACCTCTGTACACTGTTTTGTAACTGCATCTTAACCCTATTTAGCACACAATTTATACACTTGACATGTGTAGACACTAATAATTAATTAATGCAGCATTTAAAAGCAGTTCAACACTAATATTTGCTTTAAAAGAGTGGGATATTGATGTTGGAAAAATGGCTCTTGGTAAACTGAATTATACCTTTTTCCTGTTGTTGTTGTTGATTTTTTTTTCACCATACTGTTTGAATTAAAATACAAAATATTTAAAATAATGTTCTCGTTACACAATTAAGTCACTAAAAAATGAACATTTAAATATTTTCATTACCGGCTCACACATGTGCTGTCCACAAAGATAGTACAGATACTCCATTTGCCATTTCAGAATTGCCACATACTTCATTTGCCACAAAGGAAGCAGTTGTCACTGGTTGCAGACAGCAGAACTGTGATTGTGTCTTGTAAGTGGCCTGGAGCCTGGCCTTCAGGCATTAGACGTGGAGCTGGAGGAGACGTCTGAGGTCTCCGTCTTGGAAGCAGAGGTGGAAGTTCCTTCCTCTTCCTGGAAAGGATCCTTGCCACAGCACACAATTAACATCATAGAGTGACGAAACTGTTTATTCATGCAAATGTAAATTAGGGGATTGTAGAGCGCAGAACTCTTGGCAAAGAATGCTGGGATGGTCATGAAGATGGGGCCGAACGCACTGCCCTGGTGGGTGAAGATGTACCAGGCTACGCTAGCATAGGGAAGCCAGCATATTAGAAACGAGACAACCATGATGATCACCATCCGGGTAACCTCTTTCTCCGCCCTCTGGGTCGTTTCTGACTCTTGCTGCTGGGCGGCTGCTACCTTGACTGTACAGAGCAAGCGACCGTAGCAGAATGTAATAATGGTGAGAGGAATTGTAAAGTGAACGATGAACATGTAGATAACAAAAGATTCGTTCTCAACTTCAGGTTTTAGTGTATAATAGTCCACCCCACACGAACACTGCATACCCTCAGGGATGTAGCGAGACCATCCGAGGAGAGGGGGTATGGCACACGAACAGGCCATCATCCAAGTGAAGGCCACTCCAAAGGTGGCGTGGAGCTGCCTGAAGCGAAATTTGCTGAAGGGCTTACAGACCACCACCCATCTCTCAAAAGCCAAGACAACAAGTGACCAGAGTCCAATCTCACCACCGAGGGTAGCAAAGAGGCCCTCCAGGTTGCATCCGGCACGACCGAGGACAAAGTATCCGTGCAGGGAGGTGTAGAACGTAGTTGTGAATCCACCAAACACCATGAAGAGGTCAGCGACAGCCAGGTTCAGAAGAATATAATTCAGAGGTGTCCGAAGCTTCTTGTTTTCGATGGTCACATACAGCGTGAGGAAGTTCACAGGTATGCAGGTTATGATGAGGAAAAGCATATAAGCAGCAATGCAATAAAAGGCCCATGGTGTTGCTAAATAGTGCTGCGGGTACTCATACGGGCTGCGTACCACTCCGGTCAGATTAGACATTGGAACGTAAAAGTCTGGACCTTCTGTTCCGTTCATGATGGCTGAATTATTCAGTTCGTGGTTGCTAAAGTCTGAAAAATTCAGCACACTCCACCTGGATTCCTTTAAAAGACAGATTAGAGATTAGCATATTTGATCGGTCAGCAGAATATGGTTCAAGTCATGCTTATGTTAATCTCTGCCTGCACTCAGCACACTCAGATATTCAAAAGGTAGTTGTGTATTGAGTCTGTCTGTATGAATTAGGCTGACACAGATCAGTTGGCATAGAGCAATGCTATTGAGAATTTCAATGAAATTTCAATTCTTATTGGAACGAAAGAGTTATTTAGTACTTATTCAGTACTTCACCTTGATACATCTATTTACCCCAAGACAGCCATTAAAACATACATACTCTACTTATCCATACCATTTGGCATTACCATTAAAGTTTAGCCCAATTTCCTTGTTTAAAATCCCTTTTGTGAGTTTCTTAAAGATGCATATATATTTCTTCCCAAGAAAAATATGGGAGAAGAGAGATTACATAGAGGCTATACGTCAGCAGACTGCACGAACGGTGAATAACTTCCCATGCGCCATCTTGTGGTGATTCTACAAATGACAGCTTTGAAAAAATCTGATCAAAATAGTAATTGTTCATCTTTTTGTGAACGTTCCTAGCAGCTAGTAACCTGTGCTAAAGCCATAATGTGAAACACTGATTTCAGTACAACTGTTGCAGGATTATCCAACAAAGACAACATCTGTCTTACATGTGACCAATAGCTACTCATTATAATAACATAGATTTCAATGAAAGAAGTGTCTTCAAAATAGAGGCAGTTTACAGAGTGTAGTGGACACAGACAGCAACAATGATGTGTTTAATGTAACAGGCTGTTTTAATGGACAACATAAGGGCTCTGATGAGTTCACCTTTGGCACAATGTAGACACGCCCTCTACTGTTGACATGCAACCATGCACGTGTGTGTGCATAAAATTACACATTTTTAATCCCACAATTTACAAAACACATTCAGTACATAAATATGTGCATTTGTCCTGGATTCAATCCATTGTCTGTTTCTTCTTGCCACAATGGATACGTTTTAGTTTGGTTTCTTTAGGATGAATCACTTCAGGAAGCAAATTGCTTTGCTTTTAAGCGTCCGTCTCTTTATAGACATATTTAGGCATACAATATTTTGTTTATAATTCTTGTTGAGCATTGGTTCATGTATTTATTTTTCTAACAAATCCATACTGGAAATGCTCTACTGAAGAATGAGCCATTGTGTTTTGCCTCTATTCATTTCAAAGACCGTTTTGAAGTAATTTCTGAGACATCAAACATGCTCTCTCCTGGAACTTTTGGAGGACTAGCTGTTTCATAGCTTCTGCTTCTTGATTTGACAGGAGAATCGCTCTGGGGAGTTGAATTGTTTTATGCCGGCAGTGTGTTCAATTATCTCAATGCCTGTGACACAGAAAGACCAAACAAAGTTTCTTCTGACATCAGCAGAACTTCCTGTGTCTCTTTAACAGCTCTCGTATCTCTCTCTGGGTCTTCAAGTGCTGGTTCTACGAAGAAAAACTTCAGTACTGCAGTATTTTATTCTGTTAATAATACATCTGGATCAAAAGGTTTTTGTGCTAACTGATGGTAACAATCTGTTTTTTTGACAAATTCTGGATTGCCTCTTTCCAAGAAAAAAGAGGCCCCTGGGGGAGGTTATTTTTTTGTATTTTTTTGGTGTTCGACCCATTACTTTTCTTGTACAATTTTTATGTGTATTTACATGTTAAGCAATTTGAAACTGTACTATTTAATTTGCTTAATATCACAGTTAAACTGCTTAGAAGGAAAAATACAAATGTATCACCTAGATGTAGGGGTTGTGCCATTCCAAAGTCCTTTTTCTTAAAACATGACTTTATAATGTGCTTTGATTATTGTCCATTTATAAAATTAATCTTCTTCTTAATGAAACTCTTTTGTTGTCTGAATCTAATTTTTAACAAGGATTGGTCTGTGTATGACATCATTCATGATGTCATTGATGGCAGTAATGGCCCTGCAGTATTTTTCAATTGGTTTGCATTTTGATTGTGCCAGACATAACATTTGACTTTTAGCTCAGATTGAGTCTCATCAAACTACACAGTTTTCTTGTTAAATGTTGTTGGTTTTGTCAGAAAACTGCATGTGTGCTATAATGATGTTTTTTCTGAGTGTGGTCACTCTCTCATAGAGACTAAATCTGTGAAGTTTTGAACTAACTTTTTGCTGAACTGCAAACTGCAGCCAAAGATTGCTGCAATTTGATTAGGGCTGCAGCTGACCTATAGTCTGACTGGTCTGTTAGGTTGCTTTGGTTTTAGTAGTGTCTGGATTGGTCCATGCTTTTCCCATTGTGTCACAATGGACTTCACAGCGCTCCTTGGAAGGTTGTCCAGGTATTTTCCAACATTCTATTTCCAGTATTAAAGAAAGCCAAATGGATCTGTTCAATTTTTAGTTGGTGACTTTTTCTTTGTTTTTAAATAGAATTCACTATAAGCACAGTTACTTCCTGTTTTTCAATAAGCCATCCCAGTCATTTCCAATAAATTGTCAGCTGATTGTCATTGTTGGTCATTGATGGGGAATATGAAAACTGATGGTTAAAGATTCTGATGGCCTCCTCAGAAGACTGAAGGTACCAACACACCAACAAGTAACAATTCACAAGAAGTTTTCCAGTTGTCTTATATTATTGTGTTATTAAGTTCTTAAGAACTTTTCCTAGATATAGTCAATTCTGAAGACTTGAGAACATTTGATTTCACATTATAACGTAATGAGAGACAGACTATTCTTTATCACCACAAAATTTGATTTAAGATCATTAATGTTTCTGAACTGTATGCCTATTGAAATATGGATCTGTTAACCCTAAACCAAACCATAACCTTCACACAGGTCCCACAGAAAAACCTCTGAGACGTGTGTTTACCCTTAACATTAGGCCTCCAGTGTACTGGGCTTTGATAAAGAGGTACTGCTGTGTATCTTCAGAATGTGTGCATGTGAACAGATACTGTACACACTCACTCCTCCACTGGATTCATCATAAAGATTGGTCTCACTGTACAGTTCATTTGTAACACTGGCCTGACTCTGGAGTTCATTTGAGCTGTTTTTTCTAATGTTGATTAATCCATTGCAAGGAAAACGTGTCACTGTGTTTTGACTCATAGCAGGCGTACAAGTGATAAGCAAGTGAAATCTCAGAAGAACAAACCAAAATGTCCATTTGTCTTGGCAGTGGAAAACAGAGGCAGATATCTGGAGAGTGTCATTAGATTAGTTAGATAAGACGACCACAGAAGACATTGGTTTTTACTGTCATCATCTGAATTCTCACTCCGGGGACATTATCCTTATCAATTACTAACAACATAACATTTTTTATGTTATTTATCAGCTCTGCTTGATATTAGACTCTTTCATATTACCAAAACTTATCCTCTACTGTAAATCTACTTGATGCATGAGAGGTTTCACAAATACAGTTGTGAAATTATAAAAATAATCTAACAATAAGATTACAGCTATTATGTTATCTGCAATTTCAGTGAAAAGTACAAAAATTATGACATGAATTTATGACTTTTTGTTTTTGATATGCCCCCCTTGTGTTTTAATGACAGGACGCTCTTGAGCTGGCATGGATCCCGCAGGATTTTAGTGAAACATGATGATTCATGTTATCCCAGAATGATCTGAAAATGTTCCAAAATGGAAGCCATCAAATCTGACCTTTTGTACTAAAAAGCTGGTCAATGATACATTTGGTGATATCTGATTAGTGACCTAAAATAATGTAGAATCTTAAATATATTTTCTTCCTTATACATTTTAAGAGTGCTGATTTCAGAACACAGATTTTGGCAAAGTCTAAATCTTAGTTTTTTTTGTCAGGAAAAAAGTTTTTAGTGTGGTTCAGTGTACATACATTTTTTTTAATGTACTGTATGTCACAACTACTATACACATTCAAATGTCATTATAAATGTCATTATATCCCATATTTTCCTCAAGCATCAAAGAGATGCTTTTAAGCAGCGTGTTTTAATATCAGGCAGGTAGGTGACTTTACACAAGCTTTTAAGTGGTAAAGACAGCATTCGTGAACAGGAAATATCTTCCAGAATGCAGATTATTTATGCGCCCCATCCTTTGATCTATTTTAAAATTAATCATGTGTTTTCTTCTTTACTGCTATCAAACTTGGTCAGCTTCTCTCCTTTCCTGCTTCGGGACATTTGGCAAGGCAGCGTGTCTCTCTCTTTGGGATCTTTCTCTTCTCTCTGTCTGCTTGGACTTCCTTCCACAAATTCATCTCAAGGCATGTCTCAGCTAATGAATCTGGTTTATGTTTCACTTGTTACAGTAAGGAGTTGTCCACCAGCAGGGAGGAGATTGCATCCTTCAGGATGATTACATCTCCAAGATGACAATGCTGGTCTTCTGAGAGAGGTGTGCGGTAAGTCCTGCACAATGAAACTGGGGTGGGGTCATTTGCGCTGGGACGGTGACTGTCATTTCCCTTCATGGCCTTTGGACACGTTATTCGTAACTTGTACGAGCGAGGAAGTGGCGTTCCATGTGAAGGTGTTCACAGGATGTCCTGAACATAATGGGTTGGGTCGGCAGGAGGAAGTGACAAGGCTACATGCTTCTAAATGCTTCTGACGTAGGGTGCAAGGAAGGGGAACCACTATGGACGTTATAAGTGGTGCAGTGGCCCAATTCTGTGGGAAAAACTAAGTGAGCATGCTCAGCTGCCTTGTAGAAGACAGGCCACTGGCTGTGCCTCCCGGGACATGCAACAGATCTCATTGTGCATGCCTGCTGTGAGAGCAGAAAATAGAACCATTACACACTTGCTTATACATACAAAACTTGGCCAAAATACACAGTGCTTTCTGAGCAGACAGACCATATTTTCAGGAATTAAGCAATAAATTGTTAAAGAATGCATTTTGATTGATGCACTTAATTTGCATGAGAAAATGTATTTGTGACTGTTCTTTTCAAATCGCCTTTTAATCAGCACGATCCTGTTGGCTTTTGCAGTACATTGGTAATATTTTAAAACAAAACTCTACTGAACAACCGTTGTTTTAAACTGACGCTACACAGACTATCGTAAAATCCATGTTGTTGCTTTAGAGTTACAGCCTTTCCTCGTAAGCACAGTTAAGCTGCGTCGTTTCCCAAATGCAGAGGATCACAATGACGTAGCGCTCTCGTGTTTCTGTGCATGCTTGTGAGTACAATAACGTCAGCAGCTGCTAAGTGTGTTTGGAACTGACCAATGAGAAGCGCAGAGCAAAGAAAGGGGATGTGAAGAGAGTTCTGGGAAAAAGGAGATGAAGATACTGTAGAACAGGCTGCATAAATCACCGCTCACTTTTCTAAATATTGTGAACACGAAGTCATTAGCGTAATATCGGCTTTGTGTTTTCATACACAATAAAGGTGAAGTGTGTAATTTTGAGGATGATGTTAAAATGTTATTCTGTCCTAGCTTAACACGCAGACCATTTCCCAGGGAACCTGAAAACATTTTGAAGCATCTAATGTTGCAACATAGTACTGGGTTAATGTTGTAAGTTTTGGGCAGGGCTATCTGTTTGTCTGACCAATAGCAGATGGTTTTGGAAAACTTGTTTGTGAAACAGTGTGTTGAATAATTGAGTAGGCCTACTGTTTAAACAGGCTGTGTTGGTTTTTTTATGCATTATAAAGTCTGAAATGTGTTAATTACCTTTGTTGATCTAGTACCACAGTTTTCCCAGTCTGTGCTGATCTTATGCACAATGAAGCTCTTGAACACATTTGTCCTCTAATGTAAAACAAGTCCCATTTCAATGCAGTCAAGAAACACTGTCTGAAACATTTTTACAGCTCTACCAAAAGTGCTACCGAGTCATTTTCAGGAACATTGCTGTATTTAAGCAGACAAGAGACAGTGGCTTTTAGCAGGTAATTGGCTGGAATGTCTATCTGGAGTCAAAGGAAAGATAGATGTGGTTTACATAGTTGTCTGTGTGTCAGCTTGTTTTTGGGGTTGTTTATGAGTGTAGGTGTCATGGTAAGTGATCTAAAACTTATTTATTATGAGTGTATAGCCTGGAGGATTGTCTTCCAGACTAATGTAGGGGACCACAAACCACTTTAAACATATACCAAACAGTCATGATAAGATACCCCATAAGGATTTGAAAAGGCTTGTTTTTCCTTTTGACTTTCAAATTTTTCTTCATCACCAGGCTGATTTTGAAGACGCTGGAGAGTCAGACTATAACTTTTACAACATAACGCATATACCTTCTTTAGATGAAGCTAGCATATTAAAAACAATATGCTAATTTGCTAATATCTGCATGATTTATTATTATTATATGTAGGTTTCCAGGAGAAATTGATATACACTACCGATTGTATAAGTTTCAGTTGTATCTAAATAATGTATGTTGTATTAATGCTATTGCTTCGTTAAACTTTTCAAAACGTTCCACTAACAATTTAGGAATTACGCTTATGCTAACATTTTCACAATGTTAGCCACTGACATGCAACAACATTTTCTGATAACTTTGAAAGAACTTTTAAAGAACATTAGCCAGTATTCTGAGAACGATCCCATTAACTGAGATGTCTATATATAAATGATGGATGGACCTCTAACATCCACAGATGAGCTGACGTTCTTGCTCTTTGTTCTGTTGTTCACTTCAAACACCTGCGTGTTCTGCTTTATCTGCTTCAACTGACTTCTCCTCTAGTGTCAGAGCTGGGGGATTGTGAGAGGTTTGAGTGTAATGAGAGGATGTGTGGAGAAACATAGATGTTGCACAACTTCTCTCCCTCACTGTTATTACTTTGCCATTAGGTAAGTGGGAGACTGTTGTTGTAAAAGTACATTCCCTGGATGCTAATACTATCAGCCTGTACGATGAAGTGAATATCACAGACGTAAGAGTGTTTTTAAATGTGTGTGTGAGGGAAGAGGTGAGAGGAGACAGATAAATCCTGCCCAGCTGGAAAGGACTGGATCTCAAAGAGGCAGAACATCCAAACACACTCTGGTTTGTGTTACTGAGAAAACTCTGACATTACAGGTGCTGCCCATCTTTCTTTTTCTTTCTTTCTTTCTTTCTTTCTTTCTTTCTTTCTTTCTTTCATGACCTACAGTATTCAAACACTGCAGACTTTCATATATAGTCTCATAAACAAGACAGTGAAAACAATGTGTTGCTTCTCAAAAATTCCCTGTAAGGCATCATTCTACTCTTATCGGTTGTATTTGCTGTTGTTTTTTCATGTCTTTCTTTATCCTTCCTTTTGCCTTTTTTTTTGTAAATAATCTTCATATCACACAAATGCACCCAAGGGGAAACATTAACACGCTGAAGTCTAAAACTCTCTCTATACAGATATTGAGATAGTTTGGATCATTGGTCTGGTTTCATTTCTTATTGTTTATGGAGATATTGCTATAGAATTAACTATTCTTTATATACAGGATATTCCATGCAGGATTTGACTTGAAGTGTGGTTAATTTTAACCTGTGGCTGCAGATAGAGTTCAATCTGACTGGATTCGGTCTTTACTCTAGGTTATCAATTAATGTCACACTTGTTTGTATGTTTTATCAGAGACAATGTCACATATCAACTGATACAAGTGACCAAGAGCTTGCCACCTTAGTGGTACCAGCTGTCAGGGGCCCACACTGCATATTTCACACACATTATCTTCATTCTTAACAAGGAACGGCATTTGGAGGTGTTGAGTGACATACAGCAGCCCTGAAAAGAGTGAGGGTTTGTTATAGTGAGTTTTTCTGTGTGTACTGAAGTTTTGCTGTTTGTGTGTTTGGTGGATGTGCATGTGAACAACTGTAACCATTTCAGTTTCCCACAGGCCACTTCTGTAAAGGTGTTTCTCCCTAGTAAAAGGCACACATCTGGGAGTGCACTTCCTGTTTGTTTGTCTGTGTGATGTATACCAAACAACTGTGACACTGCATATCCTCCTGTCTCTTTAATCCTCCATTCCCCATCTTTCCTCCCTTTATCTTTAATTCTGAAGCTTTTTTTCTAATGTGAATGTAAACTCCTGGTTTCAAGCTGGATATATAGTCCAGTATGTGTGTACTGTTTGTGTTTTATATAAATAGTGCATAACTGTCTATTTGCCGGTTTGTTTGTGGTTGACTTCCTCCCTGCTAACTGTGGTGCACTTTGATGGCGTGTGATTTCTTTTGATTGGCCGCTTCTTAACGCATCACACTTCTGCAGCTGGAAAAGGCGCATGCACACTGATCTTCTATTTACCGGTTGTGGTTAGAAGAGGTCTGGTTAGTATTCACTGGATTTGAATGTTTGCATTCAAAACTTTTCCCATGATGTTTCCTCTGAATTCTGTATTCTCACTATAAGTACTTGAAATTATACCTGTTAAAAACTATTTGTATTTAGAACACAAAGAATACAACAGCTGCTCTTTTTGATACAATGGATCAAACTGTAGTAGGTTCAAGAATGTGTGGTTTAATGGTACATGCACCATCTCCAAAAAAGCATATATACGCTGCCTGTAAACTAGGGCTAAAAGCATGCAAAGTGTGCTTTGGATGAAAACTCACACAATAGATGCAGTCAACTAAGAACAAGTTGGAAGTGACTGTTAAGGCATTTCCTTGTGGTTGTGATTGTGCATTCAAAGTGGATTGACATTTTCCCACATATTGTGTCCACGCATTGCTTGCCTGCCTCTCTCTCAGAATGAAAAAATAGAAACTGTTATGCATTTCTTTTTTGCCTATTAGGTTGAGTTAAAGCAACTTGTCACATACCTCTTCTTGCAGTCAACCTTCTAAATTGTCTTTAATGCATCAATACATTCAAACCACCATAGCTAAAATTCTCATTTATGGTAGAAAATTGTGTAGCATCATTTCCATACTTCCTCATACATTATTAAATTTTAAACAGAGTTCTGAGGAGCATGTTAATTTAATCCAACCAATCACAACAAAAAATTAGGCACCCTCATCTTTAGCTGGCAGACGTCTCATTGACGCCATGCCATATACAGTGACTGAAAGGACACCTGGAAAAGTGTTTTTATATAAAAATCTTTATCCCCTAACTTTTCAATGAGTCAGCAGGTGAAACAGACCACAGAAGTTTAGAATCTTCTGCACGTCAGCTCTTTCTAAAGTGGTTAACCAGCACACCAAAAAGACCCAGGCAACGTGCCTTGAACCCAAGCCAGGCCATCAAACACTCACTGCATCTCCACCTTAATCCACCCCCGCGAGCCTTGTTGATCAGGAGAACTTTCACACAATGCGGCCAATGAACGGGAAACAGCAGGAAGGAAGAATTAATAATGCATCCGCCATTAAGAACCCATAGCGAGGGACCAATCTGTATGCAAAGACATCCGTTTATTCAAAAATTCCTACTTTATTCAGCCGACTTTATCAGTTAGCACTACTCTCTAAAATTGTGTGACCCACTAAAATAGGCAACAGTGTTGCTAGTATGCTTGGTGAAAGTTCGTGCCCCAAAATCCGACATTATTATTGCAGACAGAAATTTCAGTCTCCCGTGGCCACGTCTCGGTATTGTGATTTATACTAAAGGTCATGGGCTGAGAATGATTTGGGTTTTGCAGACGTATGAAACATTGAGAGAAACCGATTATCTGTGTTAACGAGGAGTTGATGATCCACTTTGCATTCTTCACAATTCCAGGACTTTTGGTTGCCTGAGTGTTTGAGGGTTGTGGTCACATGCTATGAGATTAAGGATTAAGGGCAGCTACTAATTAAAAATCTTAATTACAAAACAAGATGAGGAAGAATCATGAAATAACTCGGAGGTGGTTTTCAAGGCATGAAATCTCCATACTCATTGTGAGAAGTTTGTTGTTCATTTGAGGGAATTTTGAAGCGTTTAACGAAATAAGTCCTTAGAATGGCATGCTGCATGACAAACTGACATGAAAAAACACACATTCCAGATTTAAACTGATTTCTGTTTTGATATTATTAAATATTGTAGCTATAGCTCAGTGGTACCTGGTGGATAGTTTAGTGATTAAATTAATCTTTTGCCCTCTGCATTTTAATCTTCTCTGTCTGTCATAGTTACCTCATAAACAAAAACATCTCGACAAGCATGTTAACATACACTTTGAGCCCCAGTCTCCAAAAATAATAGAGCTTTGAACCCTTATTTTTTAAATGGAGCCACAGGAGACATGCATTAGTGAGACAAACTATCTGTCTTTAACATGTCTCCATTCTTGTTGCATTTCTGTCATCTTGGATTGTTATTGTTTGAAGTGTCTGACCTGAGGTTCAAAATGAGGTGCTGGTGCGCTGGGCTTTGTGTGCGGTACGCTGAGGCGCCCTGTATGTATAACGGGTTATTTTTTGGTCTCTGTTTCTCCTTCTCCCCCTCGTTCTGAAATTGAACTGAACATCTGTGTTCCAGTGATGTCAGAGGTCATTAACACAGTATAGAGTGAAATGAGAAAAAAAGTTAAGATGGCAGAAAGCTTGTTTTAGAGTTTTGTTAGCTGGTTACTATAATACACTTTGCAATGCACTGCACTTGTTTTTGTAACATTCACTTGAATTATGAGCTGTTCAAATATCTTATACTATAACATAGAAGATATGTAATATTATATATCTTAAAATATAATCGATTGACATTATATAAATCATTTCAATCTCCTGATTATTTAATGAGATCTGACTCCACAACAAAATTGTACGATTACAGGTCTGTATTACACATACTGGACAGTTTTTTGAGGGGTTCTGTGGGAGCAGAAATATAGTAGCCACTGAGGAAATACAACTGAGATGCACCCAAATGTTAACATAACTCCATCCCAGGGGGCCACAGAACTTCCGCACATCCTTTAGCGTGAGAGACAAGATGAGCAACATGAGTGTATATAGGGCAGAGTGAATAAAGGGTGAATTGTGAATAAAACCTAATGGGTACTGGAACTATGAATATTCTGAATATAGAATATATAGTGGCAACACAATTAAGTTAACATAGTCATAGTAACAGAAAGGAAAAAAGGACAGGCAATTTAAACAAAATACCATTCAAAATAACTGGAACACACTAGTCACTTATTACACAGTTTTGATTGGTTGATGGTGTCATTTAGCGTATAGGTATTTCTGAATAAATACTGTTTATCACTTGTCAGGCAATTTACCCGGGTAACCAATATCCTTCTTACTGTCTCTCTCTTGTTTCATAAGTGCTGGTTAGATTAAGTAACTGGTGACAAATGGCTTCCAATTGTAGTGATAAATGACCTAGAAGGAATGTGGTTTAATTTTGTGGTGAACATAAAACTTTTGATAGATGGCTAGAAGCTCTCAAATCTCCAGTTAAAGAAAACTGAAACTTCACTCGGCAGTACAAGCAAAATTTGTGTCAGGTAAAAGACACAAATAGGACAAGTAACTTGGATCAGTTTTTAAAAAATAACATAATAACGATTATTATTGATATAATAATATATTAATATGTAAATTAATAATTAAATATCGTTGCAGTGTTTGTCTTGTTGTTAAACCTATTGTTTTGTGTGTTGTAATGGACTATTGCAGAGTATAACTTTAATATAAAAAGTTATATTTTATATGATTTAGATTTTTATATTGTTGTAGTATTTTTAACCATAATTTATATAGAATTTTTTAATATACATATTGTGTG
The DNA here is from genome assembly GCA_036877625.1 of Ambastaia sidthimunki. Taxonomy (NCBI): domain Eukaryota; kingdom Metazoa; phylum Chordata; class Actinopteri; order Cypriniformes; family Botiidae; genus Ambastaia; species Ambastaia sidthimunki. The sequence goes on from JAZGTK010000047.1 coordinate 117,977, forward strand.
CAAATTATCACAGCGAGAAACATGTTTGGTTCAATATTGATCTGGGATTATGTCACAGTATCTCTGTCCGAAACGTCACCACTGAGGTCTGCGATATGATTAATATCACTATAATAATTTTTACACCTGTGATAATTGCACTAAACTAAATTATCCTCTTTAATTAAGCTGGAAGGCATCAATCATAAAGATTGAGAGCGTGCCGCATGGAACACTTAAATGTCTAAAACAGCTGTACCCTATGTTTATGTGTGCTAATCAAATGTGGTATTCAAATATTACATGTGTACCACAAACATATGGTTTTAGAAAATGCCATTTTTTAAACACCGTTTAAAAAATGTCCAATGTCACAATACACTTGGCAGATTAATGGAATGTACAGCATATCCCAGATGAGTTTGTTGCACCATATGTTTCTAACATATCCACACTGAACGTTGATGGAATGTCACTTTTGTCTCAGAGAGCAGCAGCTGATGTCATAATGCAATAGATTCACGAATAAGCAGAACTCGCTCACATCAACTGTGGCCTCAATCTTCATGATGTCGCTGCTCTCTGTGTTTCAAACAATATTTTGGAAGGTTGCCCGCTTATGTTGATTTTTGTTGATTGCCTTAAACATGTTGACAATTTGAAGAGTTTGCTCCAAGGTCAACCTCGCCAGAGATTGAACATTTTTTCTTTTTTATAAGGTTTGCAGTCGGGTTGTCTTTCTGTAGGTTTTTTGAAACATGCTCATCCAGATGCTTTCGATTGCTGTGTTTTAAAAACAAAAAACGGTCTGTTTAAAAAAGGTTAAATAGGCCACATTCCACTAAATGCAGTAATTTCTGTTTTATTTATGATGCACTTTGCCTTTTCTCTGTAACTTTTATCCAGCCAGCTCACATTTTATGAGGCAAAAGCTGTGCTTTGACCAACTTCCTAAAAAGCTTCTAGCAGCATCTTTGGAGTGGAAATTGCACGCATGGAAGTAGTCATAAAAGTCTCCGAAAAATAGTCTCATCAAAACCGTATTGCTATCTTGGCAATTAAATGTTGCCTGCAGCCTCTTTTGAATATTATGTATTAAAGTGACATTATTAGCAAGCCCGTAATGCGATATAAAAGCCTGCCAGAGTTATAAATGCAGCCAGCTGGGTTTAAAAACAGGAATGTTTCTACGATTTCTCAAAAAAAATTTAATTTAGTATATTTATTGAATCGATCCACAAGGGTCATTTTTTCATTAACCCACAATTTAAAGTTGGAATATTTATATAAACTTAAAAGGTTGAAGCCTGAGATGCAAAGGAAGTGAAATAATCGTAAACAAGTGAAGCTGCTTCCTCGAGAGCTGAGTTGCACATCTGGAAATCTCTCAAGATTAAACATTCACTTTATGAGCCGGACTGAGAATCACTTACAGTACAGAACCAAAAACAGCTCTACCAAAAAGAGCTGAAAGATCAGACAAAAGAAAGAAACTAGCTTGAGAAGAGGTAAAGTTTGGCGCTTGGTCTTGGTTGAAGAGTCACATTGTTAGATGTAATCTCCGATTAGATGCTCATTCATTTGGCAGGATGGGAGGGTGGCAGTTCTAGTCCCAAAAGGGTTTCACATCCCACCCATATCTGAGCTATCTGTTCTATATAAACATGAATGATAATGATGAGCCTTGATTCTAAAGGATAACTGTTGAGAAGAGTTGTCTGTCTATTGACGTCACTGAGCGAACTGAAGATATATTTCTCACAGTTTATGTTTGAGTGAAAAAGCTTATATGAAAAAATTAAGATGGAAGATAAAGACATAAAATGTCATGTAATCTGTGGGGCAGGGCTATGTAAAAGAGAGATCTTTGAACAAGTTCATGTCTGTTTATAATGGCTACATCATCTTTCATCTTCTAAAATCTTTAATCTTTTATGCTCTCTATAGAGCATCCATGCAGAGATCTCATTCTCCCCCAAAGTCTGACTACTTGTTTTAGTAACATAACCATTGCATAATAACATTGTTTTAGTTGCTATTTTAATGAATTAAAATTAAAATAAAACAATAAACATTTGAAATCCCCTTTGTCGTTATTATTTCAAGAAAGAGGCAGGACTATGCGGAAAAGACATTTCAGGCTATTTTTTAACAACTGGGATTGTTTTGCTGTGGTTTTCAAATAAATTCTTAATTTAGAATAACAAAATGATGGGGTATGTCATTTTGGAACAAAAAAAACCCCAAACATTTACATGCAATGCTCTTGATGGGCAAATTGTGATGCTGAGTTCAAAGGCAGACAGTCATTACTGTCTCCTTCACAGCATGCATACACAGCAAAGCAGTTATCAAATGCCATGTGCAGTCAGTTACCATTGATTTTACAACAAAATAACCACAAATATCTAGAATAAGTGCTTCAAATAACTAAATCTTAATCTCCCTTATGTACTGATATTCTAACTAATGCAACTGATTAGTACAGGATAAGATGGTGATGCCCCCTTTGTGCAAACTTGCAGAATTTAGGTGTAGAAAGTACATAGAAAGTGTTGTTTTTGTGCTTGCTACTGTGTGTGCACCTTGCATTGTGCACAACTAATATATTTTTATGCTGAAGTACATGCATACATACAATTAAGACACAGACCTTATATGCTTTGATTTGCATATTATTTCATTTCATAGTTGACGTGTTTCAATGTCTGTTTTAGGTATTTAAATGTGAGCCAGCAAGCAGACTCTTCTTGACCAGCGGCCACTACCACGAGATTCTACAACTTCCTCTGTGTAGCTTTGATAGCGGTGTGTAATACATTTCCTTTTTCATGTTTTTTATCAGTTACAGTATCTTCCGCTGAGGTTGCCGCTCCTCTGGTTTTCCGTCCCCTCCTTCTAACAGAGATAAGTAGGTCATTAGGGTAGTTCAGAGGAAAAGATTTCTTTTTATGCAACATTTTCAGAAGCATCATTTCACTTTCTAGTATCACTTTTTTAAAAAGCAGTTATCCCCCCAAAATGACATTTTGCAGCATAAGGGCAAGAAAAACATGATTGCATGTAATGCGATAATTAATGCGACATGTACACAGGTTGATGTGCAGCAGAATCAATTAAATCTTCCCTGGAAGGTGAAACATTAATGAAACTTAAATTTACATCCGTTCATTTTTCTTTTCTTTTGCAGTCTATTGCGAAGCTTGTACAGATGGATGGTCACAGGAAACCACAAGCCCAAAAGGGATTTGGCATAGCACTTGGTGTGCAAACTACAAAGTGGAAAGGCCAGTGTACCCTTGTAAAAGATGTTAAAATAAAATAAGGTTATAGGATGTCTCGTAGACGGACTAAATATGGTATGATGGAAATTTGTGAGGGAAACGGGCGGACAGAGAGAACCTTTGGCGTTCGGTTGAATTTTTTTCAATAACTTGCAACATACAGTGTCAGCAGTACATTACAAAGTCTTCAGGACTGAATTTATAAAGAAACTATATTTTAGAAGGTAGGTCATCTGAATTATGAGGTAAGCAACTCTTTGTTTTCCTGCCAAGTTTCAAAGCCTCATTAGAACACTATTACTTGTGGAATTTTCCTTCGCCAGTTCATTGATAATTACCTGTCCTAAACAATTTCTACAGACCAGATGCAGCCCCTAATAATGAATAGGCACACAGCCACATGAATGCAGCCTTGCCCTGTATCAAGTAATGACTGTAACAGACATTAGGAGAGCCAAAACCCCTTTGTCTTCAAATGAAAGCATTCTTGTTATTTGTTATTTGGAGACACTAGTCCTACTGCCACACTGCCTCCTCAAACTCTCAAACACAGCAGAAAGTGCGCTGTGGTGAGAATTAAGAATTGCTCATTTTGAAGCAGTTAAACGAAGCATTTGTTGAACTTTGTCTACACAAATCCTGCATATAATTCCTGCAATAATTTCTATAAAAGTAAAATAACATCTTTTTATAATGTTAAAATGTTTTTAGTAGTAGTTTTTAGTAGTTAGCACTAGCATGTTTAGCTGTGCTAACTAATTCCTGTAAATACAGAAGTTGTCCATGGCTAATAAGATTGCTGGCCTCAGCATTTTCCTATTCCTCAATATTAAAGAAACTAATTCTAAATCTCTTGACTTTTATGATTGTTTTCATGCAATTCTTGGTCCTGAATCAACACTCCTCATTGGAAATGCTTTGTGTGACTTTACTTTGAAATATTAAATAAAAAAAGGCAAAGATGTTTCAGCTTAGCAGTAGGATGGTCTTAGATTTCAAGGTGAATCTGTAGCATTGTGATTCAGTATGAAGAGCAGTGTTGAGACTGGAATGAGATTGAAAATGTGAGAAACAGATTTGGCAGAAAGTATTGCCGGCCTTGAACTCATAGGCTTCTATTTGTCTGAGATGAAACAATAGACAATATTGTAACCGTTTTGGTAACTAGCCTCTTTCTAAACCTCTGCCCACTGCTGACTCACACAGCATTCAGACCTTTGGCATATAAACTATACAGATCACTTGGTTTCTACATTTATGAGCAAACTCAAATTACCACACATCTTCTTGAACGATTTCCTAAACTTACTCTCAAGACTTTGTAACTTATATTCTTTAAAAAAGCACTTTATTGTTTATATGGTTATTTTTTATGAGTTCTGTTGTTTTACTCAGAGTATAAAATGTGTAGTTGTATTGTAGTCCATTGTATATTGCAGTTTAGCATGTGTGCATATCTGTGTATGATTAATCAGAGCCATATTGTTCTTATATCTGTTTACACTGTAGAAACAGGCTGGTTAGAATTTCATATTGTAAAGTTCCTTGGCCCCAAAAGAAAGATGCGCTGTGGAATAAAATGCGGTTTCTGATGTTGTGCCCCACATGCCTTCTACTAAGGAATGAGTTTTTAAGGGTATACAAATATAGGAATTTCATATTACTGATATATGATATTTCCTGTACCTCTCCAGCCATCCAGTTTACAACTAAGACATACACAAAAGTCTGTGGGCAGGATGTCATTGCTGCTGGGAAAAGATAGAGAGAGAGACAGAGAGAGAGACAGAGAGAGAGACAGAGAGAGAGACAGAGAGAGAGACAGAGAGAGAGACAGAGAGGGAGAGAGAGGGAGAGAGAGAGAGAGACAGAGAGAGAGACAGAGAGAGAGACAGAGAGAGAGACAGAGAGAGAGAGAGAGAGAGAGAGAGAGAAAGAAGGGGGGATCACAAGTGTGCTGATTCTCTGCCTCATTGTTTTCAGAAATGATACTATCTTGATCACCTGAACAGATGCTTATAAAGTCTTGTGATCTCAAGATGTGTTGTCATCAGTTTTAGCTGGTTGGGTGAGTGCTAATATTAGAAAGATCTGACACCTGTTATTAAGTTAATGAAGGATGAAAAAGTTGGTATGTGACCACAAACTAGTTATTTTGGCATCCACGTTTTTTAATTTATTGTCTTTTTATTGGACCTGTACTATTTAACGTTTTTGGTCTGTCCCACTCTGAAAAAAAAAATAAACTGTATAAATTGCAAGTGTGTTGTAAATATGACAATAGCATCAATTAGTGTTGAGCAACTGACTCATGAGGGAAGTTAAAATCAAAATGTATTCACAGAGCGCCAGAATTTTGTCCAACTTTCTCTCTATAATTGCTGGATCATATGACATGCAACAATAGCTGTAAATGTTTTGAACTGGAAAGCTTTCAGGCAGAGTCATTAGAACCACTACTTCTGCACGATTTCACAAAAGGTGACTAATCTGCTTATTCAGAGACAGAACAAGTCACAGTTTATGCTGTTTGTAATGAATGAAGGCCCGTGGTCCACATCAGTGACCTGGTTTCACTCCACTACAAGGAATTCCCTCACAGATGTCTTGTAGCTCAGCCAAGTTGCTGCGTGTGACTGTGGTCTAATGTTGAAGAGTATTTGTAATAAATGTAGAGAATTTCACTCAGCATGTCTCGCCCACTCCCCCCTCCCCTCACTGAATGCTCAGGGCCGCACAGGAGTGTGGAGGTAAATTGGGCTGCCGTTCCTCTCCTGCAGGGGCCCCAGTGCAAACCGCTGCGATCCTGTCAGAAGCAGAGGAGCTGGAGTCACAGTAAGCCCCGGCTCTCCAAGCTCCTGTCAGCGGGACTCTGGCCTGGCCATTCTCATCCCAGTGACAACCAGAGAATGGAGTTTGTGACCCAGAATGCTAAGCTATATATGATATGACAAAAGACCAGGCCACTGCATATGGAGAGGGAAAAGAAGTTTCCACATGGTCCCTCCTCCTAGATGCACACAGCTTTGATGTAAAGATGTACAGTTTGTACAGCTTTTCAAAACATTTCTTAGGCATCGTTTCTGATAAGACAATCGCATTATAAAGCTCTTTTTTACAAGCGGAAAAGGAATAGCTCAGCCTAAAATGAAAGGCAATTTAAACACAAAAAACTTTACTGCTTTCTCCTAAGGAACATAAAAGTCATTTTTGTAGTCCATTGTGAAGATGTGAAAAACTGTAATGGCTTATATTTCTATCTGTTCCTAACAAAAAAAAAATTATTTGGCTTCTTATGACATAAAATGTACAAAAAAAGAGAAGCCACAGGAACAAAGTCATACATGTTTAGAACAACATGAGGGTGAATAAATGAAGACAAAAGATTTTATTTTTGGGTGTATTATTCATTTAAAGTAACATAGTTTCCATGTGTGGGGATGCATAATCTGACTGGCTCTTCAGATACCTTATTTAAGAAATGGTGTCAGTTTGTTTGCATGACCACTAACAATAATAAGATATTAACTTGCATGGACCAGACAGAAATGTAATATGCACTGATATGTAATGAGGAACATTACATTCAGTTTATTATAATAACATCATGACGTCATCCAATATGACTCAATGAGTAAGACCAGAAAACTCTATGATGCTACATGTTTGGTGCACATAATATAAAACGAGGTGTATCTACAGAAAATAAAGATTATATGCTGTACTTTCTTTGCATGACAAGTGATAATACTGTATGGTCTTAATCATTTACCCCCGCCCTATGTTCACTGTGGCCTGTCCAGCTGCTTCATATCAATGTACAGGCTTAAGCAGATTGAGCATTGAGTTATCTGTCTCAATTTCTTTCACAGCTGAAAGTGATTAGGTCACTATGTTGTCCTTATACGTGACATGTGAAGATATGCGAGGAGACGAGACGGGCGGCCGTAATGCTACACCATAAAAACGCAGATTAACAATATAACCATTTTTCCTAAACCCTGTCGTATTTTATACTTGTCAAAAGCTGAAATTATTTTTTGGACTCCATAGCATTTTTCCAAACACTCACCACAGTCAGCATTGAAGCAACGTTACTGTAACGTAATGTCTTTGGAGCTCCACACGGGCAGAGTGATTCAGTCCAGCCATCCTTAGTCAACATTACATCTAAACAAAAGAGTTCGTGGAAGAGCAGGAAGGTTTTAGGAACACAGATGGGCTTTGTTACGTGTCCTTCAACAATGTGGCAGAGGCTGGTTTAGAATTTGAAGGTCATCCCTCCAACCTTAACAAGTTTCATCAGTCTATATGTCTCTTGTCTAATGTGTGTTTGCACATCTTGATGGATCCCTGCTTGGTTTAAGCTGTATTGTTGCCATTCCATGGAGCAGAACAAAATTTGGAAAGTGTTTGAATTTGGAAAAGACCCCAAGCAGCTGCTCCAGATCTTGGAGAGTGTCCAGATCCAAAGTTCAGTTTGGCTCCATCAGCACTATGACCTGGCTGCCTGGTTAGACATTTGATATTTAAAAGAGTAGTATTAAAATAAACCACATTTTCTCCCCAAGGTACATTAATGGAAGAAATTTAGCAATTCTAAGTAACGAGTGATAACATTTAGTTAAAATATGTAAATACAAACCAAGCAGCTAATATATCCAAGTTTCTATATGATATCGAAGCACATTTCTACACATAGAAATGAGCCCGTTTTCTATTTTGAGATGCTTCCCATAAAAAGGGAGGTCTTTGTAATGCAGGATTGTGGGAATTTATTCTGGAAAACTAAAAAAACAAGTGCAGAATCCAAAGAGACCACTGTGGCAGGAGGGCATGGCCTAACAGTGATGTTTTGTGTTATATATATGTGAACAGAAAAAAGACATTAAGGGTATGAAATGCATTATAATGCTGCATTGAGAGGCATTTTTTTTGACTTTTTTTATAAAAAGCAAGTGCCTATGTGGGTATTATACATTAGCAACCCGTATTCCTGTAACTAAGCTGGTAGAGCATAATGCTAACAATACCAGAGTTATTCCCATGAAATAAAATGACAAATATACCTCAGGATAAAATTTATATTTGATAACGCTGTAGCAACAAACATTTCTGTCCAACCCTCTTATCTCATGAGAATCCACAATGAACGTAAACATCTGTGTAAACATCAGTGTCAATGAAGGTAATCTGTCTTTGAAGATGAAAAAAAACAAGCTTGTTAGATGAAGAAAAAGCAGTCCAGAACCTAGAAGTTGTCTGGTTCCCAGTTGAGGGTGAGGAAAAATTGCAGGGACAATTAATGATTCATCCTGAGCCTGCTTTGAAAACTCAGGCTAACGTTCAGCGTCCATTCAAGCTTTCTAATTCTTATCATCTCATCAAAGGCAAGCGGAAGCGAAGTTTACTCTAGCTTGAGGTCAACCTTGATACATGAGTCTAACACGCTACAGTCAAACTCTCTCTCCCTCATTCATACTTTCCATTCAAGAATCTTACGTCTCCTTCAGTCTGATTCACAATAAAATCCATATTCGCCACAAAGGAAATCAAAGACAGAATCTGCTACACTTTAGGTTTAATCCTAAAACATGGCTGCTCATATTCTATGAGAGAAACCTTCTCTGCTTTGCCCAAATCTGTTTACAATCACTTAAGAGAAGAAACTGTAAATAATGATATCTTCTGGAAGTGTTCATGGGTGTAAGGATCACTGTGTATCAATTCGTGATGTTTTTACTGTACATACTGTTAACATGGAGCTTATCAGTGTCTTCTCAAAAGTCCTGCAAAATAACACACAAAAGATAGAGACACCAAAATGCATAACAAAAATGATTAAAAATGATCTGTAATTATTGATAAGAATAATTTTAGCAGCATGTTTGAGAACAAAGTTTTAAACAGTTAAACTATTTAAAAGTATAAACATTTTAATAGTTAATAGTAACACTATGGAAAGTCACTCTGGGTTTATTGACTGCCATTTCACACATGTAAACTGCGGCTGAAGGAGACTTTAAATATTTGGACTGTATTTGTACTGTAGAGCTGGCAAACAATGGAGTGTACTTTGGTTCATTTGGTGATCAAGGATTTGAAGTCACTCTGATGGCATTTCCAATTAGGTGATTGTTTGGTGTGCACCTGTGTGAGCATATTCACTCTTTAAAAAGACTAACACATTGATGCAAGGGATAAAATGAACAGCTATAGAACAGAATAACAGAATAACTCATACACAACAGTATAATCACACAGCATTCTTTGGACAAATACATGCAATATTTTGTAAAGACACAAATATTTATAGACTAAAAAAGTACAAGAGAAAAAACATTACTACTTCACTGGACTTTGCTTTGACAAACTATGTATATTTTTAAAATCCTTCCCACATTCTTGTGAAAACTAACTCAAGTTCAGGCTTTTAAACTTGCTACTTACTCTTTAAATGCCGAAGATTAAGTATTTTACTAAGAGCTGTGTATGTTGGAACTGTTTAAAACTATTTTCATTTGTATTAAAGCAACGATGTTCCTATGTTATATGGACGTAAATGAAATAACTTTACAGTTTTGGAACTTGTGCACGGCCATTGTGATTATACATGTTCATTGATTTTGAAATAAAGTTAAGTTTGCACGCTACATTAGCGACACATATAGCAGGAGTGGCTTTGAGAGAGGGGTGTCTCTTACGAGTACGCCCAATTCTCGGCTAAAGTAATCAGAAAACTGGAGACCACCACAGTTGTATCGACCCCCTTTCTAGTATTATGCATGCAAACCAAGATATCCGACAACCCGCCCTGACCGAGCGCTTGTTAGCGACATGGAAGTCAAGTCTATAAAGTAGACGAGAAACGCTTTGGATGTGGCAGCCGTACGACAGAAAGCCAGAGCGTGGATTCAAGGGACAGAGGAATACTGTATTCGGGCTTGTTTGCATTCATTCTTTTTAACGTGGACAATCATGGTTTTATTGTTTTGGGGTCTAAGCTTTTTAGTATTACTCTGTGATTTTATGAATGCACTAAGTTTCGCAGGGAGACCGCGAGGTTTAGAGAAAGGTACGAGCACTTTGGCATCTTTTTCTCTCTTAACTTAGAGGCGCAGAGAATGAATGACTTTTCCTTGCTTGGTGAGAAGCCCATAACAGCGCACTCTCCGAAAGACCTTCAGCGAGTAACTTTGAAACCTGATGTCTCAAAAGTCATGAAAACTGACATGCAACTAATTTATATTGTATTTTGACGTGTATTACAATAAAGCCACTGTTAGATCGTTATTGCTTGCAACTTTTAAATAGTCTAAAACGCTTTTAATGTCACGGTTTTAATATGCATTATCTGATCTCGTCCACAGCAAATTTACCGGAGTCTGGTGCATATGAGATTGTAACACCGGCCAGAGTGAATGAAGCCGGTGACAAATTGCCAACGGGCGTGCACTTCAAACGGAGAAAACGGAGTACCGACCCAATAACCAGTAACATCTCCCATCATTGGGCCTCGCCGCACGTCTATTATCAAATATCTGCCTTTGGGCAGGACTATTACCTTAACCTTACGCTCGAGTCTGGATTTATTGCGCCACTTTACACTGTCACGATACTCGGAGCATCCAGTGAAAGTCCTAATTCAGAAGAGGGGGAGGAGGACAACACGGAGTATCAGCATTGCTTTTACAAAGGACATGTGAACGCTGGACAGGAGCATACTGCAGTAATCAGCCTCTGCTCCGGTTTGGTGAGTTTCAACAATTACTGTTATTTCAATACTTGGTAATAATGTTAATGATCAACATTTTTGAGCATTTGAATACTTTTAAGCCTAACTGGGAAGTTTACTTTGTTCAAATGCACTACTTGTATCCATGTCAAATTTTCATCTGTGGTGATGTAGTTATTTAATCTTAATTAGAACTTTCTTAAACACTTTGAAACGCACTTTAATAGAAGTGTAATACAAGTTATGTAACACTGCTTTAGGGCACATGCGCGCACTTTTTAGATCACTTAAAAGTATTTTGGTGGAACAACTGTTCTCAAGCATAATGCATTACCGATCACAAAATTGCGCCCAGTAAATGAGCTTGATGACGCACACTCATCAGCGGCCGAAGATGCAGTCGTATGCTTACGTCAACGGTATTCCATATATGGGACTTAGATGTCATCAGATGATGTGAACGTGAGTCTGCGCGACAATCTAACAGTTTCTCACAGATACTGTAAAGTGACAGAATGTTGAAACATAAACGCACATTGGGAATATATCCCCTCAAATAAATAAATAAAAACATAAATAACACAATCCTTTATCTGCTTTACACGTTTATCTTATCACGTCTATCCACATTTTCAGTGACGCTATGGATATCGTAAAAGGTTTTCGGAAGACACTAGATGTCTATATTCATACGTGCTGTTACGAAAGCTGTAGGCTTTCAATAACTATATTTGAATATGGCGGGAAATTTGTCAGGTTTCCCGCGTCAGTTATTTTGGCGTTTGCAGTCCAGTTTTCTCATGATCGTACTTCAACACCATAATAGCTGAGCCTGATCTAAAGTATTAAGTAACTAATACAAGAGATCAAATGCTGATTTCTGCCTGTCACAGAGATAATGTCATGTCTATATTTCATTTTGTAGACAGTTTGTTTATCCAAAACAACAAACGGTAGAAATCTGGGGATCAGACTCATGGATCGTTTCTTTCTGGGTTTTGAGCCAATGACGTTTGAGTTTCTGTCTCCGATTGCCGCTACACTACTGCCCCACTAACCCAAAGCAGCTACAGCAAACATGTTATAGAATTTAAATATACAAATACCTGAATTTCATTACCTAATTAAAATGAATTAGGCTTGTTTTGCCCACTAGCCATTATGTAGCTTATCGTGCTCAGGTGTTCAAAAACAATTCGTATAAAGTTTTTGTAATGCAATAACCGGCTGCAAAACTGTTCAATATGTTACTTTTTAAAGATAAGTAGGGCATGTGCTCCAAGGTTAGTTTTTGCTGTTACAAAATTCATGTCAAAACATTTTGGTTCATAAGTGTAGCAGCATGTTCTGATAGTTATCATGGGCTTTCTCCATTTATAACCCCCAATGGGCAAACCCACTAATATGCACGCAACATATGTTTATTTTATCACCTCATCAACCACTTAGGATTTGTACATGAATGAAACCTAATGGGGATGTTGTACGGGCAATTTCAAATCACACATATGGAAAGTGTCTAAGCTCTAAAAGCTATGCACCAATGCAACTTTTTTTTTAGCTTGGCACTTTCAGGTCACCTGAAGGGGAGTTTTTTGTGGAGCCCCTTCATAGCTACAATGGTGAAGATTATGAAGAAGAACACACCAAACCTCATATTGTATACAGAAAAAATGCCTCAAAAAGGGCTGTAGAAGATTCAGCTGCATGTGAAACTTCAGGTAAGCTGAGATGTTTTGGAGCACCTAAACTCTCAATTATTTTAAACCTAAACTATTTAAAATATTAATGAAAGCCAGTGGAAGTATTCATCAAAATGAGTGAATTAGATGCTTTACTGTATTTATTGATGTTCTCACTGCCTCCCAGTGCTTTTGAAGTGTAGTCACACATTAAAGATATAAAGCATTGAATTATCATGATCATTTATTTGTATGTTTTTGGTATATGTTATAAAAGTATATAATGTGCAATAGCAACATGAGCATAACTGTATGAATATGAAACATATTCCCTTTACATTTGCTTGTGTGGCAACTCAGACCCCCACCTAGCAGGCAAGCTATCATTGACATTCATATATTCATAGAACTATTTATGGTATTCTTTACATCCTTTGCTTTTCTATTTTGAATGATTGTCATTGAGTAGAAGTCAGTGCAACAGGAAAAGTAATTTTGGGAGTTCTTGGTATCATTCCAATCTTAGTTTACTGCCACAGAATCCTGTTGACTCTTGAACTTCCTGTGGCCTGAAGATAAGGAAACTCAAGAGGCCCAATACCATGAAAGCCACGTGGTAACTGCACTGTGGTAGAGTAATGCCAGCTTTATGTGTTTAGAAATTCATTGTTACAAAAATAAATTTAGATGAGGCTAATATAATGCAAGAGGCTGTTAGCACACTGCTGTGTTTTTCAATAGCACCTTTTGTTTTAATGCTGTTTATTTGGTGTAGTTACATAAGTATATTGTCTGAGAATTTATTCAAGATAGCAAGATTTAGTAAAAAGATATTGTGGCCACAGCTACATCAATATTGAAAAACAGGGTTAGGTAATTTTTTACTTTATTTAAACTTGGGTATTTAAACCTGTTGGATTTAAGCTGCAGAAATAAACACAGCAAACCTTTTGACTTTGTAACCTGAAGCTCAGCTATCCAATTCTTTTTGTCTATACTCCAAGCTTCTACTTTTTTAAAGTCTATTAACAGCAGTTATCAGGTGTTTATTGGAGCCTCCAGCACCGAAGACAACATTGTTTCATAACTGATGAGGATCTGTCTTCCTACAATCCAATTTTTGAAACTAATACAGACATTACTAAACTCTGCTGCCAGTTGTTTGTATTCAGAATCACTTGCTGGTTTCTTTTGAACCTCACTGTGATATAGAGAAGATCCATTAGGTCATCCATGCTGCCTGCAAGAAGTCTGGATGCCTGGAACCAGAACAGTGTAGAGCTGATAATATGATAAAACTGTCTCACTGTAATTCTTAACACACATTGTTCTCTTTTCCATTGCAGGACATAAAGGGCAACACATCAGCCACAAGGACAGGCTGAGGAAAAAATTGTCCTCAAGCATGCTGTCCGACCTGGAGACTCTTACTTCCAGATTCTCCTCTGCCCCCTCCACAGAAAACAAGCACAATTCTGCTAATGAAAGCAGTAACTCTAAGCCACACCGGAGATCAAAGCGTTTCCTCTCCTACCCCCGTTTTGTTGAAGTCATGGTTGTAGCAGACAGCAAGATGGTAGAACATCATGGAAGCAACCTTCAGCACTACATTCTTACCCTGATGTCCATCGTAAGTTTCGACCAGTTAATGTTAGTGCCTTGCTTAGCTGGGTCTGTGTCCTGTCCTTAAAGGGGGTGGGTTGGGGGTCAAGTAAGTAGGTATTTTGCTCTTGCAGGAGTGAATTTGTCTGACAGATTTGATGAATGTGAATGCAAAACAAATAAAATCAGGTATGGCGCATAGATGGCATGCTTGGGATGCTTCTTACTTGGAACTCACAGGGAGGTTAGATGACCTATATTTTGATCTTGGCAACAGCTGTATTCTTAGCAGGATCTTGTTCTCAACAGCCAAACTACATATTTTCAACAGCTAACATCACACATTCAACCCACACATTCAACAAGAAGTCCAGTCTATCTAAATTTTTAAAAACTGTTACAATACCTGCAGAACCTCTTCTTCCATGCAGACAGAACTCACATTTTGAGAGAGAATTGGGTCTTTTATGGTGTCTTCATGGAAAGTGTTGATAATTGTGAATGTACAGTAATAAGGAGCTCTGAAAATCATTTTCAGTTGTCTGTGTTCTCTCATTCAGGTTTCCTCTATCTATAAGGATCCCAGCATTGGAAACCTAATAAACATTGTTATTGTGAAGCTGGTCATTATAAAGAATGAGCTGGTAAGTTTTTTTTGTTTCTTTTAAATGATGGCAGCAGTTTGTACAGTGTGTTTCAGTATCTTCTGTGTGTGTTTTCCTGCAGGACGGACCCACTATCTCTTTCAATGCACAGGCCACTTTGAAAAACTTCTGCATATGGCAGCAGAGTCAGAACAACGCTGATGACAACCACCATTCGCATCACGACACTGCTATCTTAATCACCAGGTCAAGGAGCTTATTATGGGATGCTTTACATTATTGCTTATAGGTGTTTGATAAGAAATAACAGTGTTTTATAAATGTTGCGGCTGTGTTTTCTTACTGTATGGATTCAGTGTTATGTGAAAGAATTGATCCAGCAACACTGATTGTACTAAAATATGTCTAAAAATGATGTACACTAGGGTCTTTTAAACTAGTTCAAAGCAAGTTTGTACCATAAGCACAAATTTAAGATGAATCTAAGATTGTATGCAAGCAGTTTTTAAAATCGGACACCTGTCCTGTTGTTTTTTTTTTACAGACAGGACATCTGTCGAGCGCGAGACAAGTGTGACACTTTAGGTACGTCATCTCTGTGTGCAAATCAAGGTCGTGAGCTCAATTACCCATCATGCAGTTCTCACTTACGGTCCTGTTAGAGATGATGTTGATGCAGCTGATGAGAATTAGGACAGTTATGCTAAACATTATGGCTTCAGCTTTAACAATAATCACTCTGTTCCTTCATGAACATTCAGGTCTTGCTGAGCTGGGAACAGTTTGTGATCCCTATAGAAGTTGCAGTATTAATGAGGACAATGGACTGAGCACTGCATTCACCATCGCTCATGAGCTCGGCCATGTGTGAGTACCCTTTGAAATATATAGATGTATTATGTTGTTTAGGCTGTTTACCCTTAATATCTTCTGCATAATTAATGCTGCTTGTAATGAACTTCCCTTTAAAGGAGCTTATATCATTATCCAAAACCAAACTGCTTTTAAATAATGTATTTATTGTTGAATTGTGAGCTGTCGGCATGAGAGATCTCATTAACCGAAATGCCCTCATGTGTGTTATAAAAACAGCAATGGTTTTTATGCCGTATTTTCGTCTACATGCTCGTCTGCACACAATTCATCGTTCAGGCTGCTCTCGCCAAGGTTACCAACTTTTATACAGCTGGATAACAATGTGTCTGCACTCGATATGCAACTTCTCAAGGTCTTCTGTCTTATATGTGCACAAATGACTAAGGCTGTCTTTTCTATTCTGGGTTTAGGATTTGTAGATTAAGTCTTGAATAGTTTTTGAAGGTAAATTATCCAAACTGCCAACAGTATCACTTCACACCCACAGCAGTCCTGTGCTGTTCTATTTGTTATATCTCCACATGCTTACAAATTTAAGTGCAGTTATAGCTTGTCCTAGTTTAGAATTTCTCCAGATTTCTACCAGAACTCAGTGCTACTGTTCTCATCCGACTTATGCGTCACAAAGTTAAGAAAGACCTAGAACCTTTGCATGTACAGTCATATACTGATGACCTCTAAATGACTTTTAAATGAACTTTTTATTTCACCCAGTACTTGCAAATGATGGAATTTCTGAATTCCATTCTTATCCCGTGGCAGCTGGTGACATCAGCGCTGTGCACTTGAGTGGGGATTTATTCCTGGTACTGTACAGTGCAATGCTGTGCGTATCACCTCTCTCCCCTATAGCTGCCCCAGAATCTCATATGTTCTGCTGCTCGTGTGCTAATTACTGTCCTGCCTGAAGCTCTGATATGGGTTTAATAATGACCAATGTAATGTAAAAAATGTAACATAATAAAATCTAGAGAGCAAGGTGTCCGATTGCCCATATAATGCTGATTAATTTATCACTTTAATAATTACAAAAACCCATCACAAACTTCACTATAAACATTGAAAGAAAACTATATTATCCATAAACAAGGTAGATTTTGGAATTTATGTAAGAAGGAACTAACATTCTTGTTAATTGATCAATGCTGATAATCTTGAATTGGTCAAAAATGGGCCAATATATCAATCTGCTTTTTTTTATAGGGTCATTGTACAAATAACTGATTTTGTCACAATTCATGTAAATATTATGTGGATGAAAGTTCAGAAGTGTTCTCACCCTGTGTCTGTGTGTGTGTGTGTGCGTGCATATGTATGTTTTCAATTTTGCCCTCAGGTTTAACATGCCTCATGATGACAGTAACAAATGCAAGGAGGATGGAGTTAAAAACCAGCAACATGTGATGGCCCCTACGCTCAACTATTACACCAATCCTTGGATGTGGTCCAAATGTAGTCGAAAATACATCACAGAGTTCCTCGAGTAAGTAAACCCCTCCACACTTTATTACAGTGACAGGATGATATTAGAAACCTGTGATACCAGCTCAAACAAAAGTGCCATGACAGTCAGGGTCGGAAGATTCTTAACTTCAGCCTCACATAATGATTAATTGCCTTTGCCTGCGTTTGCTTTATCATCCAAACACTTGGTGACATGGGAATGACTTCATCCTTAGCGAACAGATAGTCTTTTGTCACTGAGAACATGTTTGTTTGTCTGTTTTGTTTTCATTGAAGTCATTTGTTTATCATTTGTAATTAGCACAGGGTATGGTGAGTGCTTGCTCGACGAACCCGTTTCTAGGCCGTATGGTTTGTCCCAGCAGCTGCCAGGACAGATATACAGCGTCAATAAACAATGTGAACTGATATTTGGGCCTGGGACACAGGTGTGCCCATATATGGTAAGAGAATCCCTCAGGATGTTATACAACATGCTGTCCTTTAAACTTCCACAGTACATCATCTGCAGTCTTAAGCAAGGCGCACACTTTGCTGTCTTTACAGTCCTACAGACTGTATGATCTTAGGTAAAAGCCATGGCAAGCTCTGGCTATCTTTTATGTTGGACTGCACAATACATGTCATAATCATATTTTCATATAATCTAAACTGGAGCTGTGTTAACTGTCAATGGCAAATCACAGCTGAAATTGTACAGTGTGCATCCAAGTTAACATTACTTATGAACAGTATGAGAAAGAGAGAGAGTCTGTTTAAAGTAACTGTGTTTTGGTTACATGAAGTAGAGCTTGTTGGTATTTTCCAGTGACATTCAAAACACGTTAAAAGTTAGACGCCCAGATAACTGTGTGTAAGAGTGAGTGTTTAAGAGTTGTTAACAGTAAGTGTTTGGATGTTATCCAGACACAGTGTCGGAGACTTTGGTGCACCAGTCCAGAAGGAGTCCAGAAAGGCTGTCGGACCCAACACATGCCCTGGGCTGATGGGACAGAATGCTCTCCAGGAAAGGCAAGCACTTTAAACATCTGCCAAAACATCAAATCACTGCAGCTATAAAATAAATTGAGTAGTTATTTTACAGTCATGTAAATGTGGATTTTAAAAACATCTGCTTCTCTTAGATACCACAGCGTGGCACTTGACACAATTCATGTCTTTTGTTGGGGGAGATTTGGTATTATTTAAAGAGGAGATTTGTCTAGCTCTAAAACCTTCCTATTATTAGGCAATAGGCTTAACAGAGCCTTCGGTGGTGGCTTGTAGAGAATTTGCTGTACATTATTTTTCTAATTATGTATTTTTTTACTTTTTAGACTTGGGTTTTTAGATTTTATTTTATAGAACAGTTGAATGAAAGTTAGATAAAAGAAGGAAAGCGATCAGGAAATGAACCTGGGTCCATGTGGGGCTCATATATGTTATATATGAGCACATGTGCTGGCCACTGCACCACGGTTCAGATGTGTCTGTTGAAAGGACCCAGGGAGTTTTTATCTGCAGTTTATTCCTATTATAGATCTGCATGTTGTCCAATGGCCATTTTTGCTGATGAAAAGCAGATCCATCAGTGTAACTTCAAACACATATTTTCCTCGACCAAATCACTTCCTCCACAGTGAGACTCGTCCTCATTGATATATTGCTTTGTTTGTGCCAGATTGAACAGTGGTCATGATTGTGAATATCTCAGTGAAAATGTTGTTCATGTAATACATCAATAAGTCTCATGTTAAGACTCAAGGCTCTTTTAAAACGTGCATCAGTGCTTCCATGCATAAAGGCAATTTTGAGGCTGTTAGGTATCTGAACATTGACTTTCTGACAAAAGTCGCTTTATTCTCTGAACGTTGACGTTGCATCTTTAAATGCGATGTATCAAAATACATGCAAGAACTGTTTCTCATCCTTCTTGCCTTAATTTTCAAACTGAGACCACCCACGCATTGATACGTCACGTATTGTCTGGTATCGATTGGATGAAACTGTTTGTAAGTCAAGCGTCGCATTACGACATCACAAACAATGCGGTGGCGGGAGTAACTGTAGCTTAACGCTTCACTCCCAGCCAAAGAATAGTGTTAATCGCATTGAATTGTTAATTAACTGAATCCACTGTGATCTCATCAATCCTTTATTTGTTTTCTCCTCAGCATTGTAAACACGGCCTGTGTGTCTCAAAGGACCATGAAACGCTTCCAGTAGAGGGGGCCTGGGGAGTTTGGAGTCCCTTTGGCACGTGCTCAAGGACCTGCGGAGGGGGAATCAAGATCGCTGTGCGCGAGTGCAACCGACCCGTGTAAGCGCTTTGTAGTCCTGCATCCTCACTGGACTGTGAATTAGCACCAGCTTTCTCAATGTACCCTGACAAATGGCAGGAGCCAAGATGGCCTTTGAAAAATAATTCAAAATGATTCTGGAGATCATATTGTCTGAATGTACAGGCCGGTAACTTTTACCGCTTACGTTTTATTTTAGTGGCGTTATGCTGGGTGGCCCCGCCCACCATGAAAGCTCATTGGTCCAAAATTCAGCATAACTGTAGATTAAACATCATGTATTTTCTGACTGTGATCGTATCACTTCATGCAGCAGCTTCGCTTTAAGCATGGACAGAGAAATGACTTGTGTAAGATTGGTGAAATGGTTTAAGATTTTCTGTGTGTTTTTTGCTATATTTAGGCCCAGAAATGGGGGAAAGTACTGTGTTGGACGCAGGATGAAATTCCGTTCCTGCAACTCTGAGCCATGCTCCAAGCAAAAACGAGACTTCAGGGAGGAGCAGTGTGCCAGCTTTGATGGGCGCCACTTCAACATCAATGGTCTACCTCCAAATGTTCGCTGGGTGCCAAAGTACAGCGGAAGTAAGTGATTTACTCACAACCTTTGTGATCACGCTTCCAGGGTGGTAAAAGCCACAGAATGAGCTTTAATGTAAAATAAGTTGAGCAGTGTTTGTCCATCAAATATGACGCTTACGGTCATTCCATTAGTTCCTGTAGTAGGGTGGACAAATGCCAGCCTCTTAATGGGCCTCTGGTACCTTGTTATCAATATTAAATTAACACCATTGACAACAAATAAAAGGAAATGAGGGCTTTTAATAATTCTGAATAATTCATTCATAGCAGCACAGGTACCGGAAAATGGCAAATGATAATGTCGTACTGCGGTTAATTTTTTTGTACATTTATACTTTTTTGCTACTGCAAAACAACGTAACCTTGATTTTCATTATCTAGTTAAACCAATGAATAATTGCTTTTGCTTATGTGTAACCCATATAAAATAATTCCCTGAATTTCCCTGATGATTTGGGACATGCTATAGCCAACTATTTAAAAAATCTAATTACCTAACACAATTCAACTTCAATTAAAATGGTAATTGGGGAATACAGAAGTGAGTTGTGATGGACAGCTGAAGTCAGACTGTATTGATGGGCTTTTTGCTGTGTGTGCTGTAGTTTTGATGAAGGATCGCTGTAAGCTCTTCTGTAGAGTGGCAGGCAGTACAGCTTACTACCAGCTCAGGGACCGAGTTATTGACGGAACACAATGCGGACCAGACACCAACGACATCTGTGTGCAGGGCCTGTGTAGGGTGAGTGCTTTATGGCAATGATGCATTTGATATCAATGTATATTCTGCATCGTGCTAATGTGTTATTGAAGCAATAGTTCTTTACGTCACAAAGGCATTATAAATATCTTGAACATAAATGTTCAAGTCTATATTGCATTTCCTATTGAAAGTCTTTTTTGTCTGTCTGCAGCAAGCAGGCTGTGACCATGTGTTAAACTCCAAGGCCAGGAGAGATAAGTGTGGGGTGTGTGGTGGGGATAACTCATCATGCAAAACTGTGCCAGGAACGTTCAACATAGTGCATTATGGTAAGTGACCCAGTCTGTGCTTACAGCCTGTCAGAACTAAGGGTGGAGGCAAAAAGTAATTCACGGATACATTGCCATAGTCAGAACAGTTCAGATTTGTTTTGCATTCATATTTGATTCAATTTGATTCCAGTTTCGGTCCAGTTTATTTTAAATGTAATACCAGAAAACAAAAATACCAAGAATGTTGCTTAGATTTCTCTCTTTTAATGTTTTACAGACAACATGCTTATAAAAAGACTAGTTTTATTTTTTTATTATTTTTCTGTGCAGGTTATAATGTTGTGGTGCGAATTCCCAGTGGTGCTACTAACATAGACGTAAGACAACACAGCTACTCAGGGAAACCAGAGGACGATAACTACCTCGGTGAGGCATATGAATAGATATTAAATGGAACATTATAGGACTTTTCCTTATACTGCCATCTGAAGTATAATGTAGATGTTATGCTTATACTAGAGTTTACTGAACACGCTGTAATTTATATTGTATTGATGCTTAAATGTATTAAATCTCATGAACAGTTTTTTATTTCAATGCAACCTATGCAAGATTTTACATTTTGAATGGTGTGTTAGGTTGATGTCATTGCTAAAGTAGACCAAAGGGGGATGTAATGTAAAGATTTACTGTAAGATTTACTATCAAGATGTTGTCATAGGGTTTTAGAAATGTTTTTCCAAGTTTATGGTCCTCAGCTCTGAAAACCTAAAGGTCTGGTGTTTGCATTCCTTGTATATTTGATGTCTGTGTGTGTTTATATACGTTTATCTACTGTGTATGTGTGTGTTTAAGGCCAAGCCAAATATGTAGAAGTTGTGGAAAGGGTTTGTATATACAGTATGTACAGTAGATAGGTGGGTGGGGGGACAGGGGTTGGGCAATGTACTGTGTTAAGCAGCAAGGAAAGCAACTCAGGAAATTAGCTACATAATCGCATTAGCATGAATTTTTGAAGCAGACTGACTTCGGTAAAAAAAAGATGTGGCCTCTTTGCCGAATATTGGATTACTTAACCCTGATTAGTTTTATCTTCCCTGACCGTTGCAAAATCTTTCCGTAAATAAAAACATTTTTCGGTAGGTCATGCCAAACCTTGTAGTGAGACTGATTTTTTGTGTACAACAAATAGACGCTACTTCAATTGTTTACCATGCCTGGAGCAGCTTTTTCAATTAAACCATTATTTGTTTGGTTTCAGATGTTTTGCTAATAGAGCTGCAACAGAGAAATAATGTATGCATGTTGTTTTTGCAGCTTTGTCCAACAGCCGTGGAGAATATTTACTCAATGGAGATTTTGTGGTCAGTATGTTTAAAAGGGAAGTCAGAGTGGGGAATGCTGTCATAGAGTACAGTGGCTCTGACCACGTCGTTGAGAGAATCAACTGCACTGACCGCATAGATGAGGAGATTGTTGTCCAGGTAAAGCATGACCTTTTAACTGCTGTCGTGAATTGTAAAACTTTCACTTCATGTTATTTATTGGGTCAGCATTCTTTTTGTACATCTAATTGCACTCTTTTTACACCAGGTGCTATCTGTAGGTAACCTGTATAATCCTGACGTCAGGTACTCCTACAATGTTCCCATAGAAGACAAACCTCAGCAGTTTTTCTGGGATGTGTACGGCCCTTGGCAGGAGTGCAGTCTGCTGTGCCAAGGTGGGTGTGAGAGAAGCAAAAAAATGCTGTTATAAAATGTTTGCCAGAAGTTAGTTTAGAGTTTGGTAAACTTGAAACAGACGCATGATGTTGCTGGGGTTATTGAGGGCAGTTTTGTGTAAACAACTGTACTTTTTAGGTTGTTCTTTCTTTCTTTCTTTCTTTCTTTCTTTCTTTCTTTCTTTGACTCTTACACTCAATAACTTATTATTTCTAATAATAAAAAGTAATTATTGCATGTTGCTTGCATCAGGAGAGCGCAAGAGGAAAGTCGTGTGTAGTCGCGAGTCAGATCGTGTGGTGGTGTCTGATCAGCGATGTCATGGCTCTCCTAAACCATCAGTGATCTCTGAGCCTTGCAACACAGACTGTGAACTCAGGTACAAATCCACATTTATTAACACCATAAATATTTACTGTTGCTAATTTCACAAACTATACCTGGACCTTTTGTTAGATGTTCACACAAATGTTCTTTCATTTTTAGGTGGCATGTGGCTCGCAAAAGTGAGTGCTCAGCCACATGTGGACGGGGCTTCCGGACATTAGACATTTACTGCATGAAACAGAGCAGATTGGATGGGAAGATGCAGAAGGTTGATGACCGTTACTGCAGTAGCCAACGCAAGCCTGATGACAAGGAGGTCTGCCATGGAGATTGCAACCCTGGTGGCTGGGAATACTCGCCCTGGACAGAGGTGTGAGAAATCAATCAGCTTCTGTTAAAGCATTATATAAAGTGTCGGTTTAATTCCCCAAAAAAAACAGACTGATACCATGTATGCTTTGAAAGCATTGTAAACCGCTTTGGATCAATGCATATGCCACATGCACATTTAGATACATTTGAGATTATGGACAAATTAATTTGGTTTATGGACCAATAAAGTAATTGGATTTATGGACCAATGAAAACTGGGATATAGATCAATTAAATTTGGGATTATGGACCAATGAAAATTGAGATTAAGGACCAATGCTGTCTGTGATGATAACAAACTTGTTAAAACTGGTTTAAGTTCATTATATTTTGAGGGGCACCATCTGTACGTACTTGACAAATAACTGAGGGCATTATTTTCTCTGGTTTTCTAGTGTTCCAGGAGCTGTGGAGGGGGAAAGCGCAGTAGAAATGCAGTATGCGGCAAGTCAGTAGAGGCTGGTGACGAAAGCAAGTGCAACCAGCAGGACAAGCTCTTGGTCCAGCCCTGTAATGAGTTCCAGTGTCCTCAATGGAAAACTGGAGAGTGGTCAGAGGTGATTCTGACTCCTGACACATGAGATACATTAAAAACAAATGTTTTCCTCAGGTGGGAGACATGTGTTTCAGGGTTTCTCTTAATATGTTTGTTTTGAATTGGTTGGGTAGTGTTTGGTAACATGTGGCAAGGGCTACAAGCATCGGCAAACATGGTGTCAGTTTGGAGAGGATCGACTGGACGACCGCTTCTGTGATTCCTCCAAACCAGAGTCAGTTCAGGCCTGCCAGCAGCAAGAGTGTGCGTCCTGGCAGGTGGGACACTGGGGATCGGTGAGTGAAACCATTTTATGTTATTGCTGTAATTGTTTCTTTCATATGCCTGTTAAAAGGTAATTTAAGCTTATTGTAATGAATGCAATGCATTTCCCAAGAGAGTAGTCAGTGCAGATTACCTGTGGCCAGCTGGTATGCCAGATAAATACTTGTTAGTTAGTATTAGTTAAAACTAATACTAGTGTTTTACAACCATTTATTTAAACTATATACAGTCACTGGCACAGTTACACAGTTATTAATGTATGGACAGACCCAGACAAAATGTATTTATTTATCTTTCCCTCATGTCTACAGCTTAATGACCACCTTCAGTGCAGACAGCTATTGATTATACTGGAAATGATCTCGTTTTGTTGCGCAGCTCCACATATACGTTTAATGCGGACACATGCTGTGCCCAAAACCATTTTCTGTTTCTTATATAATGATGTGTGTGGCCTATGAAGTGAAGCTAAATAGGGAATAGTGCACGCATAGGCAGATATTGTAAATAGATATGCATACGACCACAAAGAGGTACAAGGCTAGAGGCTAGAAAACAAATATAACTTTTTGTGGAGCACATCCAAAACAAGCATAACTAAACTGTATGTCTTCTTCCATCACTGGATAATGGGCTTTCTGTCCACTTGAACTATTTATGGCTGTCTGCAGAAAAGCAAATAGTTTCTTCAGAGATCTCCCAAAAGGGAGCAACAGAGTTTAGAAGGTTTGTGTGGGCAAACCATCTTTAAGTCCAAAAGTGTGATAGAGATTAGACATCACTGTGGCATAGATTAAGAAATCACGTCAAATGTATGTTTGAAGGTCTTCTAGCAAAAGCTGTTACACAAGCTTGGCTTTATTATAGTCCAGTCAGTGATGAAGAAAAGCGATAAAATCAGGAGAAAGGTGGACAAATTACTGGCCCGGTTCCCAGGATGCCCATGCGGATGATTATCACATCAGTGCTGGACTGATGCCAGCGGGTCAATAGTGGACAGCTTTAAATCTCAAATCTTTCACCAGCTTAAAACTTCACTATGTGACATTAAGCGAGATAGATCTCTACAGTCCCTAACTGACCTTTCTCTTTATGTGTAACTGTAGTGCACTACCACCTGTGGTCCTGGTTACCAGATGAGAGCTGTGAAGTGTGTGGTTGGCTCGTATGGATCCGTCATGGATGACACTGAATGCAATGCAGCGACACGCCCAACAGACACTCAGGTATGGGGTTGTGCCTTATTCAGTCATATTCCCTCATTTGTGTGTAATAATTAAAATAGAGTCTTTATCTCTCTCTCACTGTCATTCCTGATTAATTGAAACCATTCTGGTTCAGGTTTCTTTATTTTTGAGCAAATTACTTTGAAAGTAATTTTAAAATAAGTTATCCTTTTTTTAAACACAGGTAAGAATCTGTGGGAATACCATTGACCATTTTGTTTACTTGGTAGTGTAATTTGTGACATTGTTCAAACAAAAAATAAATAACACACTTCAGTATTATATGATAAGCTTATATTTTGATACAACCAAATATACTGTATACTGTTGTCATATTTTAAAAGGTTTATAAATTGATAAAAAAAAATCAATGCTCAGTCTTTTAAAAAGGGCTTTTTAGGTGTGGACAAGTATTGTTTTACTAAGTAGTTTTGGAAAAGTACACTTCCATACTGAGAAAAGAAAAGGAGAGAACAAAAAACCAACTCAGGTACAGCAGCCTGAGAAGCAGGAAGGAAGTTTCCCACCCAGAATATTTAACACCTGCACTCAATAAGGCCTTGTTTGAAGGAAAACCGTGGGCCCACACACGCACATACACACACACACGCACACATGCCACATTAGGCCATTAATAAGGGATTACTCTTAGGATACAAAATGTAACTTTATAGACACATAAGTTTCTAAAGCACATTTCTAAGTAACTACACACACCCTTGTTCATAATAAATACATACCTATATATTTGCTGTTGTCTAAATCTTGACTTTGTCTTCTGCCTTACAATCTGCACATACCTGTAAAATTACATTTAGCTCTCCTTCCCACAGTGTAATTGTTCTGCAGAGCCGGTGTAGCTGAGTGCTGTGTTTCACAGAGTATTTTATGAACTTTCCTGGGGCATTGGTTTTATAGAGCTTGATTTTCACATGGCTTTTAGGAGATGGAAGAATGAGCCTTTTTCCCACCATCAGGGTTGATGCGAGACCAGGAGCATGTATATAATGAAGGGGGGAGAGACAGAAAGGAATTTAATAAGTAAGGGATAATACACAGTTAGCGGTCATTACAGCAAATTGTAAATGATCTTGTATCGCCCTTAAGCGGTCTATATTTAATGAATGGCTGACTGTACATTATTTTACTCATTACACGGCTGTTTGCCAAATAAATAATTGATTAGGCCCGAAATCTTAATTTGAATTAAAATGATTTTATGACAGCTTTGTTTTTAAAAATGGTTAATTATAGCTTGGAATGCTGTGTTGTGGGTTTAGCATTAGCGCAGATTCAATGTAAATTCAATGCAGATTCAGTTTGGATTCTGTGCAGATTCAGTGTGGATTCAATGCAAATTCAGTTCAGATTTAGCACCTGTAATGATAAACACAAAAATGATCAGTGAACACCAGAAACAGAGGGCAGTGAGTGGAGAGAGGTGGAGAGTGAGAGAGTCAAGAATCCTGATGGAGGGAAACGACAGAGAGAAAGAATAAGCAGGAGGCCCCTGGTTTAAAATCTTCTGTGTGCTGTAAGACGCAGTGACCCTGAACAAGTCACTCTGCGTGATTCCAGCCAGTCAAGCATAAATCAAGCCCACTGGCACCAGCCACGATGCCTTACCAGTGTTACCAGAGTCACAGATCTTCATTACTAAAAATTGCTTGCCTTTCTCCACTTCCTCCCTTTCACAGGACTGTGAACTTTCTCAGTGCCCTGTGACACATCCTGTTGTCCCAGAAACCAAAGTGATGTCACATCCTGGCCATAAAACACAGTGGCGCTTTGGATCATGGACACAGGTAAATCACTGACAATGTTAAACATTGTTACACTATATTAATTTACATAAATAGTTTAAATAGATAAGACAAATAGATTAAAGTAAATATGTGAAATACATATCTGAGGGTCAAGCTCTAATGTTTGTTGTTTACAACAGTGTAGCGCCACCTGTGGAAAGGGCAGCCGCATGCGCTACGTAAGCTGCCGTGACCAGCAAGGTGGAGTAGCGGAAGAATCAGCCTGTTCTCACCTCCCAAAACCTCCGGCGAGAGAGATGTGCTCCATAGTGTCGTGTGGACAGTGGAAGGTTCAAGAATGGACAGCAGTACGTAAAACACAGTAGCGACACCAAATAGAACTACAAATTTTAACAGTTTTCTTGAACACTCCTCCCTGTCTTTCACTGGTCATGCAGACAGATTTGCCTAACATTTACTACATTGGATGAGATGCTGGTTGAAATGCCTAAACAACGTTTTGATAGTGTCATTTAGCAGTGCTAATAACCTTTTGAATATTAAAGCTTATTATCACCTATTCTGCGATTGGTAATAGTATTTTAACATAAAAAATACACACTTCAGCTTTAAGAAAGATAAACTAACTAGTTTCATGGTCAATAAAAGTTTGTTTCACTAGTGTCACACATGTAAAACTGTGTGTGATTGTGCTGTTTAAACACATTTTTAAATAAGCTTGTTGTGACTCCCAAAACTCCAAAACAGTGTGTTCATGGTCATTTATTTTTCTTTTAAAGCCATTATGTTAGCAAGCCACACTTAGCACAACTGTCTACTGTAAGTCTTCATTCACAGACTTTTGCAAAATGGAGAAATGACCTTGATAATTTACTGGCTCTGATGTTTAGAGTTCAGTTATAAATGAAAACTGATGAAACTTCTGTGTGAAGCATGTGTATAAACGGGAGGGTGAGGCTGATGGCTGATGGTCCCAGCAAACAAAAAAACAGTTTACGCTTAGGCAGGAAGACATTAGTCCTTGGTCTCCCTTTCTATTGGTTTATAATTAAGACAAATCAGTAAATCGGCAGCACACATTTAAAAAAAATTAGCAAAATATCTGAAAGGTATAATTAACTAAATATGAAAGATCTGTCATCATTTACTGTTGTTCACTACCGGTGTTCAAGTGTGTGTTTCTGTATTTATAGTGCTCCGTGTCCTGTGGTCAGGGTACAACCACACGCCAAGTCCTGTGTGTGAACTTCAGTGATCAACTTGTGGAAATGAGTGAGTGTGACTCAGAAGATAAACCAGCCACTGAGCAGGAGTG
This sequence comes from Ambastaia sidthimunki, assembly GCA_036877625.1. Taxonomy (NCBI): domain Eukaryota; kingdom Metazoa; phylum Chordata; class Actinopteri; order Cypriniformes; family Botiidae; genus Ambastaia; species Ambastaia sidthimunki. Next base: position 146,590 of record JAZGTK010000047.1, read on the forward strand.
TGCCATGCCCCAGTGTCCATCTCGCTCCACCGACCACGGGGGCTTCTTGCCTAACCCTGATTCTCGAAAAAAGACTGTTCCCACTGGACGAGGTGATCGTAACAGAGCTGGAAGACCCCAGTCCCAACAGTGGAGGACTGGACCATGGGGGGCTGTAAGTACCTCAAAACATCTTTGTCTGCTCTGAATGTGTCTAGCATTTGAGTCCACATACCTGTAAGACATCTTGCAAACTTATAAACAGAATGACATCTAAGGTATAAGTGTCATATACTGGCTAAGAACCACCTAACTAGATAAGAGGAGGCTTCTGACTCACAAATAAAGCCTCCAATCAAAGGCTTGTTTTTGTGCCATTTAGGTGTGGGGTTATCAGCAATAATATTTTACAACATGATGAACATGTTGATCTGTGGGCCCAAGACTGAAAATAACCAGCCACTAGCATTTCCTGTTTCTAATGCTGTTGTTTCCTTTATGATATCTGTGCTTTAAATACTCTATAGAATTCAAAGAACAGCCAAAATATTCTATGGGACATTTTGAGAGTGCTTCCTATTTGTCCTATTTGTTATATTTTTGTAGACACAAGTGTTTCCTTTATAGCTATAGTTATTATGCATCTTTCCTAATCAAAGGAATCTGTTTTAATCAGTGTTTTGTACATTGACATATATTAGAGGTGTGAAACTGGTTCAGTGAGATTGTGCCAGTGTGAACTGAATGAGTAGTTGTTGTGTTTGTGTGGCCATCATTTCATAATCCGGGTTTTGTTTCTCTTTCTCACCTCTCAGTGCTCGAGTACCTGTGCTGGAGGATTCCAGAGGCGTGTGGTGGTATGCCAGGATGAGAATGGCTATCCTGCCAGCAGCTGCAATGAAAGCACACAGCCCATAGAGCAGCGCTCCTGTGAATCTGGCCCCTGCCCTCAGTGGTTTTATGGCAGCTGGGGTGAGGTAAGATGCACTAAAATATATAGACCCGAGTCTATAAACCTGGCTATAGACACTGCTTGGATTCCAATCTAACCGTTCACACTGAAGTGCATTAACAAAAATCTGATTATGTTTCGAATCATTAACCGGAACCTCATATGTTTCCATGAACACGCCCACAGTTTGTGTAGACACGCCCATAAGCACTCCCACCCTGGCCTAGTTGTGTGTTGACTTGTCACGAAAATTACACATTGAAAATTGCTTTCACAGAAGTCGGATAAGATGTACTGCAAAACCCAACAAACTGACAAAAGTAGCACCTTGTATCTGTTAAAGTAACAGAACTTCAAGACTTTCAAGACGTTCCTTTTTCTCACCTTTACTCTGTTTCTGTCTCCCTAGTGTTCAAAGTCCTGCGGAGGAGGGATAAAAACCCGCTTGGTTGCTTGTCAGCGGCCCAACGGGGAGCGCTTTAACGATCTGAGCTGTGAAATTCTTGACAAACCGCCGGACCGAGAGCAGTGCAATACTCAGCCCTGCTCTGTTAACCCTCACTGGAGCACAGACCACTGGAGCTCGGTACGCTCGTAACTATTCTAACTTTCTTCCCCTCATACGTTCGCATTCTCACAACACACTGAAGTTTCTTTATTCTCGTGACACGAGGAAAACAAATTCGAACGGTTTGATCTTTAAGTAAGCAAATAGCTGGTTTCAATGCTTGCTGCTTATTTGCTGCGCCCGTCGCACTTAAAGACTCGCCAAACATGCAGTTAAATATTGTTTTATAGTAACTAAATGAAAAAGCGAGCATCTCTTTGGACGATGTGTTTTATATTTACATGCTGTTTAGGTTTTTCTTTCAGTGTTTCCTGTGCCCAAGGGCACCCTTTGTTGTGGGTTCTTTATAACATAGTACAGTTGTGTATAATGTTCAGAATACATGGGTAGTAAAGCTCCACTTTATTTCTCCACTGCAGATCTGAAACGTCTGGCCGACAGCAGATAACTTTATTATTTTGGAGCTATCTCTCTGTATTTTTTTCTTATAGTCTCCATAATTCAATTCTCATGAAAAATGCCTTTTCAGTCATACCTCAGATGGACCTCAACTCAGCTAGCCATTGACCTATTAAGTTTATCATGGTGCTTTTTCAGTACAAGGGAGCCTTATGTGAAAATCTGTCTATAGTTGCTATATTTTTGTATATTTAAGGTAACTGACATAAGTAATTTTTAAGTAAATACAAAAATGATGACATAATCTGAAATCAAATGTAGTTTTGTTTTTGTTGATTGTGCTGCAATTTTACTGTTTTTCGAGTTTATTTACAATCAGTGGTATTTCAGTATTGTGTTTAATTTGTCCAAGAATAAGGATGTTCTAGTTTAGTGTAAAGAAAATCCTCATTGCATTTCCAGGCCATTTGCAGGCCAGTTTTTGAAGTTTGCATGTTGACCAGTTACTTGTGTCTACCTCATTTTAAATGAAAAGCCCCACGTTGTTCTATCAACTTTATTTTTGTGGATAAGACAAATAAATGCTAAAATACTTAAATATAAACATCCACAAGCAACCATTTATTCATTATTTTTTCAAATCTCTCATGGATATAATAGTGTAGGGCAGGGTCTGGAACCTCAAGGGTTAAAATGTAAAAAAAGTCACAACTTGCATGTATTTTAACAACATAACCTTAATGGAAACTGTATGTGATTGCCAAGACAAATGAAAGTGGCAGTACTTTCATTTACTGACCACTGACCTGATCTAAAGAAACATTAACATGTTTGTGTTGTCCAATGATGTCATGGTGCTGTTGTTATGTCTATGGTGTAGTTCCCTCTTATGACATGGTCTGTTCATTTCAACAGACTGAAAATGAAGTGTTTTGATTCCAATGGCAGTATTATTGAAGGTCTTAATGTATGTGCATTTCTGTATATTCTGTAAGTATGTGTATTTATTTCTGCTGCCATACATTGTTTTGATTTGTTTGTACCCGATGACGGGCAAATTAAACAACTGCAAGGTTTCGTTTCTCAAAGAATTATTTGTTTTTCTTTATTGTTTTTATTGTATTTGCAAGAAGGCAACATTTGTAAATGTTACTGAAAGAAGAGAAAGGCTTCTTGTATTATTTTGAAGGTGTTTGAGCATTTACTGTAGCTGAATCACAATCACAATACAGAACATGTAATGAATCAGTATGTAGTACATGAAAGAAGGTACAATATCACTGAGCTCCAGATGTGTTTTAATGGTCTCAGACCTCCAACACCCTATTAGTTTCTTTGTATTATCCTGCTGCTTTTATTTCTTTTTGATCTGAATCTGTATTTGCCTGTTTAAATGATTCATACCGATGCTGATTCGTTGCTGATGTCACTCGCTGCAGTACCTGTAGGACTCTAGTACCACTGTCTGTTTGCTTTCGGTCAGCGCTGGATATTAACCAGCCCTGATGATGGTGCCATGGTGACAAGCCAGCGAGTGAGCATACATCACATTAACAATGGCGAGGCCACTGGGGTCAGGGACGGTCTTTGATCTGTGGGAGGGCCTTTACCGGCCTTTCCAGCTCATCTAATCAAAATGGACACACTTCTCAGAAAGAGCTTTATTCCTATGGGAAAACTGAACGGCAAAAGCTAAGGCCCCTCAGATTATAGTGGCAACTGTGGCCTGGATTTCCACGTTGAAACTTGGGAGTGCTTGCTTTGGAATGTAGAGAGGCGCATGGCCAAGTATGTTGCCGTGCATAGACTGATAGTCTGTGGCAACAATTGAAAAGAAAAACAAGGCAACTGTTCATGATCTAAAAAGCCAAACATGTTTTTTTTTTTGCTCATCGAGGGATCGATGAACAACAGAAACAAGCCCAATCACACTTGTGTGTTTGTTTTGATTGCATGCAGATGTTATGAATTTTTTCTTTTGAAAATTATGAGTGTCGTCTTGGTTGAAATATGCGGCTCTGTTTTGTTGTTCATTTGAAAAAAAGAACATATCCAAACATATGTTAATCATTTGTATTTTTATTTTTCTATTGTCAGAATTTGATGAAATTGTTAAGCAGTTTACTCTGGAGAGTGACTGGGTGGTTTTTGGATAGAGAATTTGGAGAAAATGACCCTCCATTGAAATAATTTGTGTGTGTAACTGTTGTTATTTTAGTTGGTAATTTCAGCACAGTAAAGCACGAGAGCATTAGTTTAACAAGGTACATAAACTTTGAGCAACAATCTCGCATTTTAAGTGCGGCAACACTATGGCTGGTTTTCTCATTTAACCATGACAGAAACCTCCTGCCATAGGAACAAGCTAGCAGGTTGATATGCCCCTTAAATATGCACATGTATTATTACTGTATAGAAAGTGTGTTAAGTGTTAAAGTAAATGTAATATAGTTATTTCACTTATTATTCCATGTAAATAATAGCATTACTCATAATTCAGATTTGATAAAGGAAAGAAAGTGCCAAGAGAGACTAAATGTGATTTTAATGATGCTGTATATTAAAGGCAGTAATAAGAGGGGGTTGTGTAGGATCTTGCTGACAGTAAAGAGGCACACACCAACACAACAATAAGTGCTCATCTGCTATCACAGTTCATATGTAAGGCATCTGTAGGGCTTGGCTGACTGATACAATTCCTACAAGATTGAACCCTTTCCATGGTTACAGTTATATTTTCACACAGACTTCTGAGGAGTCAATAACTAGGGCTTTAATAGGGTTTGTACCATGGATTGTTAAAACAAAGGTACATGGAGGTCTTGTTTTAAAAAATGAATGTATATTTTCTTTGACTTTGTTATTTTGCTGCAGCTGTATGTGTTATAGTAGCGCATTTTGTATAAAATGTATTCACTCCAACCAAGTGTATATATTTTGGAACTGTTTTTTACATCAACAAAAAAATATATATATTTTATACAAGTTATAATGTAAATGATTGCTCTTTTTTGTTGTGGTTGCAAAATTTCCTCATGAACTTAAATACACTCATGACACATTTGCTTGCTAGACTCTTTTGAAGAGGTAACCACAGGACCACATTATCCAGTTAGGGAGTCTCTGCTCTCTTAGTTCCTGTAGTCCATGTTCGCATGCTGGGCAATGCACTCGTTCAACTTCAGACTTGTCGCCTCATATTCATCCTCTCTCTGCCAGGCCCTTTGATTATCCGTTCTTCTGCCGTCCTGGGGCCCAGGCCCCTCTCTCTCCTCCCCTCCTTTCAGCTCCCCTGAAGTGCTGAGCAAGATAGTTTCAAAGATAGTTTAAATCCTCCTTCCCTCAGTAAAATCTGGAGCCGGAAAAAGCTTAACAAGCAAATTTGTCACTTGCAATTCGTATGATTATAATTTTTTTACAGTAAATATGATTTGAGATAAATGCTAAACACATAAATGTAAAGCTTAATGTATAAATGATTACCTGCTACTATATATATCATACATTGTTATTTGTATGTTGAAAAAACTTGTTTTTTTACAATATCAGTAAATCTTGATTAAAATTCAAATAAATTAACAAAAACTATTATTACAAATTGAGGTATTGTTGTTTTTTTGTAGATAACATGATTTTGTTACATTTTTACACCCTTAAATTCACATATTTGGACATAATTTTACCTAAAATAGCACACAACTAAAAAGCCCATATGTCTGTTGGTACTTGTGTTTAACAAGCTGTTGAACTTTCTTCTTCTGCTTTTTCTCTGTTCTTGCAGTGCTCCGCCTCCTGTGGGAGAGGATTCAAGTATCGTAATGTGACGTGTGTCAGTCAGTCGGGGCAGCCAATCACAGAGGAGAACTGCCTGCACCTGCCCCTCCCACAAACGCAAAAACGTTGCAGAGGTGGGAGGTGCCCCAAGTGGAAGACAGCAAGCTGGGGAGAGGTAATACTGATTACTGTTACCTAGTGTTATCTGTGGTGTGAATCTTAGTGATACACAGCCACATATATGACCCATGCTGTCAAAATGAGTCATAAGCAAATTTTAAAAAATGAGCTCTTGTTATTGTCGCATTTTTCATTAAAAGACCTTTAACATGATGTATGTGTTGTTGGAATCAGACAATGGGCTACACCTGTCTAAAGCACTAGTCGTCAAAAAGAGCAGAACAAAAACTGCATTTTTTTTTAAAGAAAAAATTTAGGAAGGTTCACCTCTCAGAAAACAGGTGTAGCATGCGCTAATTAGCAGAGCTAAAGGCCAATTTTATTTTTTCTAAATTTTAAATTGATATTTTTCAAATCTGACATGTTTTGCCTGTAGCTCTTTAATAGCCTGTCCTCATTCCAACTCATTCTGCCACCACAGGTCACATTGTCTTATTTTGGTGGCATAATCAACATTAAGGTACACAACAATGCCAATCACTGAACAGTCCATATATGGTCTTTTCCTGTCCTCAATAGATTTCTTCTATGGAAAATGTATCAGAACTTTAGCAAAGAGTGTGCAAATAATAATGCCTTCAGAATGTTTCTGAATATAGTAAAAGCCTAATGTAAAAACATATAAACATACACAAGTTTTCTCTTCTCTCAGTAGCCATACACAACTGCATCACATTTCTAGAAGTTGTCTGTTATGTAATTTATGCATTCAAATTCAGATTCATTTTTTAGTAGGACAGAAATAAACAGTAGCAGATATTCAGGGCGGACAAAGCATTTAAATAACAGTTATGCTGAACTTCAGTGAAGACTCTGTATCATTATAAGGATGGTGTTCTGTTCTAACATCTAACAGGCTATGTTGTTCTAACATTTTGATATTATAACAATTACTTGACCGTCATTTTTATAGATATTTGACATTATATAAGGTGTCTCTGTAGCTCAGCAAGTAGAGCATTGTGTGACCAGTGCAAAAGATTGTGGGTTCAATTCCCAGAGACCACACATACAGATCAAATGTATACTGTAGCTTGAATGCACTGTAAGTTGCTTTGGTGTAGAGTGTCTGCCAAATGCGTAAATGTAATATAAGGCCCCTTTCTGTGTATTGCATATGTTTAGAGCACAACATTAGAGCATATTTGTTATAAATGACAGCTTAGTTTTGTATTCAGTTGAAATCTAAGACTTTAAAATCTGAAACTGCACATTGAACACCTAGTTTATTCCAACTGTAAGCACTATTTGTCTTTAGAATTTATAGAAAAGGCATTCTGAAATCTATAACACAGTTTAACAGTTTTAACAGAGTATTATATTATTCAATCATTTATACTTACTCATGTGATCCTCCCACCGTAAGTAGGGAAACATGCATTTTACAAAAAATAGCTAGACTTCTCTCTCTTCAGTAGTTTTGCAGAAGCTTGTAAAATGAGCATGCATTCAGATACAACAGCAATATACTGAGGTTCACCAGAGCAGGATAGAGTAACCTTCTCCAGTCATACACTGTCTTCTTTGTATTCCTCTCCATGCCTGTCAACACATTTTCATTTTTACCTGAAGGGCTTTTTGTAGACGTGATGAGCAGCCGAACAAATTACATCAACAGTTTTTGACTGTTGTATTATCGACAGTTTCAATTGTGCACATAAATAACAAATAATATGATTTCTAAAAAAGTTTTTAGGTGCAAAGTATAATATTTAACACACAATTTATTAACAATTTATTTATTAACAATTTATTTTAATACATTTATATTAACAAGAAAAATGTAACTAGTTTGAACCTATAACACCCATCTCTTAAAACTAGAATGATTGTATAAAAACTAAAAAACTAGCTAAATCTAGAATGATTGAAAAATTGACAAAAAAGTTCCCTGTAATAAAAATCAGCAAAAACGCAATGAGATTTTATGAACAGAGTTCTGTTTACCTACCAGTTTTATTCTCTACAGTGTTCGTCGTCGTGTGGAGATGGACTACAGCATCGAGAGGTCTCTTGTGTAATTGGTGACGAGCACAGAACACAAGAATCTAAATGTTCCCGACTCCCCCGCCCGCCCTCTACCCAACCCTGCCGACTCACTGACTGTGTCTCCCACTACAGGTGGAGCGAGGGGGACTGGCAAGAGGTAAATATGGGAGAGAAATAACTGAACAAAGAACTGGAGGCAGATTAATCCAATGAAAATCAAAGTAATAAAGTTTAAGTACATTGGATTTTTTGTAGATTTCAGCAAGCTGTTAATTGTAATAAGTATTATAAAATTGTAATAAGATAAAGCAATAGGTCACACAAGACACACAATGGTGTCCCAATAGCCAACTCTGAAAACAACTTGAGGGTTGATTTTTGCCCAAAATCTCACCCTCTTCTGGTGGAGGTCTTTCACACAATTAGTGAGTAAGAATGTAAGACGGCTTCAACATCTGCCTGTGACTTTTCTCACCGATTCTCCATCACAAACTGTGTAAACATCAGTAATTGTGATTGCCATCATGAATTTGGCTGCATTTCATAGGTCAGTTTAACTCTGTGAATGTGTGTAAATTTACGTGCAAATTCCAATTAGTAAACACACACTTTTGTGCTTCACATTTATACTGTATTAATCATTTAATTGTAGAGCAACCCCTAAAAAATATGTGAATACAGCAATTGTTATACTTAGTTTTGTGTATGCTAAGGAAAAGGGTTGTGTCAGTTCAAAAGAAAGAACTCACTGGTCAATGCCAAGACCACAGGGATCCCCCACCTTTAGTCAGAGGTGCTATCAAACATTTTGGATGTTGTTGGAGAGTCAGCAGAGCCATTAACTCAGTGGGAAGTCGAGTCACTGGGGCTGTTAGCGCCCATCCCCAGCCATTTCCTTTGAGTCGCTAACAAGTATATAAATGAGGTTTATGACTAGGTCACTAAATGATGTCCTCATGATTTTTTCTTACAGACCCAAACTAACAAGATTCATATGATTTTCAATAATATTGGCAAGCTTAACCTTGGGTCAATGGCTTTTTGAGCATAAGGCTAAGACATTTAACCATATGTAAAACCGCTCTTCACACTTATCTTTTTAAATAAGGTTAGGCTTATTTATTTAACCCTGGGTTATAACATTCTGCTATACAGTAGGATTGACACAACAGACCACTCTTAAAATGAACAGTGTTCACTTTATTACATTCTCATATGCTTTTTACAGAATGTTGTGCTCTGATTAGTTTCAGCACAGTAGTGTTGTTTTTTGTCACATACAAAAAAGGCACTACAGGACAGACACCTGAACTACAACAACAGCTAGTATGTAACACACCGCCACCTAGAGGCTAGTCAGAAAAACGCATAGCAATTATATGTGAGAGTTTTGGCAGTGTAGTGGCCCACAGACAAAATGTCTCCAGATCGAAAATGGGTTGAAATAAACACAATCTATGGAAGTTTATGTGCTCTTTAGAGTCAGCAGGTCAGAAGGTCAACAAAATAGTTGAGAGGTACTTTTCCCAGTTTTGAAGAAAGTGGCATGCAAGAGTAGCTGGTTTCTGTGGTGTAGTGGTTATCACATTTGCCTAACATGTGAAAGGTCACCGGTTTAAGACTGGGCAGTAACAAGGTAATGGTTTTGAAATTGCCATGATCTTCAGGGGGCAACAGATGGAATTATGAGTTGTTGTCAAAAATGGACATGCAGTTATTAGTATGTCTCTATTAGTCTAATAAAATATATTCACCGCATAAATGTACAGTACAAAATCTCACAGATGTACAGCGTAAAAATCTTAAAAACTTACTACAAATTTACCTTAACAATGTGAAACATGAAGCAAGTTAATGCGAACTGTTCGGTTATCCAAAACTAAGAAAAGCCCTGGATCAACAGTTATAGTTGTAAAATGCCTTGTAGCTTGATGTGGTTACAATTAATGTTTTTTTATATTCATTTAGATAAAAAGTAAACTTTTGCTGTTGGTTACAATACTGCAGTCTACAACTTTTACCTTCTTTTCTTTCCCTGGAACCTCACCTAGAGTCTGGAGAAAAACTTTAATAAAAACAACGAAGAGAGACACAAAGCTGTTCAGTGAGACTCAAATCTGGGTCATCTAGCTGCATGAAATCCCAGCACTTAAAAGAAGTGTAATTAGTTTAGTGCACTGCTCTAGAGAACACCTCCACACTCCCCCTCCACAGCAGACAACAGCTGGAGCCTATTAGACTAGCTCACTTTGCCTGTCGGATGCTTGAGGGGCCCAGCATTGCAGTGCACAAAGCCCGGTGCTGCTTACTGTCAGAAATTTATGTGACAAAATTCCCAGAAACAGGTACCTCTCCTCCAGCCCCCTTAACTGTCTTCCCCTCTGCTTTTTGTTTGAAGTTAACCCCATATCAGTGATCTCAGAGCAGGTCAGGATACGTCATGCGATACGTATTTAAATAGTTAACACCTCTCTACTTATAAACACACTGAACTTTAAAGTGTAGTTTGTGCAGTTCTCACATAGATACACATTTAAGATATAGTAACACAAGTTGCTGTAGTTGTAATGTCTCATTATTTCTGTCATTATTTCAGTGTCACAATGAGTGCCAGAATGGGTCGCAGTAAGTTTTGGGGGTATTTGTTTTTAGTGCAGCAAAACATGCGGAAGTGGCCAGAAGTCTCGAGCGGTGATGTGTCTGAACGAGGAGGAGGTTGAAATGCCCGAGATGTACTGCGTAAACCAGAGGAAACCAGCTGATGTTGAGCCCTGCAACACACAGCCCTGTGAGTTCATCTGGATAACAGGAGAGTGGTCTGAGGTGAGTGAGACGCCAACAACAAATGTATGATATTCAATAATATCATGCACAATATACACATTAAGACAATAAGTCACATATAGTGTATTTAATTGTTCAGTATAAACACTTGTTAAGAGTAACTTTTCTTTATGTCAAATACAAAATGTTTTGGCATAAATTGAGTTTATACAAAACTACAATTTATATAAAAACTACTGCTTATATAGTGTATAAACAACAGATGAATTATAGCTTTATTGACTGTTTATGTTGGTTCTTAACGCAAGATGTTATGTGCTTCCTCAATTGTAAATCACTTTGGATTTTAAAATATGCGCTAAATGAATGTAAATGTAAGAATGATTACAAAGTTCAGACATTATAGGTTTAGCTTTGTTTCCACCAAGATTGTTTTGCATTTTAGTGCTCGGTCACCTGTGGTCAGGGCTATCAGAGGAGGCTGGTGTCCTGCAGTGAGGTGCATGATGGGATTGATCATTATGAGTATGGTCTTAACTCTTCGCTCAGCTGTCCCAGCACCCCTCCTGAGGCCGTCATGCCCTGCTTCCAGTTACCCTGTCCTGCCCAACACACTTGGAGAGCGGGTGTATGGGGACCTGTGAGTTTACTAAATTACTGTTCATGATTTAGATTTGTCCATGAAAATATTTACAAAAAAGGTTTATTCTTTTAGTTGCAGTGTTTTTTATATTCTAAAACAATTATTTGGTTAAACAAATTATTAATATCCAGCTTTCCTGAATGTCTGACAGTAAAGAAACAGTAAAGGTTTGTAATTTGGAGAAGATCTAGATTAATAATTGATAAATGATGTTAATAGATAAAAATAAATAAATTATGTTGTGTACAAGTGTTCTGCAAGCTGTGGAAAGGGCTGGAAAGAGAGACGAGTGCAGTGTATATCACCAGAGGGTGACATTACTGACAAATGTCCCTCTTCCTCTAAACCGGAACATCGGAAAGCCTGCATCAGTCCCTCCTGTGAGTACATCTGAATTAGTAGCAGTAACACAGGCCTCTGGGCTACACCAATACAACTTGCTAATATACTTGTATAGAGCTTAGGAAACTACATAGTTGCGCATTGCATTGTGGGTAGTGGGAGCAATGTTTTAGGACATGCTCATCAGGATAGTAGTACACATTGACAATAAACAGAGAAAAACAATAATGAATAAACAGGGAAACAAAGAAAATTAACTTAATCCTTACGACAGTACAGAGTTTACAGTATAAGAGTTTCCTTATAGTCTTTCCTTATATCTGTGTTCTTGTTACGTTACACCTGTTGTATTAGAGTAACACTGGACTCTTGAGTTCAACAGATTTTCATTTAACTTGTTCACTTATTGCCTTGATATCTGTGTTCATAATATTTGAGGGTCACGCTGCCACTTTACATCTTTCACGTGTTGTAGGCTATTTGCATTACAGCAACAATGAACTGTTCATACATAGATAACGTGTTTTATGTCATGTTTTACGGTTTCATAACAGTCCATGTGATACATTTTCCACACTGGTTGTGAGTGTGATTAAGAAAAAAAGCACAATATTTTGAAGTATTTTTAGTGGTATATTGCAAGCTTTAACTTCTACTTCCAATGCTACACAGTTTCTGCTGCAGGTGTTTCTGTAGTGTAGTGGTTATCATGTTTGCCTTGCATGCTAAAGGTGTCTGGTTTGAAACCGGGCATAAACAAAGTGTGGTATTTTCTTTCCAGAAACATGGAAAATGGTTGACAGATGCCATTTAGCTGCAAACGTATGGAGATAATTGGTGTGCATGTTGTACAGCTAGACAAGCATGGCTGTCAGGGTTTCCAGAGTGTAGTGGTTATTACATTTGCCTAACACGCATCCCTAAAGCGTCCCTGCTTTAAGACCAGTTGGCGAAACAAAATAGTGCTTTTGGAGTTGTCACACCCCTTTAGAGGCAAAAGGTTCATGTTGCAAAAGCTTTACGCTTCAGAAGCATGTGACAGGCACATTTCACTACAAACAGTATGTGGGAAACTTCCAGAAAGAGACAGATGGAAATAGTTGTTGAGGTTTCTGTAGTGAAGTGGTTGTCATGTTTGCCTAATGTGTGAAAGGTCCCTGGTTTGACACCAGGCTGAACCAGCTTGGTCCTTTTGCAGTGTCCATGCTTAGGAGCAACACAATCATGCTGTAAAGGCCTTAAACTGTTAAAATATAACCATGACAAGAAAATGATGTTTTTTCTCCCTCTGGTTCCTAGGCCATTTCCCCACTAACTGCAGAGACGTCCAGCTCCAGAACAGCTTTTTTTCTGATGGGGAACAGATTTTGAACATATATGGGAGGGAGTTAAAAGTAAGGCATTAATTCTTGCTGGGTCACATTTCTGCTTTTTTGACACTGAGATTAGCTATGTACATTGTTAAAGCGTTTAAATGTTCAAGTCACCTGTTAGCACCAGAAAGTATAATACAATCACTTTATTTTATTTATAAAAAGTATTTAATGCATGTTTTATCTTATTTTAAATCATTCTAAGTCATCTTGAGGCCCCCTTCCAAGTTTGTTGCTCTGGCCCCCTGATTGTGAAACACATGCTATATGCCGTAATAAAAAGAATTAATAAATGTCTGGTTGACAAGCATTTCTGTCTGTTCAGATTTACTGTTCAGATATGAACTCTGATAGTCCTAAGGAGTATATTACATTGCTTAGCGGGGAAGAAGAGAACTTCTCAGAGGTCTTTGGATACAGGTAATACAGGTGCTTCTAGATTGGGTTAAATACATATTACAATATATAAACAAACAAGCTATAATTCTTTGTGGTGACTGAAAGATGGAACTTGCTGTTCATTCAGAACATTCATTGTGTTGTTGTCCAGGCTGATGGATCACACACAGTGTCCATCCAACCTAAGCAAGAGGGAAGACTGCCAGTGTAGGCGAGACTACACAGCAGCTGGTCTTTCTACCTTCACAAGAGTCAGAGTGGACCTTAGCAAAATGACCATTATAAGTAAGTCCACTTACTTATTTAATGCATCATCCAGCTATGTAAAACAAAGAAATAGTTCCCTCCAGAACTTAAATCAGGTATCGTTTACTCACCCTCATGTTGTTTCAAATACATCTCAAAGGAACTCTTTAATGGGTCTTTGATTCAAAGATTGTAACTGTGTGAAATTTCATTTGCTTAGCCACAGACTGGAAGTTTGCCATCATCCATGAAGGTCAGAAGGTTCCTTTTGCCACAGCGGGAGATTGTTACAGTGCCGCACACTGTCCACAGGTGGATAGAACATGCCAAGAATACTGAATTTCAGACTTGCTAACTCTCCTGAAATGATGCAACTTGTGTTAAATAATTATTCATAAAAGCCATATAATATTCTGCTAGAAGAATAGTTTAATGACCTGATGGTGTTGTTACTACTTTGAACTATCAGAATCTTAATGTTGTTTCATGTCTGTCATATATACCGTTTTTGATGCCATGAGCAGGATATAGAAAAAGTTAACTTTTCTTACACTATGCTTTTCTTGCATGGTTCAAGAATTTAATGTGCTGCCATTTTGTCTTTTTATCAAAGAAAATAAAATAACCATGATTTAATATTTATGCAATAATAATCTGTACATATTTCTCATTTATTAGTTTTATTTTCCCAGTTTAATGTACAGACTTTATGCTGTTAATGTTGCCACCTATCGTTACAAGCTGTTAATATTGCTCACTACCGCCACCTATTGCTGTATTGATAATATTGCTCACTACCGTCACCTATTGCTGTATTGATAATATTGCTCACTACCGTCACCTATTGCTGTATTGATAATATTGCTCACTACCGTCACCTATTGCTATGTTGTTAATACTACCGCCACTTACCGGTGTGCATGTAGAAATATTGGCTTCATAAACGGATATGTCTTTTTGCGCTTTTTTTAGGGCCGGTTCAGAATGAATTTGTCTGGAACTGGGTTTAAAGTGTCAGACAGTACCAGCTGGATTTCCCAGGGAAACTATGCTGTAGCTGACGTACACAAATCTCTGGTAACTCCAACACACTGTTTTGACTTTTAACAGAACACTGGACTTTTTAGAAGAAGAAGAGTGATATAATGTTGACAATGATAAATAATGATTGATAATTAAAATGATAATGACGAATATTGAATATTTAATAAATAAAGACCAGAATCAATGATATGCATAAAATCTGTGGAAGGCCACCAAACTTTGTGCTCTTACTGGCTTTGTGTAACTCTTGCCACCCTGCATGAATAGTAAATGAAATGTTTTGTCCTTTTTTGGCTTAGTTTGTGTTTAGCTGGTTGTTGAATAAATCTCTCTCATTCTTTTTATTTGGTACAAGTGTCCTGTTACGGGAACACAATTGAGCAGCTGCTGTGTAGAGTCAGTTCCCCTTTAAATCACTGAAAGAAAACTTTTTGGCAGATATTTAAAAGAATTCACCTCAAAATGAGCCACTTTCAAAAGGCTAATGGTCAAAGTACTGGCTTTTGTAAGTCAAGAGTCGTGGAGAATGCTTTTGTATCACAAAGATGTGCTAGAATATATTATAATTATATAATTTAGGTTATAATTTTTTTCTTAAATACTTTATCTTAATGTATGATTTACAAAAATATATTTTACAAAACAGCTGAAAAAGTTATTGTTCCTCAGTTTTTTAAAATGCAGTTCTTGTTGCGTCCACAGGATGGCAGTAGAGTAACTGGGATATGTGGTGGCTATTGTGGGAAATGCACTCCCTCCTCCAGCTCCGGGCTGCTTGTTGAAGTCTCATGATACACAGGTATTTGTCAGGCCTGCTGATAGTTCATCAGCAGAACCTTATCACCATTTTATCAGTCTGGAGAAGCAGTAGAACCTAAATATTTCCCGTCCCACAGAAGATAACATTGGCTTCATATCTTTTGTTTTAATGAAACTGAAACAGAATCTCCGGCTTGATATCAAACTGCAAAGATATTCTTTTTGATCTGGTATGTTTTACAAGATCAAAAACAAGTATGTTTTAAAGATAATGAGAAACATGTCTTATGAATCTCTTATGAATCTGAGTTCATAAATAAGACACATTGTGTCTGCATACAGATTTTAAGTATATTTATGATTTGCATTTCCCTCTACACCTGTTTTTAAATTGGGTAAAGTTTTGCTGTCTATGAAAGCAGTTTGTTGTCTTTTTACTTCCATCATTTAAGGGTTTGGGAAATATTATAGAAATTTAAAAAGTGTTATAACTTTGTTTTAATTTAAACCTTCATGGTTGTTATGAGAAATTGTCTATACTAAATGCACTCTAATGCCTTGTATTTATCTACTCATGTTGATCTATTTTATCTCTTAATTCTAGAACATTCCAGAGAAAATGAGCAGAGCCGGCCTAAAGACACACATAAGCATGTGTGTTCAGTTTTGTAGGTATTTGTTGGGGAATGGAATGTATTGTTTCCAAGGAAGTGGAATTTTGACAATTCGCTGGTGCTTGTATGTGGACAGACACTCAGGAACATTGTTATAGTTCTAAATGGGGTCGTTGGATGTCTCACGGTTTTAAGGTTTTAGTTCAGGCAAATTCATCAAATCCTTCTAATGGAGCATAAAAGAAACTTGTATGTTAACTCTGATTATGTACAGATGGTCTATATGCACTAAAAATCACAATCACAAACTTATGTTGAAAGGAACAAACTATATATATAATACAATTAATTCTTTATATTTTATATACTGTACATGTATTTGTGAATTTTAGACATGTGGCATCTGATCAGGCTTTTGTAGAAAGCACAGCTTATCCAGCTGTCATCTTACAGGTGCAAAAACGTCAGTATTCTGACAAGATGTGACCTCGGTGTGTTTTAATGGTGTGAACATGTGGTCACTTTCCGGTCAGTGGTTTTGACACAGGCGGATGGAGAAGGACACGTGTTAGTGTGTGAGTTGAGGTCAGAGGAATGGCATGGGAAAAGTTTTATCAAATAGTAAAAATGATTAGTAAAATATGTTGGAATTAAATGTGGAACTATGATGTAATATGTAAAAATCAGACAGCGTAACCAGCAACAGACCAGAGCAGGTAATGTCCATCCAGATTATTTCTGACATTTCACACCCTTGGGTTTTTTTATTGTTTTTATTACTTTTTACAATCCTACCTCAATCTAAAAGTTTGCCTGTTATAAGCTTGTATCTGTTTTTAATCCCAATATGTGCTTATTGTTGTAGCATCTTTAAACTGATAACTGCACTGTCATGATATGTGGATATTTTATACTGTGCTTTTATAATCAGGGTAATAATTCTCTGGTACATTGAGATCTATAATGGTACATCATTGGTACTAATTGGTGCCATGATTTATTCATTTAATAGATTAGATAATTTTTTATTGAACAGAAGCATTGCAGGTGCTATACGACATTCACATCAGGACATTGGATCAAAAGAAACTGAAGCCATTTTTGTGCTAAAATATATGTTGTTGTTTTTTTGCACTGAAAAGCTATACTGTTCTTAATTAGCTTTTGATGGTGCTATTGTGGCCTAATTTAATAATCTGATTTTAGTTAAATAGATTATCAGATTATTTGTTTATAATTACATGTGACGTATCTCTAAATTTATATGATATTCTTCACATAAAAAGGGAATATTTAAATCAACACAGCTAGCACCTAGTTGTAGAGTAATTAATAAGTGAATGTCAATGAAGCCATCATTGTTCATTATTGTGTACCAGTTCACCTTATCGGTTATTTTCTAAGGTGTGCAGGTGAAGAAATAGTTTTTTTATTGCATTTTAATACTTTTTTAGCTTGTTCATGCATGCTAAAAGTTCACCTTGTGGAAGCGATTATATTTCACATGCATGAAACCTCTTTAAATATTATTATTTAAAAGCAATTTTACTTGTAAAAATGCAAATCTTAAATTTTCTATTTGAATTCAGTTATAAAAACATGCATACATTTTTATTCTATTTAGTATTTATTCCATACCTAGTTGTACATATTTTTTGTTGATTGTATTGGCTTCTATTTGAATTTATTTTCTTTTCATGTCCCTTTGCTTTGTATTCACTCATATTTATGTATCTGTGGCATAGGCCATTTCAGTTAAAGATCTGATGCAGTTTTATAATGAATTAATTATGTATAAGATTACGTATAAAAGAACGATCTAATGTAATAAATTTGTCTTGATGTAATTTGTAATAGTGTTGTTCATATTTGTTGTTTATACACACATTGTATATCACTTTTATGTTTCACAGTACAGTTAATAAGAAGATTTATGTATTCAATCTTGCATTATGGTAATAAGATACAATATGATAATTAGATGCAATGTAATGTCCATTTTTGATTCCATACTGTAAATGTATTCTATACTGTTTCATACTTTAATATCTGTTTAGTCTCAAGATCATTTATGATCTTCCATAATGTTTTTCTGTGGGCTCTATATATCTGAGGCTTTGGGAGATTGTGTGTTACAGGTGAAACACCCAGAACTCATTTGACACAGACAATGTTTACCATCACCATGACTACACATAGACTTATTACACAACTTCCTGTTAGACTCATGCTGGTACATTGCTGAAACTCTTTGCTGGATTGGAGGTGTCATGGAAACTCGTCACAGGTGAGCATCTATAATTAAAGTCACTCTGTATTAAAACAGCCACATTTAAGTGGCCAGAGAAACTGCCTGTAAACTTCTGTGGAAACCATGTTTCCACATGACCAGTTTTATGTATTATAACAGATGGACAGATTTTTTTACAGCTGGAATTGCTGTTGGAACATGTCAAACAAATGAGACTCACACACACACTGTGTTATTGTATACTGTGCAATATAATATATAAAAGGTACCACTTAAAGTATATTTTATGTAACAATATTTTACCAGTACATGCATGTGGGTATTTAATAATATTTACATGTTTAAAACAGTATTGCACACATCACGTATAAATAGCCTGCAAAACATAAAGCCAAAAAGTTATGTTTGCTGTTACTATTGTAGTAAGTGCTTGTGCATTGAGTAACATGGGGTGCTATGTTAACTTCTGATTTTTTTATACTCTGGAAAAAAAATGCAGTTTATATAAATTCAGTGAAAGAAAAGGTCTCTGTGGACGTCATATCTGTGGAATAAATTTGCACTGGAATTTAATCATTTGCAATGTATCGCACTGACATTTAGTGGGTTAGTTGAAAGAAGCGTCGGCGTGCCGGAAATGCAGTAATTTCATTCACAAGCTCCCAACAAAACTGACGGGACGGAGCGCAGCAGCACCTCAAGACCCCAGAGCGGCGATGAGCGATTCTGCACGAATCCTCTCTGATATCCACTCGGTGACCCATTTCAGCTCTTAAAATTTACATTTGCTCAAGGTGTCATGTTTGCCCGAAGCCTAAAGAAGAGAAACTCCAGCCGGTCGGTGAGTAAAGTGGTCCGGGGTGTTTTATTAACCGTACAACGACTTGCATTTTAACGCACCGTTACTCCGTGAGCGTTAGTGATACATTAAATAAATCGGGCTCTTTGTAGTGAGTTGCTTGCGGGGAAATGAAAAGTCAGGATGTAATGAAACGTAAAGACTTTTGCTCTGTGATCCTGTGAAGTTATGGGGCAACAAACGCTCAATAGTAGAGCAGCCGGCATCAGATCTGCAGCCAAAATCTGCTGCCAGTTTCATTAGCTGTTGGTTTAAAAAAAGGGTTTTCATTGTGTTCTATTATTAACGTACAAAAAATGTGTCAATATGACAACACGTGCAAGAGTTCAAAGCCAATGCATTGTTATGAACTGTATATTTTACATCTTTTAAACTCAGTGTTTTGTTTGAAATTCCCACTATAGAGTTCTAGAAACGTATGTACGTCTATAAAGTCACTTTAATGAATGTAGAGCAGAATGCAAACATTGTTCTGTATGTCATATATGCTTTTATATAGTAATGCTTTGTCACAAATACACAGGCAAGTGTAGTATTAACCTGACATTATGGGCATGTATGTTGACATACTTGCATTTACTTGAAAAAATCTCCCTTTTTTCTATAGCCCACTGTGTTTGATGGCCAAGAGAGAGGACAACCGTGTAATGTGTGTGGAGAACAGTGTCCTGGCTTCATTCTGCACAAATGGAGGTAAGAGCCCCTGTTAATTCTGACAGTGCCACATGTTAAGAGACAGGGGTGTTATCAAACTTTAGCCTGCTACAAGAATTCAACTACTAAGCCTGTAGTGAATAGTTTTCCAGGGGTTTTGTTTTTGCAGTTGGTCGGGACAGTATAGGATTGCGTCAGCAATTCTAAGCTCCTGTATGCTCAGCAGAAACTTAGGGGATCTTTGTCTGTAGATGAAGTCACTATAGGAGGATTCAATAGAGTCTTAAGAGAGCTGTGTGCATGCTTGAGTCAGAAGACACTTTGCAGGACCTGTATGCTCAAAGATAACAGCATACACTAAGCTAGCTATGCATGCTTTCCAGGAGATTCAAGCCTCATTTTTGCTTGAGTGACTACAAAAAGTTTGCTTCTGGTTCAAAAGTGGGCTGTCTTGTCCTGCTGGATCACTCAGTGAAACATGATATGTGATTGGCCAAATTAACTAGAAACTATTTCACATGAAAGAATGTTTTTGATTCTTGTTTGGTCCTTAACTAATGATCATATCAAAACCAAGTACTGAAATGCAACAACTTGTTTCTTTTGGTTGAAGATACTACATCAATGTCATGATATTGTGTCCTCAAGTATTTTTTGGTTGAAAGTCAATTGAAAGTCCTCACGTTGCTTTAAATGAGAGAAACACTCTACACCTCTTGGCCGTAAAAGTTATTTTATGCCAGCCAAGATCCAATGAATCAGATCAACTCAACGAGCATTTTGTCCCTCTTTGTTTGCTTTGTAAAGAAGGCAAAGGCTTGTCTTTAAGAAGGCACTGCAGAGGGAGGGGTTGTTTGGATGGAGGGTATGGAGAAATCCTCATCTGCCTGGTCCCCATTGCTGTAAACCATTACGGGGCAACAGTCAGCTCTGGAATGTGCCCTTAATTGCCTGTCTTTAGCAGTGCTACAATAAAAAGAAATGGTATTCCAGACAAACTTACAGCGGACATTTCTTCCATAGTACTGTGGCTGTCTTTGTGTATGGGAAGGAGACCTATGGCACAGTATGAGGTCTCCTGTGCAACAGTAGAGTCTGAAGAGTTTTATGAAGACTGTGAAAAGACAGATTTGAATGGAGATTGTTACCAGGGTGACTGTTTTTGTGTGTGTGTGTGTGTGTGTGTGTGTTGTTGTTTTTCCACGATTGTGGGGACCAAATATCCCCACAAGGATGGTAAAAGTCACACACACTTTTATTGTGGGGTCCAGCCAGCAGACCCCATCAGGGAAATTGATTATTAAACATACTAAATGTTGCTTATTTGAAAATTTAAAAATGAAAAAATGAGGGTTAGGTTTAGGGGTGGTGTGTGAGAACAAAAGAGAGATAGAGAAACAGTGTGGGTTTAATGAACGTAAAAATTGGTGACAATGCAGTCTAAGTGCACACTGTGGAGTCACAA
This sequence comes from Ambastaia sidthimunki, assembly GCA_036877625.1. Taxonomy (NCBI): domain Eukaryota; kingdom Metazoa; phylum Chordata; class Actinopteri; order Cypriniformes; family Botiidae; genus Ambastaia; species Ambastaia sidthimunki. Next base: position 167,864 of record JAZGTK010000047.1, read on the forward strand.
GTTTAAGTTAGTGTTTATGCATGGCAAACCCAGCAATGGTGCATGTCAGGAAATGATCTCCATAATAGAGCTAGTATTTCATTCAGGGCAGTGGAATGAAGTAGAAGGCATATTGGTGAAAATGAAATGTCATGTATGAAGACATCAACCCATATTCACTACTATGATCTGTAAAACCTAAAATGTGTTGAAATATTCATGCATGTCCAGATATTAATTAGAGTCATGTCCTGCTTCACCACCACTGTATATTTTTAGCTTTTCTGTAGCTCAACTGGTAGAGCACGGCGCTAGCAACGCCAAGGTCATGAATTTAATCCCCAGAGTATGCACTAAATAAAATGTAAGGATCTTCAATACATCATAAGTTGCTTTGGATATATTCGTCTACCAAATGCCTACATCTAAGTGCTTTTGTATTGATAATTTTTAGACTCACAAACCTAAATGTGCACATTATACATGGATGTTGGTTTTCTGTCCTCTCAAAGCAGTAGCACTTAGACTCTCAGACCCAGACAACACACCCTCTGACCACCCACACAGACCGTTTGATGCATGGCGAACACAAAAATAGAAATTAGTTTTTTGATCTGCCAAGGTCTAATCTGATTGGCTGGCTTTACACATCTTCTGTGAGTCAAAGCACACTGTTTCTTAAATCAGTCTGCCTGGAAACAAAGTCCTGTTTACAATGAATTAGTTTGATACAATGTGCATTTTTGAATAAGAATTAGTTTGCCAGGTTAGTGCCATCACATTCTTGAAAGTTACTCAGGGTTGTGTTTGAGGCACTTTGTAGCAAGTAATCTATTTATCCACACTGCTTTGTTTTCTGAGATGTCTGGGAAATAATCAATATCATGTTTTTTTGTGTGGCAAGAAATTAAAAAATGTGTTTCTGTCTAAGTGGGCAGTTTTCTGACACTAATTTGAATTCTCTTCTGAAATTAGCTGTAATGTGTACCAGACATGCCAGCAGTCAAAAGTCTGGCTATGTGAGATTGGTACCGCATTACTCAAAATATTGCACTATGTGCTACTTCAGAAGATAAATAAACTTCTTTGTTTGTTCTGGTTGCAGCCCGTCAGCTGGTATTGGGCCTGCGCTGTAGAGGGAAGGAATATTGTATCATGTGTAACACGATGAGTTGAATAATTTATGATAGCCGTTGGCTTGATTGATTTTCTTGGTGCTAATGAGGCTCATTACTGCCCCTATTAGTATCAAGGCTTTGAGTATTTGCTACCTGATCACCCAGCTTATATGACCCACTTACTCAGGTTGGCATGTAGATCTTGGATGTAGATCTTGGATAGCGTTATACACTCAATAAATACGTGTTTTCCATTTAAAAAATGAAGAGAACCAGCTAAAGCGATCACAGGTTTGTCCTTCATTTATTCTAGTTAATGTACACTTAGAATTATGGTGATTCTAATATATGCATAAAATATCTATGCATCTAAAAATATGCTTGAAATATGATTTAAAATAAATATGAATAAGTATGTCATAATAAATTTGGTTTCAAAAAACTTTTTTTACAGTTTTAAATTGTGTTGATTCCCACATTCTAATTGTGGACTCCCCAAGACCACTATTACTGAAGTTACAGGTGTATAACTTAAGAACAAGATGTTCTGACACTTTATATAGTATAACCAGTAGATAAATAACCAGTCAACACATGCCGTTTCATACTCTGACTGTGAACAAATCCAGCATTATAGAAAGACACCTTGTGCTTAGAGTACATACTTTCACAGTTGGACAGATGTAGTCAAGATGGTAAATGAATAAAAACACCACCAACAATCTCTGTTCTCTGATGTCTGTTTAAAATTCAAAGTCAATTGGAACTGAGTATAGAAACACCGGCCTCTGTCCTCCAAGTAACCTGCTCAGATCTGCATAACAGTGGCTTTCAGTGTGTTAACCAGCTACACCAATCCGTCAGGGCGGTCTGGCACATGAATGGGCCTCCTTTTCAGCCAGTTAGGAGGCGGAGAAAAAGAGAGGAGAACCCTGATCCTCAGACACTTACAAAGAGGGCAAGAGAGCATAACAGCTGGACTGTTCTAGATTAGCATGTTCATGCGGAGCCACTTCAACACATTGCCCTCAAATAGAGAAGAACAGAGTCACTGTATCTACTCCAAGTGTCTTTTGAAGTGGTAACCAGACACATTTATGTTGCCTGCTAATACTTGTTCCTAATCAACTAAATTGGTGCATTTGGTTAAGCTGGGATGTGATTGTTTTTATTGTAGTTTAAGGTTGTTTTTGGATATTTAGGAATCCAAAAAAAAGGTTGTTTAGGAATAATGGGTTCAGATTCAATACCATTCAGATTCAGTATGCAGACAGTGGCTGGGGTTTACTGGGGGTGTGGGGGTGGGTTAAGGGTGTATAGGGTGTGCTGTGTGTGGTTGTCTTTAATTTGGTGTAATGATGGGGTCGTTTATTAGCTATTGTGGTCACAGAAACTAGAGGAAATGGGGTGGGTTACGCCATACAGTATGCAGTAAAATGAGACCTTCTAGACAGCTCACTAATGAACACAGAAAGTAACAAATCGGGAATTAAAAAAGAGAACTTTATTTTAAACGTATAAATCATTCGAAAAATTTCATAATTGGCCTTATGCTTGAACTGTAACCTAGTCACTACTGTTTTTGTTGTAATGCTTTTCGCTTTAGAATGCCAAATTTATTATTTTAATTGCTTAAATAATAATGTATTCTTTTTTTAAGTGCCCCATGTAATATTCATATTTGTGTTAAATTAGAACTGTTATTTAAAACATGTTTGTCATAATTGCACTTAAAAGACACTTATTTCATTGCACATAGTTACTGTACTGCTGTATGTTGTACATTTAAAACTAGATTTTGACTAGATTGTCTATTGATTAACTAAAGACTGCAGCTCTCAACATCAGCACCAGATGGTATTAGAAGTCTCACGTCAACACAGTCTGTGCACATCTTTAACATGCTTTCTTATGTAAAGATGCATGTGAACATGCATTTGTGTCACAGGAAGAAAATAACCTCCCTAGGGTTGGTTGGTTTTATCTTAGCTTCATATTTTACACCTTTGAAATAGCAAATGCTCAGTGGGGCTGAAGCAGGTGTTTTGATCTCTGTCTCTGGAGCTGTAGTGTTAATGATTACATTACAGTGTGTGTGTGTGTGTGTGTGTGAAAGAGAGAGAGAGACAGAGAGACCCATCTTTACCATAGTGAATGCATTTCAATGTATTGTAAAGATGGGGCACAACAGACAGGAGATGCAGTTCTGTTGAGGTCTATTATTCGTGTCACATTGTCCTCATTATGCTGTTATGCATAACTCTTTTCTGACCAATCCAAACCTAGTTCCACTTTATTGTAGGTTTGCCACCATACAGCCATTTGTTAAAGCATATTGATAAATTATCCTGTGCTGTTAATTTAAAACCACTCAAAGCAATACCTTCATTTCTGCTTTTTATGTAACATCTATGTTGTGTTAAATTACAGTCTGTCGTTTTTATTTTACGTCATGCGCGCAAATAAAGATATAATTCTGCGGCAAATGACCCAAAATCAAATGCCACCAAGCAGAACCGTGGCGAACTCAACAAAATGCTTTTGAACTTTATGAATTATGTATTTCTGATGACTGTTATTTTTCACCGTAGTCGCTTGTTTTGCAGGTACATGAAAAGGGCATTGAGCTTGAAGAGAGTGATGAGTCATGTTGAGAAAAAGTGATGACTCATGTCAGCCCAGCTTTTTGCTGGACTTTTTGATTTGTTTATTTTTTAGCAGAGATTTGAAAGTTCAACCAAGTGGAAGACAGTATTGAATGTCCTTATTTAAACTTTCTTTCTCTTGGCTCTCATCACTGAAAGCTGTATTCCAGTCTTGGGTCAGCATTTTGCTTTAGTATGGAGAAACTGGATTCTTTACCATGAATGTAATTCAGATTATTCCATTGAATCAGTAAGTGTGAACATGCCACATTACAGTCTGAATTAGGCAAAGGTCGTTGTCACCTCAAAATGCTTGTGATCCTATTTATACCCCTTATTAACATGTCAAATGTGTCTCTTGTGAACTGTTAAAAATGTGTGTCTTGTGAATTGAATTTGACTTGTGGTCAAATTTCATTGGATGGGGGGGATAAGAGTCTCTAATTTCATGACTGCATGCATCACCTATTATTTACTGCTGTTGTTAATAATGCATACATGTCAAAAAAAGAAAAGAAAATCTATTTTCTCCCCAAATACATTTTAATTTTACAGTAAACTTGCACGTTAACAGTTGTTTTGTCTTTTTAATACCCTTAAACATCATACAGTGTAACATGATTAATATGCCAGACAGTTGACCTGAAAGTTGTCTAGCATTGTGTACCAACAACAGAAGACAGAACTGAACCAATTAGCTCATTAGAAACACTACATATGCATTTCCATTTGTGCCGTCTCCATTGCCAACATCAGCAGTTGTCTGGCACCTTCAGAATCCTCTCATATACACAGCTGTCACATGCTTCATCGACATCTAACCAGGAGCTTGTTTTTCATCTAGATCAGTGACTGTGCAACAAAGCTGGTGCACAAAGCAACTAAATACATTTACCCATATTTCGCATTGCTTATTCCAGTCTGTACAGTTGACGACAGCTCTGATGAAGAGATGAATAACCAGTGTGGCATGAAATGAAATGAATGAAGAGACTAGTGATGTGTGCAAACAGGGGCCACCAGAGCAGTTGGTGGAAGAGATCAGAGATTATAGCCAGCAGGGTGTGTGTGTGTGTGTGTGTGTGTGTGTGTGTGAAGAGAGGTAAAGACATTCTGTCTTTGTCGCTAAGCTGAAGGTCATTTGCTGAAGTCTGAGCTTAGAGTGAAACAGCAGCTCAACTGCAGCTGCTAAACACCCAGATCATGTCTTTATCACCCCAGCTAATTACTTACTCATGCGACACAAGGCTTGTCTCAGATCGCTACTGGAATCCACCTCACGCTTGGTTAAGTGATAGAATAAATGCATGGAATGCATGCGTATCAAATGCTGCATTAAAAATGCATCTGGTCCATATTGTGCCATTTGTATTCCATCTCTTGCAGCTGGCACTAAAGACCTTGTTTTCCGAAAGCTGTCTTTAAACTCACTTTCCCCCAATTCCCTTGTGTTGAACCAAAATCAGTTCGTTCAGTGTTATATTTGAGTGTCACTGCATAGCAAACAGTTTACTTTTAAAAGAAAATGGGGTTCAAACTTTTTCCCACTTCCATAAAGTGGGATCCGCATCCTATAATTAAGCTGCATGCATATTGTAGGCCTGCTACAATCACTTCCAATTCCACTATAGGTGAAATCACACACATGTGTATATTTGATCGGGCCAATCAAATCACATGTTTTGCAGCTCATTTGCATGGGTTTCTGTCTTTGTCTACCCCTTCCTTATGTTGCTCCAAATTTGCAAGATTTTCCAGTAGAAAAACAAAGAAATTATGATCAAAGCTGCTTTTGTCCATATAACTTCATTGGCTGTCACGTTTAGCTTCTAAATAAGATGTATAAGCAGTATGTTCTGGAAGCTCATTTATTCATTTGTACTGTGATCACCTGGTTTGACATCAGTGAGGGTTTGGTTTGTATCTTGGTTGTATTTACTGTAGTATGTGTTTCTAGTATGTACGTGTGTAAGCATAGACACATACCTATACCCACACAAACTGAGCAAACAAGTCTGAGAGACATAGGTATCAGGGTAGCTATCCTTTGATTTAGTCTCTCTCTCTCTCTCTCTCTCTCTCTCTCTTTCTCTCTCTCTCTCTCTCTCTCATGTGTCTTGCTTTGTCAGTTGTGTCTCAATACAGAGAGAATTCTTACACATTCTCAACAGCAGTGTGGGTTTATCCAGAGACTGCAAATTAAAAACGGCTATGCATCCTTTCCAATACATCCTTCATTTGGTGAATTCAACAGATCCAAATAAAGAACTTTATTATTTGTTGTTTAAAATTATATTTCACTGTCACATATCATTTTGTACGTGTTTGAATTCGTGAGCAGATGATTGATGCTGTAGCTCTCTGTGTCAACAGAGGGCACTGTTGTATTTTTGTAGGTTTGGTGTTGGTTTGCATATAATGTTAGACACTTATCACCTCCTTTGAGTGCATATTCCTATATCTTTAACTTGACACACTGGTGTTGGGACCAACATCAGAATGAAATAATTTAGAGAATTAGAGAATACATGTATATATGTGTGTGTGTGTGTGTGTGTAAACATGAACATGGATTCTAGACAAAGGAGGAGAGTGCTCAGATATTTCTCAATAAAAACTTGCATGTCTTGCATGTAGTTATGCTTCAAATATGTGAAGAAAGAAGAATTAATAGGCAAATTAATAACAAGAAGAATTAACAATCACTTTCTGTGCTTTAGCATGGCCAGGCGTTACAGAAACAGTGCACATGTTAGTTGTGTGTGACTTTAGTTAGCATGGGTGAGTGAGTGTGTGAGTGTGTGTGTGTGCATGGATTGCAAAGCACAGTGTTTCCTGGGTGAGAGGAAAGCAGTCACGGCCCTTGTGCTGCTGCCTATCATTTCATCTGAAAGAAAAACACAGGAAATGGCTCTTAATCGCGGAGCTGAAGCAGGTCCAATTTCCTGTGATCACAGAGCAGACTCACGCTGTGTGTCTAACCCACACACACACACACACACACACAAATGCACTTTTGCCTTTTACCTGCACAGAGCAGGAATGTTATTCATTTTGTGCACCAGTGACATTGTATCCTAAAATACACAAAAAACGTAACAGTATATTACCTGATTTATATCTTTATATATATACTAGTCGATTTATATCCGCAACAGAAATCTTTAAATCTTTAAAGGAAAGAAAATTGCACTGAAAGCACAGCATTGTGCGATTGTGGAGTTAAAGGCAGAGTAAAAATCTTTATCCCTGTGTTAAATGCATTGCTTGAGCAATACAGTTGTGAATTCGGCGTACGATTCAGGCCACAGTGGCTACAAAGATTCTCAGAAATTGCGATATTTCATGTTGCTTTTGTAAGTAAGTTAGAAACATAAAGGCTAATGTAAGAAAAGGCTCTCATTAAACATGCCTTTGCTCAGTGAGTCATATAAAGAGAAATGTGTTTGTAGGCGCTGGTTTCCAGGGTGATGGCACTGTTCACACTCCTTTGGTGCCGTGACAACCACGAAAGAAGGCAGACGAATGAGGTGAGATTGGTCAAAATTCAAACACAGCACCCCCTGATTGGTACAAGAGATTTACACCGACACACACACTCGCGCACAGACAACTCTGCAGGCGTAGACAAACACACTTTGAGGAGGAGTGTGGAATTCTCCTTCAATGTCATCTGTCGATTTCTGAGAGATCTGTGCAGCTGTTTTGTAGGTTGACCTTCTTGAAAAATCGCAAACAGTCTCAGCCGACATTTCATAGCGTTCTTAAAATCCACGACGGCCTTTTTGTTTGGAATCCAAAATAATTATTTCTACACCAGAATGATCAGCCAATAAAAAGATTTAATGGAGCTATCTAACATCTCTTGTTCTTGCTTTGAGCCTCCAATTGTTGAGGTCTGAGATCCCCACCCAAACATACATAAGGAGCGTAAAATCAAAACCAGACATGGCATTTTTACAAGAAGCGTTTGATAGGTTATTATTAATGTAAATAAATGTGTGTGAGCCTTATATCAAAAGAATTTCAGGTTAAAGGGAGAAAATATAACCTGTACTGGGTGACCCAAGGTGAGCCTCAGACTTGGCGGTTTTGTAAGCACGTGCCTCAGAAATATGAAACCTGACTCACCCCGTTATGAGGCTGTGCATTTTTCAAAGAGTGAAAAGGCATTCGTTTTGTAGCATGATATCCTTGTAACTTCAGTATAGTGCAAATATCCTAGAAATATTTCTGTCACTGACTTTGAACTTGAAAGCATTCAAATGTGCTTCGACTGGTCATGTGATATTTAACACCATCCTGCCAATGACATCACAGGTAATGTTAAAGCAATAAGCAATGAGAGACGCAAGTTACAGCGATTTTATCACACTTAAAAGAATAGTTTACCTCCAAATTGAAATTTATTTGCTCACCTTCATATTATTTCAAACCCATATGGTGTAGGAAAAGTTTTGATGTATATTACAATATTTTGAGCAATGACATTTGTCAAGGCAGAAATGCACCATTAAATGTCATTGTTTTACCATAAAGCATTAAATGTTAAAAAAAAATCAACACTAAACAGGCTAGAAAAGACAAGGCTAGTAAATTATGTCAAACTTTTATTATTGTAGCACAATAAGATGTAAAATAAGATCACACGATCAGGGACAGAAAGGGTTAATTTCACAAGGGAAGGACCAGCTGTGAGTAAACTTGATAAGTCACATCAGCATTTAGTGTAACTGTATGGTTTATCCATCCAACTGCACAAACTTCATTCGATACAGAAGATTTAAGATCCACATGTTTTTCCACCCATTTATAACAAGAACACTGGCATTTGTTTCCTCCACTTTAAAGAAAATACTTAAATATAAACACAGAACTATGCACAGCGCAATACAGAGAATCAGAGTCAGCATTCTAGATTTTGGATTGTGTAATTAGAGATTAGAGATGTCTTTGAAGTGTTGCTGTGAGATATCTTTGCAAATATGACACACACTCCCACAATATTAAAACATTTCTCTCCTCTGTGCTCTGAGGAGGCAAAGCTGAGTGATTCACAGTTACCCTCCGCTGTGTTGTAACACATCGCGGTACTGCTTGTGTTTCGTGTGGCGACCGAGTAACTCATTCTAGTTTAACACCAAGATTAAAGCCTCTCTTCATTTATCAGCTCTCTCAACGTGTAATTTGTTCGTCGATTGGGTCTAATGAGCGCAGGCCTCACGTTCTATTTTATGTATTTATTTATCTTTCTGCCACTCTTTGATGCAAATTAAGCCCTGTTGACTTCCTTAATGTGTGTCTAGATTAGCCAGATGTATATAAGTACCTGCCATCAAAAGTAAATTGTTTAGGAAGACGGACTACGGTTTGTAAAAGGAGAAGAGAAAGAACACATTGAGATGAGGTAGAGGAGGGGGAAGTGGGGGGATGATATAATGACATCATCCTCGCTTGCCTGTATAGTTTTTATCACTGTCTTCTTTTTATGGTGCAGATTAAAATAACGCTTATTCCATGGGCACATCTGTAGCCAATCAGGGCAGAGAGCTGTTTGTTTCTCTAATAACATGTTTTAAAATCCCGTCTTGAGTATGTTTATTGGATAAGTATGTGTGGAGTGGGGGATGTACTTTAGGGATAAAATTGTCCCCAGAAGTTAGCTAAATCTGGCAAAACCTCTCTTTAGGGACGGATACCAATGGGTATACCAATGACGAAATGCAACAGCCTGAGAAAACTTTTAATTGTTGTTACATCCCAGGGCAAGTACATATAATTTGAGTACCTATAATTAGCTTTATATTAAACAATACCAGTCTTTATTATGTTCTTATTTAGACAGCTATGGGTTAATATTTTTTGTTTTTATTTCTTAGCATTTACTTTCTAGAGAATATATTTTTAAGTTTGTTACACCACTGGCAAATGGTTTTTTTCTTGTTATGAGCTTAAATAAATAAGTTTATAAATTTATATTTAAAATAAGGTAAGAAAATTCAAACTTTATTCTGAAAATGTGTCTTAAAATTGTACACACTGTTGCCTCTCGAATGCATTTATCTCGTTTTGGGGATATTTGATATTTGTACGAAAAAACAAGAGAAAAACACTGTTAAAGATAATGATTTTTGCATTGTTAAGTAAACGTGCATGACTGTTGTTTGTGGATTCCAGCCAAAATGAACCCATTTGGCTAAAGGTGAGTTTACTGTTGAATCATAAGTCATTGTCATGTTCAAACATGTTGAGTGAGTCTCTCACCGGCCTTGAGAGCTACTTTATTTCCTTTGCTTGGCACTTGAAGAAGATCTGTGCTACTAAATCCTCCACCCTTGTGTGCATGTGTCTGTCATAAAAGAAAAGTATGTATGAATTATAGTTCCATGTGGAGTGGAAAGACATGACATAAGGCTGTTGTCTATCAGATGCCTTTTTGCTCTCACCTTCAGTGGAAGTGGGATACTGGGTGGGTGTGGGTTTACATATTGGGATAAAATTTGTACCCAAAAGTTTGCAAAATTGACAAATATAAGCAAAAACTCCTTTAGGGGACATCCTCATTTGTAAAATTTCTCTAAAAATATGGTAAGTAAAGTTTTTGTTTTATTGTAAAAAAGCAGAATGTTTTCTATTAAGGTTTGGTTATGTTTGGTGTGTGTGTGTGTGGGTGGAGGGGTAGACTCAGCAGATGACGGGTGATCATGCTTTCCTGCCCCTCATACGCCACGTACACCATGTGTTTCGTGCATGTGTGTATGGGAGTAGCCATGCTGGTGGATTTGGGTGTAGTCTGCGTGTGTACTGCGGGGCCCCCGTTCGTTTGCTTGAAGTGTGAAAGCGTGACGCTTGTGCCAAACGTGTGTAAAGCAGAACTTCTGTCACGATGATTATCCAATCATATGTTACACAGTCTGTTGGCCAGGATTTCTGGGGAGCATTGTTTGATGAAGTTGTCGCTGTAAGTTAATAGACCTACTGTAACAATGTTGTTCAGTTGAAACATGTTTTGCACTGGAAAAAAATCAGAACCTTCAGAAAACAACTAAATGTTACCTAGACGATACAACTAATTGAACACACTGTACATTTTACTTTTTAAATTTTCTTTTGTTTTATTTTTTACATTCTGTTCTTCCTCTCTCTCTCTCTCTCTCTCTCTCTCTCTCTCTCTCTGTCATTCAGTGTTAGGTTGCCATAGACTGCAACTTCACCTTGACAACAGTCCCTCCCAATATCTTGTTTGAATTGTAAATGCTAGCACACTTGCAAGCTGTGCGGCTTTAATATGAATAATGGATATACACAGCAAGTAGAATATTTGATGCTGTGTGCTTGTACTGAAAGTTACACCACAATGGCCTGCTACACCCTATATATTGTTTATCAGTGTTCACAAAGAAATACAGGTGTTGTGGGTTAATATAAGTCAAGCTGAAAAATATGCCCCTGAGTGCATTGTCAAAGGCCATATATGTTGTTAATCATATATACACACACACACACAAATATATATATATATATATATGTGTGTGTGTGTGTGTGTGTGTGTGTGTGTATATGTACACACATGCATATATACTATACATATAACAAAAATTTATTAAATTTTATGCATAAATAATAATCACATACATGACCTCAAAGCAGACAGAATTGTGCTAAAAGCCACAAAAGTCTAAAAATGTATGAAAAATGTCATGAAAAAATGCTAATATGTGATTAGTGTGATATGTGATATTGATAGACATCATAATTCCTAACTAAAGAATTATTTTTACAGTTAACCTTTAGCTGGCACACCTGCAGTGGTACGACATCATACCTAATGAGGCCTGTGTCCCCTGCAGTCTGAGACTCTCTAAGCAGGGTTACATTTAAAGAGGCCTTTCTTCTCAGTTTTTACAGTCAGACGCCACCCATAGTTAGTGAGGTTCAGTATAAGGTTAAAATGAGCATGTGATTTAAATATAAATCATGGGGGAATTTTCACTTTCAGAGTTTTTGTAGACTGTCCCTTAGGTCCAGGTCATTGTAATGCGGCGACCGCGCTAGCCGCTGGTATCTTGTGAATATATTACCCAGAGGCAATGAACTGTCTGACTTGATTAATGGCAGGAGACAATTGACTGTAGAGCTGATGAGCTTTACTGCGCAAATACAATAGTGCTGCCATGAGGAGACTGACACACACACACACACACATTAAAAAGGGCCTGGATTGTCCAACATAGCGAGTCTTTATAGAGTTCCACTGGTGAACCAGTGAGAGATATTCCATATGGTAAAACTATCTTTGGGGATATAAAATAAATGAATATTGTTCCATTGGTAAAGCGGAAATAGATTGTATGATATAATGTATTTTCCAGGGTCTGTTACAAGAGAAGTGAGAGCTAAGACCTCCGGCTACGTCTCTTGACCATTGTGTCATCAAAAATCACATATAACGCTCTGTGGCAGGCGCCGCTAGGACGCTCACAGTCGCACAATTTCCATAAAAGATAATGCCACACTGTATTACAACCTTCTGATAGAGTTCAAATGATGCCTCCAATCAATGTTTAGTGTGTGAATGAAACTTAAAACTACACTCAGGAGACGATTCTCGGCTGCATGTCTGCAGATGTGAGAAGCTGTTACGATTAGCTTTTGAAATAAACTCCCGTCATCTGACTGAGATGGTTCTCGCTGATCAAAGCTAAGCATGTTTGTGTATATGCTTGTGTTCGTGTGGGTTATAGAGGAAATGTCAGGCTTGAAATGTTTCAGATCACACAGTGTCTCTGACGCCAGAGCGTTCAGCTATTTTCAGAAACAAGCGCAGGCATCATCGAACCTCTTCAAAGACCCGCAAGCTATTAATGTCTCACATTTGATGCTGAGTAATATGTATATTTACATATAATCTGCATACCATATATTTATCTGCATAGGAAGCTGCTAGTTTATTCTGCATTATGTTTTTATTCTGCATTATGTGTAATGTGATTGTGATGGTTATTTATAGGTTTATTTAAAATATAGTGACGGCAGAGGTGTGCGGATAATTAGTAAGTGTATGTTTTTAGAAAGAGACACACAGGGTGGGCAAAAGGAGTGCAACAAATATGTGTGGAGGGGGTCACACAGTGATTGTTTTATTATGTAAATGTTTTATGCTACAGATTTAAATTAGCCTAAAATTTATAATTATTATTAAACATTGGGTTAAATTATGGTTATGTGACTGCAAATTATTGACTAAATTTTATGTGAACAGCCAAAAAACATAAAATCATGTCTTGATGAAAATGTAAATATATTTAAAGTTTGTATAGGGGTGGAATTTAGTGGTAGGATCATGGGATAGAAAATACCATTTGCTCAATATAAAAACAATAGAAGTTATTGGAAAGTGCCCACCGTGTGTGTGCGTGTGTGTGTGTGTGTGCGTGTGTGAGTGAGTGACTTGTTAGTGTGTCTTATAGATGAGCATGAGCTGTTTGATGGTAGGAGCTTTGCTTGACTGCTTGACTTCAATATTTACATAGATCAGTTTAATCCTTAATGACCATCTGTTGTTTGACCTACTCCTGTGCAGCGCACACACACACACACACACACACACACACACACACACACACACACACGTATCGGCGAGCACATTTTTGACTGTCACTTTTTTCATTTGTTCATGGTGTCATTAGCAGACCCCAGCAAAGAGTCAAGTTTTAGGGTAATAAGGTTAAGAACTATGGAATAGTTAATTAATTCTTGTCCATTAATTAATCCCATCTTGAATTTATGTCCTGGGATCAATAAATCTCCATCTTATTTCATCCATTATCTCATTCAAGCACTTTCCAATTTGCTGGGCTAGCTCATACACAGCACTATAATTTGTAATTAATCAGTCAAACATAAGACTAATGAGAGAAGATAAAAGTGCATCTGTACTTACAGTCTGGTCTATTTTATGTAACCGGTTTATAATAGGTCAGAAAAGTCATGTGATTTTACCTGCCTGCTCTTGTTACCATGGCAGTGGATCTAAGCCAATATTGAAGGTCATGCTGAACTTCAGTGAAGCTGACAGTCTTATGATAGACCTGTGGTAAGGACTGCTGATTGCTCTGCCTATTCATTTCAATCAGCATTACGAATGATTGACTTGATTCTCTTTATTCAATCAGATCCCTCTTTTCTCTCCTCAAGCGCTAGATATGAGTCATGAGCAGCTCTTATCTCTGCTAGTTACAGGTAAATCAGCATCATTCAGAAGCTAAAGAGGCTTTATATATTATTTCTGAGCACTAGTCAGCCTTTTATTCTTTTGTGGATTTGTGTCATTCTTCATAAACTTTAATAAGTAAAATCTGCAGTTTTAGGAATTTCACCCCTTAATAAAAATGTCCTGGCCTGGCAGTTTCATAGTTGATTTTTATATTGTTTCCGTAATGAAAAATGTGAGATTAGTCCATTTCCCTGGCCCTTTAGTGAACCCTAGAGATCTGTGTGGCTTGTTTCAATTTAATTTTTCCTGTCTTTTTTTATTCTCTTGCTATCATTTTCCATTCCTCTCATTCTGTATCTTACTCTTTCACCCCTTTTTCTCCCATGAGGAAACAACAAGCCCTCGTTAGATCTTTTTTAAAAGACTTTAACACAATGCAGAGGTCTGCAGGCCAAACTCACTTTTTTTTGGCTGTCTTCCTCATGTCCGACATTCAGATTTGCATAGAAATAATAATGAATTGAAAGCCATTACAAGTCCAGCTAATGTTCCGAAAATCTAATTAGGTCGTGGAGCAAAGTCCCACCAGGACTGGAAATCTCCTTTCTCAAACATGAACACTGTTCATATCCCTGGAACGAGGCGCATCCAAGCACTTGGCAGTTTCTACTAAAGCATTTTGTGATTTGTGTTGGGTTTGACACATTTCCCATATGGTACAGCAGAACATGCCAGAATTCTTCCATATCTTCTCTTCTCTTGAAACACTATTGCACAGAACCACCAATGAAAACTGTTTTTGCTGGGAATGACATGCGTGTAATGCTTTTATAACGAATTGTTATGGATTTACATGTTCCCGCTTTCTCATTGGTTAGGCCACTCAGCTGCCCATTATTTCTTCCCTTCATTCGCTCCTTCTGTAGACTTGTTCTACATATTAAGCGGAGGCAGCCTGTTTAAGCATATTACCTAGAAAAGAGAGATATAAATGTTTGGTCTGAGTTGGAGGCAGATGGTTTTAGTCCCAGACTCTGAGCTTCAAGCCAAGCAGATTGTTTTTGCTTTATTAAACATCACATCTTATTAGACCACCTTGGTGTCCCCAGCTTCTACTACAGTGCTACTCTTACAAACTCTTTGAAGTGGAGTCAATTTAACGCAACCTGAACCAGGGCACATGAGAGGTTTATATATCATGCTGAATCATGTTTAAAGGTTGGTGGTCTGTATATTTCTCCACCTTAACTGTAGTTTGTTCCATTTGAGTCCAAAAATGTGTTTGTAACCATGTACATGAAACACTAGAACATGTTTTGTGTATGTGTGTGTGTGTGTGTGCATCAGCCAGTTCTTGTTCCAAGTGGTGTGAATTAACAGTGTAATTGCTGGCAATGAGGCCAAGAGCCCGGGGAGAGGATTTTGGGATAACCTGTTGCTTAAGCACCGGAGGGAATGATTATCCGTGCGCACACGCACGCATGCACACACGCATGCAGACTTACTTTGAAGTAACTTATTTCTTTTTATCTCACACTTGCATTTATTTGCATCCGTATGATTTGTGCCTTTGTAGTGCAAAACTGAATCGAGTTTTACTTCGCTTTAATGAGCACCGTGAATATTTGTGTCAATGTACCAGCCCCTTTCAGAAGAAGTTTGCGATGCTTGGTGGCACATTTTACAAATGCGTTCGACTTCGCTGTTGCAACATAAGACACACAGAAAATATTGCAGATGGGTAAAAACAAGAGAGAGAGTGATGGGAGAGTAAAAATTATACGCACTGTTCTCAGCAAGTCGCAAGAACTTTGCCAGATGATCAGCGTGATTTAATCCTCCTCATCCTCGCGTTTATCTTCCTCCTCATCCTCGCGTTTATAATCACAGATGTTTCCCTTGACTTAACTTTGATATTGCTCTCTAACCTCTGCAAAGTTCGAATTAGCTGCGTGTTCGTCATAAATATCGGCCTGACAGCTCACGCCTCAAAATCATCTTGTATTCATTGGATATGTGAATGCTCGCGCTCAGCTGATAATGATTATGGGATGAAACCTCTCCCTCAGTCAATACACTCACATCTGTTTCGCACATTGAGAGACGCAGAGTGATTCAGGACAAATTCATGTTAAGTGTTTATTTGCTCAGCTTTCAAATTATCTTGTCTCTTTGAGCGAGTACAAATGGGAAAGTCCCGTAATCTCACTTGGGTATCTATCATCTGTCTTGTTGTGACTACATTACATATGGTCTGTGCTTTGGTTTGGTTCGATTAAGATTTTAGCTTTAGAGTGATGTGTCAAGAGATTTCTTCACTATGTTGGGGCTGAACTGAGGCACTAAAGCTGTGTCTTATTCACCAACTGCTAAACAATGGTTTAACCATTCACTGTGCTGAATTAGGGTGTAAGTTGTTACTGTCATTATTTTAAGGACTTGCTAAAATGCAAGTAACATCGCAACGTTGCCACCAACAGTAAACAGTATATACAATTGACATGTTTGCATGCAATGTTTAGCGGTCATAGCAGCATTAAATCATCAAATGATACACTGTAAATGGGCATAAACCCAGACAGACATGTAGTTAGATCCACTTTCAGCATTTAAAAGAGCCAATAGGTGCCTGATCACAGTGTTGGAGCTACAGTACAAGTGAAATATGTCAGTCCTGCAGTATCCTTCTCATCTTAGAACTCAGAACCGGCCTGCAAACTAGGGAATTGCACTGGGAGAAAATGTGTTCAGCACTAAATTTCTGTTTGTGCCGTTAACAAATTTGCATAATTCCTTGAGTAAATTAGATAGTAAAATGATGCAGACAGCAGGTGCTGTAAATAAACAAACCTTTAAGCTGTGACCTTTATTATAGAAAGCTTTTCTGTAATTGCATCTCTATGGCCAAACTCATAGACATTATTAATGCTAATATACATTATTACATCTTTTTGTTTTCACAAGTCTTCAATCAATGTGATTTTTCATTTTAATGTGTGACCTTCATACATCCTTAACATTGACTGTAACCGATTGTTTGTAATGAGAATATTCGTCCCCTTCTTAGGCTGTCAGTGATGTGGTGTCACTGGGGGAATCAGTCTCATCTTTGAAAAAAAGAAGAGCTAGCAGAGCGCTAATGTAAAGATAAAGAGGGGTGGCGTGGGTGTGGAATTGAGGAAATGAATTATTATCACATTGTCACTCATAACACACATCATCACTCAAATTGTCTATTTATGTACGTTTATAAATGCAACCCACGTTCAGCTATACAGATATTCATCACAGACAGAATGGGCTTGAAGAGGAAAAGGCCAAAAAACAAGAAGGGAAGGATGAGTTTTGGTGCTTTTGGAACCCAAATTTTGTATTGTATTTGTTGATTTACGTCACCAGAAATTTCACTCTCATTGCCAGGATGCAGTTCATTAGAATTAACTTGTATGTCAGCCCCCCCGCCGAAACTTCCACAGAGAGAGAAGCTGGAAAGTTTTATTCTTCGATTGTTTCAAATAATAATACGTTTCACTTTGAAATCAACATGAGTGCCTCATTTGAAGCCAATAATAGCACTGCGCTTGACAGACTGGCATTGTGCGCCATTTCTATAAATTGCTCAGAAGCGAAGGAGCCAATTTTAATAGCCTTTCAATGAAGAAATGATTGCATTCATGCCAAATGGCTTTCTCCATTGTTTTTCATTAGTACAGGGAAGGAGGGGCTTCTGGACGGTCATTGTTTGAGGCGAGTCGCATTTCAGCGTTCCTGCGTCTCTCTGGCTCTTCCTGCTGCTCCTTATGATTAAATCATTCCCAAGCTTTCCAACACAGACGCACATACACACATCAAACACATGCAGCTCGGGGGAGTCAGGGAAGCAATCCACACTTCAGAATATAAAAGAAAACAAAAGAGGAAGAGTTTGTCTGTCTTCCAGGCTGGGCTGATGAGTCTTTGTTCTCTGGGCAGACAGAAGACCAGTTGGCTCTTATTGCAAGATCTCTCTCTCTCTCTCGTTCACTCTCTCTGATATATGACATCTGTTTATGTGAAATTGGATTTCAGCAGGTCCCGTGTGGCAGGCGGTCATACATCTCCTGTATTTTATCCTTGCCTTTTTCCTGTTGTACAGAAGTGAGAAAGTGAACTAGAAAACAGGCGAGGTACGGCCAAAGGAAAGAGAGATGCAGGAAAACAGAAAGACTGAAAGAGAGCGAGCGAGATAGAGAGATAATAACAGGGAGAAATACAGTGCAGGCACAGAGAACACAGTCTCTATGGTTTCGTCTTAGATAACATTCTCTGATGCATAACTGGCAGATGGGCCGACACAAGCGTTGTGAACTTTACACTTTGCTGTGAGTAAATGGATGGCTTATTTCCACATGACAATTAGTAACTTAGTCAAGCAAAGTTTAAAATTTAAGAATTTGCTCCTATTTAATTCATGAGTTGGAACTTAAATTGAATCAGCCACGTCACACAGAAACATGAATCAGAATTTGAACTGGAGCGACTTCTTAACTGTTCTAAATAGCTAATATCAGGTGTAACATCTCTTAACAGGGCTGTAAGAAATTAGAAAAAGATCTATGCTTCCTATGACAGTGGGGAGTTTGGACAGAGGCACACCTAACTCTGTAGTATTGTTAATTTAGAGACATATAATAAGACAGAAATACTTTAAAAAAAAAACATTTACACACATACAAATACAAACTGTCAAGAGCACCTGTACAAATACAGGTTAGTCAGACATCTGTCACAGCCAAATCAGACACCAGTCACTGCTCTGATTTGGTTTATTATTAATCTATTTTTTATTTTGTTGCATCTTTTATTTAGAGTATATTGTATTTAGTGTTGTTGTAAACATTACTTACACCTTATAATTTTTACTATTTGTATCATTTTATTGTTTTCACTTTGTACATTGTGACATTTTTTTACATTACATTATTAATTTCACTTTTTCTCTTGTGTAGGTACGTCTATGGATGTTTTGTAAAAATTGTGTGTCAAACAATCAAGTACTTTCATTCAATTTTACCAGATAATTTCCTAAACAGCCATTTCCCCTTTATTTTAGTGTTTAATGCAAAAGATGCAATATCATGTAACTAAAATATTTATAAAGGCAGCCTGTGTCTTTCTGGAGAGAGACTGCATTTGTTTGGTAAAGATCAATGATCTGTGTGTGTGTGTGTGTGTGTGTGTGTGTGTGTTGGTCAACTTAATGTGTTGACCAACAGACCATGGCCTCAGCTGCCTTCTGTCAATAGAGGTAATATCTGCTGATTAATTTTGTAAGTGCATCACAGGATGAGGTAACTCTGAGTGGAAACAGTGTGTGTGTGTGTGTGTGTGTGTGTGTGAGCATCAAATGTCACATTGGAGAGGTCCGCAGCAGGGAACCCTGCCAGCCACAATAGGTGCTGAAAAGAATTTACCACACCCACTCAATTCTGTGCTCAGGATTATTTGACTTGGCTATTGTATGGGTTGCTTTCAAGGCAATAGGTCTTTAATTACAGCAGGAAACCTGTTTTGTATCATTGGAGATGGTTTAATAGACTATTGTTTGGCTGTTCTACAAATGGCAATGCTGATAAGATAAACAAGCCCTGTGTATTTATACCCACTCACCAAAGAATGGTTTAAAAACCTAATAATGGAGTTAAAAAAAACCAAAGTAATCTTGTGTGGCAAAATTTCCATATATCAACTGTAATTTGCTACAGTAAATTCTATATTTGGAACTCCCTTTTAACATTTAGTGGTACTGATGTGGTTTGACTTTATCTGTTTGTTTGTTTGTTTATTTGGGCTCTTACTAAACCCACATCTTACACGATTAGCATGTTAGACATGTGTTTCTATATCTAAGATATTTCTAGCAGTGTCATTATGCCACAAACACCTAAAGATAAAAGAACAGTAATAATCTTGTGTAGCAGTGGGCCAAAGACTGGGCGCAGTCATTCCCAGAATGCATTGCAAAGTGGAAAAAAGTGGTAATGTCTTGTGATGTGTAAGAGTTACAGCATTTGTTGACAACTGAAATTGACAACTTTTGGAGGATTTCAATTGTTGCAGTTTCTGAGGCAGACATGTTGTCTTTTGGTCTGCCATGCATTCCAGAAACAGCCTGTTATCATTCAGTTCAATTTCTCTGTCCTAACAACCGTCAGCTTGACAAAGCAGTTTCTTCAGTCTGCTGATGCTGCATGCGTTGCGGGAGAGGTATTGAGTCACATCTCATTGACCTTTGTCCGATATCTCTCTGCTGGTGGTTTACACAGAGCATGCACTTGCAAAACTCATTTTGTATGTGCAGTCTTGTGTGAGAGAATCATTGTAAGGAAAAAAGAAATGGAGGATGAGAAGAACTCGTCAATCTCTTTTCAGAGCCTTGAAATATAAAGGTCACAACCTCTAACTGTTTCTCATTGTCTCATCTGCTCATCCAATTGAATCAAAACCTTATGCGAGCACCCATGTTCACCATGTTGCCTCAGGGTGACCGGTAACACTAACACACATTGCTTCCTCATTGGTTAAATGTTCTGCTTAGTTCATATGATTGGCAGCTGAAGTAGATAACTAAATAAACCTTGTCAGTGTTTGTGTCTTCTGATGTGCCTTTTGGGACCTAGAGAGAGTTTGTGTGATGGACAAGTTAAACAGCGTTACGGCGCTCTGTGAATTGGAGTTCTTAGAGGTCACAATTATGTCATGGAGGAATCTATGGAGAACCCAAAGGTGACGCATATAAAATATTTAATGACAGTGAAACTAATTAAAGTTGTGTTGTTCTTCTTCTGCTTTCTGTAAATTTTGAAAGATGAATTGAATTTCTAGGAGGGATTAATTTAATAACCCAGTTTACTTTACTGAAGAAAGTGAATTTAGCGTTAGAATTATAATGACTTGAGTTGATGTGTGGTTTATAGTTTCTCAGACACATCAACAGACTGCAGATGTTGTTGCAGGGGACTAATATATTGTGGGCTAATGTAGTGAGAGAGGCTACTGCAGTCCTTGACCTTTCATAACGGCAGCCTGTTGTTGAAACTGAGCCCAGATCAGCCGCCAGAGTCAGTCTACCAACAAAATCACAGTGGAATTATTAAGAGGTTGTACCTAGTTGCAGCTTTTAAATTTTATATATTACAACTACAGTTCAGTGCAATACAAGCTAAGATCAATACAGAAGCACTGCAGTTCAGTCCAATATAACAAAAGTTTAATCTAAGGCTACACTTATTGTGTAACAGATACAGTTATTGCCATGGTAACTGAGGCACTTTTCATATTAAACTGAACTGCAGCTCTAGAACTAGGACAATACACTGTGTTTGCTTTTTAATACCAAAAATAACTTATTTGTTGGTCAGTTTGAAGCATAAACCTGTACAATATAACCATCTGCCCCGGGCCAATGCATTTAATGGACTCTTACACAATGTAGCCTTTATATTTGCAAATAAATGTCAACATATAGTCTGTATGTGTTAGTTTGGTGTGCAGCAGTAAATAATTGCAGTTGAGTCATACACATTGTTCAATGTAAACCCCAGAATGGAGGCAGCGAAGAGTTTATTGTATTACTGACAGACAATGGAGGCAGTGAGGAGAAAGTGAGGTAGATTTTGAGGGTGGTGAGCGTTCTGGCGCAGTGGGTTTGGTGAATTGAGGATTGAGAGCAGAACACTGGGGTGATGAGGCAGTGATGAGGTGTTGTGGCTCTGTGGAATGGATGAGTGCTACAGAACACTGCTTGCGTGTTTTAGTGAAGAGTGTGATGGGTTTAGCTTTCAGCATGAGCAGAAATATATCGGAACCAGCTGTCAGGAAGGCGTCATTGACCTCAGCTGCATTTTTCTCAAAGTAATCATGATCGGTATGTTTTTTGTCATTGTTGTCATCATCTACATTATGGCCATTATCATTGAATGCGTGTTTAGGTATGCACGGGTGTGTTTCTGTGTGTGTTTGGGGGAATGAAAAGAGACAGTGTTATGAGATATTTCTTCATCTTGTTTCTAGGTTGCTATTTTCTCGTCAGGCTGTAAGAGGAAACTATGTTCTCTAATAAGGCCCTGAAATGAAACCAAACCCTTGCTGTAATTCCTCTATTTCAGCCATCACTAAAAGATCTGCCAGTCTTCATGGGGAACAGGTATTGGTCATCATGTCACAAGAGCTGGTGTTATTATCAGAGAAGTAGCAGAAGATTGAAGGTTCAAAATGATCTTCTAGCCTGGTCAGTGTGGTGTTCATATAGTCTAGCTGATCTCCTTGTCTGGTCTAACTTATAATTGGCTGTTGCTTGGTCAGCTGTTGCTTGGTTAGGTTCACAAGTGCCCCATAACCATTTAAAACCGGCAAACTAGACCAGCTAAACCAGCTTGGACCAACAAATCACCTAAGCCTTTTTTTCAGCAGGGACGAAAAATCAAATGATCTAAGCCTTTTTTCAGCAGCAAGAATGAAAGATCAAATGTATAGTACAGGCCTCTTTTACCATCAACACATCTTTAGCGTGCTGCCCAAATGAATAGCTGTGGTATTTCGTTTAGCTCCATCAGGCTGGTATTACTAGAATGACCTTTGTATTCGGTCTGTATGTTCTGCTGAAGACAGCGCTCACACATTCTAATTATGACAAGGTTCTTATTATATGATGTCAAAGCCCATTGACAGAAAATTGAGAAATGACTTTAACATGATTTTCATTTTCATCTAAAATTCCATCTCTCTCTTGTTTTTCTCCCTTCGTCTCTCGTTCTGCTCTAAATGAGGTTGAGTCTATTGATTTAGGAGGAGAATTGATGTTGATACATGAGTGTTTAAGCGTCCTGTACCCCTCCACCATCCAAAAAGCTGATTACTTTTCCTTCCCACTCTCAGATTTCATTATCCATTTCTTAATGCTTTTTAATGCAGGGGACTCTTAGAGCTTCTGCACTGTGCTAGTCAAAAATGTCTGTACGCGGGACTCAAATTATTTTCCCACTTAAACAAGAAAGAAGTGTGTTTGTTAACTGCCGGGTCAAGCTGTTTCATTCATTAAATGTGGAAACAGTTCTGTCTCTGTCTTTCGCTCTCAAATCCTCAGATTTCATCTCTCTTGGGAGGTTTGGACTGATTGATAACTTCAATTAGTGATGAAGTTAGAGAAAGACTTTCTTTCATGTTTCTTTCTTTTAGCTCCCTCCTTTATAAAAACAGCCACAATTTTGTCTCAGCAGAGGTATTGCAACAGCCTCCTTTAATATATTTCTAGTGGATCTGATATTAATTAATATGTATGACTTAGGAATATTAATTAGGTGATGTAACATTCGGCCAGTAGCTATTTAACTGATGAAAGGCAGGTAAGTGCATTAGCTAAAGTGGCATTATAGCATGTGTTTTAGTCCACAGTTTCTGCTTGGTCTTAAAGTCATCGTTTTACATGTTCAGCTACAGTTTGTTAATTTGCTGTATGGCCAAACAAACTAACTCCTAAAGTATGCTATGATTATGATAATAATAAAGTAGGGCAAGGATTCATTTCAAAATTAATTAAGAAATACATTTTTGAAAAGTTGTTGTATGTTTCTATTTTGCACACACTTAATTTGAAATGAGTGCAGATATTCGAGCATCAGTATGAATGCTGGCAGTAAGAGCTGATTATTTAAGGGCTCCGTCTAATGTCATCTGACCGAGTGCACTTAAAACGCACATGAAATCCTTCCATTGATGGAGGCATTGATAGCAGGTTGCCTGGTGCCGAGCTAACATATAATTACATTGAAGAGCAGTGCTGGCAGCTGTGGAATTTTTAACCATTGGAATAGTCTTCAACTTTGAGATAATGTTGAACTGGAATGCTGCGTGCAGGGTCATATATGTTTGCCTTTGGAATTTGTGTTGACAACAGGTTTACGGTGACAGTTGTAGTCTCTATTAGAGGGACACAAAAACAGGGGATTATGGGTTGTCAAGAGGGTTTTTTCCTCCTTTTTGTAATTTTTCACATGACTTTGATTGAATGTCTTTAAAAGAAGTCTTTAGAATTTCTAGAACTTTATTTGCATAAGTATATAAGTTTAACACATACGAGGGATTTTACTCTTATACTCCAAACTGTGACAGAGCCATTAAAACAAAAGCTTTGTCTTTGTGCTGAATCAAACACAATGTGGTGTCTATTTAACTTGTCACTGCACACTGTAGATTTGGTACCACTTTGCTTTTTTTGCTAAAGCATTAGGGTTTTGATGACTTATTTAAATGGGTTAGTTTGTTTGTACATTGTAGATGAAATTGCCCCAGTGCTTGCTTGTTCACATTTGAATGTGCATTACCCATAGCTGGTCAAATTCTTTCTCTTATTTCAGCAGAGAGGTGATTTTAATCAGCTGGACTGCTGAGCTGTGATTGGCAGAGAGATTGATGACTCATGATGGGAGTGGAGGGTGCTGGGAGGCAATTTTAGTCTGAGGAAGTAGATTTGTCTCTCAGTACTATCAGCAC
This sequence comes from Ambastaia sidthimunki, assembly GCA_036877625.1. Taxonomy (NCBI): domain Eukaryota; kingdom Metazoa; phylum Chordata; class Actinopteri; order Cypriniformes; family Botiidae; genus Ambastaia; species Ambastaia sidthimunki. The sequence continues at coordinate 192,352 of JAZGTK010000047.1, forward strand.
TGGTCTGCATGTATTCATTTAAATCTCTCTCTCCTTATTCTCTCTTTATTCCTCCATTCCATCAGCTCTTGTTTTTAGTGGCTCTACAGTTTGTGAAGTGAAAGAGTGAAATCCCTCTCAGGGGCCTCGATTAGCTCCCCACATTTATCTTTCATTTGCTTCTCTCATTTCGACTTTTCTTCTTCTGTGTTCTTGAACGTACTTCATATTTCCAGTTAAGGAGACACTGGGAGGTTGAACTGAGACCTGTCATTCAGAAGCGACTATTCTATGAAGGTTTATGTCTTTTAACCATTTCACAGAAATCTAGTGCCACAAGGCGAGCGGTAAGTACTTTTACACACTCTTTGTATTGTGATTTTGTGTGTTTCATGCATTGTTTTGTTTTTTTTGCCTATAGCATGCCACATTTGTCTGACAACGGCTGTCAGTACCTGGCATATGCTTAATTTTGTGTTCCAATTGTTCCAAATCATCTTTGTAATTGCCAGACACGTCTTTGTTTGAAGCAAATGTCTTTGTGTTGTGGTTATATTGCAAGCAAATGGATCTTCAATGCAACCCATATGATCACCAGGCTGTTTTTGGTCAGATATACAGAGAGAAGCAACATGCAAAAGGTTCGAGCTAAAGGAATCCACAGCCCTGCTGTCATCTCAGCTGCTGTGACTTAAACAGACTGACGGCACACAAATCCTAAAGTATCTCACAGCTGTGCCACATGCCTCTTGCTTTATTTTTAACCTGTGCTGTTTTTCATTGGTTGGCCAAGCCAGCATATAGCATTTAGCTCTATTGTACAGGGTTTTTTACTGCTGTACACATATTTTCTGTGTATTGCTTTTGTTGCAAGATCTTTGAAGTTCAGGGTCCCTGTCCTTTTTGCTGTAATTCAGTGTTCAAAGACAGGATATAGGCAGTATATTTTGTTATGGTCTAGTGTTGAAACAATTTATCTCTGCTGTGCATCTGGATAGGACTGTAAATCAGGACAGTGCATTCCACAAGGACGCGCTTGTGTCTTTGTTTATGGCGCTCGTGTGTGAAGGATTGTGGCCCATCCTGCACTTGGGACAGGTTTTATGTGACACCCCGTGGTATCCTGCCCACACCCAATGTGGCTTTTCCTGTCACATGTGCGCGCACACAAACCAAAGCACTATAGACAGATATATCATTTTGATTCTACCACCCACATCGTAACGAAAAAATCACAAATGAGGTCTCAATTGTTTCTCTTGACAGCAATGAGATTAAATAGAGAGCGAAGGGCTCGTGGCTCTTAGATGTTTCTCATGAGGAAAAAGCCAGTAAACTCACTTTTGCTCTTTCAAGAGTTTCAGAAGTTTCTTAACAATGTCTCAGGCTATGTTCAGATTTGCCTTGATTCCAAAGTGCAGTCAAATATCAGAATATACATTTTAATTCAAACTTACAATAGTCATATATCAACTTTGAATGTTTCTCACCATATTTCGCCAAGACCAAATGATCTGAGCTGTTCTATGTACATACATTCTTTACATCAAAATTCTCTTTCTTGTTTTACTGTCCTTCCTAAGAAATTTTGGTAGAAACACAACTAAGAACATTATTAAGCATGCTGGCTATGCAAGAGCAACCTCTGAGCAATAAAGTTGCCCTCTGGGTGACATTTTTTCCACTGTCTCTCGCAGTTGCTTATCTTTATCTCTTTCTTCCTCTCTGGCTCTTTTTCCATCCGTGTCCTCTGTGGTGCTAACAGAATTAGTGAACACAATGTGGACTGAAGATAAACACAGAGACAGCAGGCAGTCCAAGAAGTGTCTAGCCGTACTTAGGGCACAGTGATTATGGGGTGAAGGTGTAGATAGGAAAAGGCATGTTGAGAGGTGGAGAGTAAGGAACAAAACTCTCAGTCTACTTCTGTGGACACAGAAGGCGGCTGTGAATGTCACCATTGATTTTTTGCGGGTGTGTGGGTGCCCCCTAAACATCACACGTCCACAGTCTGCTGCTCGCTCTGTTTCCTGCTTTCACAGTCACAGCCAATCAGAACTTAGCATGCAGGGCTCCAGGAGATCTGAGTTCGTCACCCAGACGGTATTGTAGACATGGACCAATGATTCATAAAAGCCTTCTTTAGTACCTCATACATACATAAACATTCACTTTATTAAACCCTCGTTAAACAAAGGGTCATGAACCCAGCTCGCTAAAAAATCCATACATGTTAAAGTTGCTGTCCCAGCTAACAGGGAACATTCTCAGAATGTTGGCTAACATTTTCTAACAGTTTTTTTAATGTTATTAAAAAAGTTTTAGCAGTTTAGTAGAACTTTTAATGCTATGTATCATCTATATCAAAAACATTTTTCTTAAGTTGCTAGTGGTATGTTTTAAAACCGTGCAGAATTACAAAAAGTTTGAATAATGTTCTTACAACCAAGCAATGATGTTAATGCAATGTCTAAAAAACTGGAAATTTGGAACATTCCAAAAACATTACTTTTTGTTACTTAATGGAAATGTTAGGGAAACGTTCTTCTTACAACCTAAAATTGTTAGCTTGGGTAAGTGAATTCAGCTGTTTCTAACCTTTCAGCCACATACAATTTCCACACAACCCCATCCGCCAGTGACATTTCAGCAAACCCAATGTCAGCAATCATGCCAAATAATTCACAGACAGAAAGCATTGTCATTGGCTAGTTTTCTGATTGGCTAAAAAGAAATGTGTCCATCTAATTTGTGGTTTATGGGTAGTAACAACATTTAATATAAAAAACATCAGCACTTTTAATGGGAATAAGCAACATTTTTGTGTCACTGACTCCACCAAAAGGAATCACAAAAATGATGACTGTTTCCAAACAGAGAGAGAGGTTTAACAGAAAAAGTTACACATAGCAGCTCTAAGCAAAAATAATACTATGCTGCAGGATATGTCATTTCCTTCTGCTTCTCTGTATTGTTCTACTTAATCGTGTAGCATGAATCAATGTCTTTGTTTACAGTGGCTTAATTTATACTGAGTTTATAAAAAGATTGCTCATCATCTTTTCTGTTCAGTGACGCAAGAGCGCAGCACAACAAGAGCTTCCTTGGGCAAGACAGGGATGTTTTATAAAAGGAACAAATTTGAATCACATCGGCCTCTATTGTCTAGGTGTCAACAATATCAGATTGCGGCTTGTTGCGACACCCCCCTTCCCCCATCCTGTGAGAGTGAGGCAGGGAGCCAAACGAACCAGACTGCGACTCGGCACTCCCTCCTTCTGCCTCCTAACGCCTCCTGGCCAGGGAGCTGCTATTCTGAGGAGCTGTCAGTCAAACACAAGTGCTTCTGTCCATCGGCCGAGAGAGTGAGAAAAAGATAGAGCGGAAATGCCAGAGATGGAGACTACGGAGAGATAGAGGCACAGAGAGAGAGGATGAGATAAGGAGGTGGAGTAAGAAGAAATGATGGAAATATCAGAAAGAAGGAAAGAAGGAAGGAAGGAAATAAGAGAGAGATTTGAGTGACAGCTTCCTTTATTTGCCATCCATAATCCCTTTTAGTTCAGTCATTTATTTGCCAGTCATTGGGTCACTGATCTGCTTTGTTTTACACTCTGGATGTAACTCCACATACACTCACACAAACACACTTTTGATTTTAAATCCTGGTGGGGACTTTCCATTGATTTTTATTGCTTTTATACTAAGCTAATGATATTTGCTGTGCTCTACCCTACCCTAAAAATAACCTTTAGACAAACCCCAAAAATTGCTTATACTGCCAAATTATACAAGCAATAAACCACAAGTTGGCTCACGGTGTGTTAGAGTTATTTTACCACAGGTGGAGTTTTGCATTGTGCTTAAAGCACCCCTTATTCATATAAAATGACTTTAATGCCTAGCCATGGCTTAAGACATACTTTATTAAGCTGTTTTCCTCATGGGAACTGTTAGCTGGTTGATGTTTTTAGGTTTTACTGTCTTTGTGATCACATTTGGTCCACAAAATATGACAATTAACTATTGGTTAATATAAAGCTCTAAAATTCCTGTGACTTGAACAGATGCTTTATTTTTCTTTACTATAGATGCTATTAAATTTCCATTAGGGTCAATCTGAACAGAGACAATGTCCAATTACATCTTTTTTTCACAGAGAGCAATTAGTCATCAAAGTGGAGCTGCACTTCTCCAAACAAAGGAAGAGGCTTTTGGGCCCGGTCGCTTGTATTACAGATTCATGAACCATAAAAAGCTCTTCTTTTAAGTTAGAGGAGCATGAATCTGAGATGTCTGACTTAATTAAATGGTGTCATGCCAAGTTGAGTTATAGGATTAACCTACTTAATGTGCGTTTACCGTAGTCTCTTATTGGTCCACAGTCCTTGATGTTCAAAATGGGGCAGAATGTTGCGGATTTTGAGGCACACGCCCACAAATACAAACACATGTGTTGGCAGAACATTTAATGCAGAGTTTGTGCCTCATGGAAACTTTAAAGGGCTGCTTCAGGCATAACATATATGGTCAAAACAAGGGTTCTTGGAAGCTTTGTGGTTGCAATCACTTAGCATGGAGCCGTCTGTGATTATTGATGGCACAGACTAATTGGGATCATAGATCATCTCCCAGACATTGACATGACCACTAAAGTCAAACCCGAGGCAGCCAAAGGTCACATGATAATGCCTGATGTCATATGTCATGTGTCAAGTTAAAGTGAGCCAACCCCAAAGGCATGTGCTTGTGCGATGGTCAATTTGTCATGCATGCGCATGCGCTTCCGCATCGCCCTGGGACGGTCATGCATGCACGCATGCAATCGCAACAGCTAAATTTTATAAGAGTGCCAATCTATGATTAGCTGTCTCTCCAATGCATAATCGTCTGTGTCTTGCGGGTGCTTGTGAACCTGACCCTCTTAATGTTTGGAAAAATGTGTGTCTTACTGGTTTTGAGACGGTAAAGCTCATGGCTGCCGGCGGTCGAATGAACGCGATACCGCTGAGCCAAACGGCTCTGAGAGGCTGAGTGGAAAAGACTAGCTTAGATGACAAACTAGAGATTTAATGGGGACAGACTTGTGGTTTCAGTATTGTGCATGTAATAGTTGCAGTGATTTTTATTAAAAAATCGTAAAGGTCGTTGACTAACATGTAGCCAAGAGGCTCTTTTTGTTACTGACGACAATGAATTGAATATAGTGAGTCATGTCTCTTCTCGGGGGGGTGTATGATTTTGATTGATTTGATCTCAGAGTACTTTAATATGACGGGCAATGCTGTGACTCAGCTGGAATAAAAGCCAAAGCCTTAAGAACTATAGACTCAAGGAGGCGAGATATTGCAGTGCTAAAATCAATGATGTTCACTAACCACCCACATTACGGTTTAACCAGGTTCTATTAGTGCTGGTATAGTGTTGCGCCAAGTCAGCCTTTTTCTGTGAAAATTGGGTTAGGTTCACATGTAAATGGATAAATGGAATTTTGAAGCATTGATTGGTCACATAATGGAGAGGAGCTTTGAATTGTCTGTGATGTTCAACAGTGTGGAATGGCAGATTGTAAAGTTCTAATAACAGAAAACATGAACATCCCCACCAACCTGTAATGAGAATGCGAGTGAGTCTGTGTGTATGTAATATATGCATGAATATCAATGCATTGAGTGGCCTGCCTTACATGCCCAGCTGATAAAGCTATAAATCTCTGCTCTCCTGATGTTTGTGGAACAGGTGGTGTAGAATCTCCTTTTGCCCTAGCAGTGCTGATCCAGAATCAGTCTTAAACCAGAATATGGGTCTGGGGATGCAGTTTGTAAAGCGATTTTTGTGAAACAAGAGACAGAAAAAGTAAAGATGACACATGGACGTGGTTAAAAAAGATTAAGATGGAGAGCTTGAGTCAGAAGGTCTAAGAAAGAAAAAGGGGGAAACGTCTAAACAGAGCGAGGGAATTAAGAAGGTGCAGCCACAGTCCCTGAAATGATAAATGAGTCTATAATGAAGTATCCATCCCCCTTCCTTTTTTCTCCCTTTTTCTCTCTCTGTCTTGCTCTCCTCAGTTTTTTCTCTCTTTCTAGCTGCTCAGAACCGCAACTTTGGCAGCTAACATGCTACTCCATCACATCACGCCCTGCTTGATCAGTGGACCTCATCTATACACACACATACACACACATTTTGCTGCACAAAATGGCAAACAGGCCCCCGAGGTTGACTTTCAACAAGTCATGCTTATATCTGACAGGTGTGAACTTTAGAGCACGCTCCCGATATGATAACATACATTAATGTCAGACAAAAGAGATTTGTACAAAAGGTGTCTAAGTGTTTGTCAGGCTGTGACAGCATCGCCGGTCACGCACCATTGCTGACCTCCCAAAACTTTTGACACAAAGAGAAAGACAATATCAAACGAAAAGCTTCAGAGAAGTGTGCTCTGGCTGTGTATTAGAGACAGCATTGCGCTTTGTATACTTCTAGAGCTTTCCAAATGCCCTACAGTGTGTATTAAGGGTGTGTAAGAGGATACAAGTGTTGAACATGCTTGAGATGCCTCTGCATGTTTTGCCAGACAACAGGAGAGATGTTGAGGAGCAACAGTATTCCTTCTGTCGGCTGAGCAACATAAGGGGACTTTTTCCACCAATTTGCTGTGCATGATGTCTTCATATTCCTGTCACAACTGGAGGCTCTTGTCCAAGTGAATGAGAAAAATGAATTTGTGTGTGTGTGTGTGTGTGTGTGTGTGTGTGTGTGTGCGCGCTTGCAGAGAGCAGCATGCTTCCAAATAATGCTAACGCCCTCTGAGAGTCCTTGGGAGGAAAATGAAAAACACACATGAATAGAAAAAGAAGAACAAGGAACTAAGAGAAAGAGATCAGCTTTGCTGAACACAAAAAAACAGCTTAAACTAGCCTAGGTTGTTGGTCTTAGCTGGTTTAGGCTGGCTTAGCTGGTCTCCCTGCCTGGCCAAGCTGGTATAGTTTGTTTAGCTAGTTAATCAGTTGGTCTTCTAGTCTGACCACCTAAAAAGTGCTTGAAAAAACAGCAAAAGAGACCAGCTGAACCAGCTTTGCTAGTCTATAAGATTAGCTAACTACCTTAAGCTTGTCTTAGGCTTATTACAGCTGTTAAAGAAGAAGAATGATTTGGGTATATGAGTATGTTTTAAGCTCTGTTCTATAACCAAGAGACCTGCCAACTCATACAACATGTTTAGGCATCATAGCAATGCTCCCAACATGAAAGTTGTTCCAAACAGGCTCCAAAATTATGCTGCTTTATTCCCCTGTTTACACCGATATTAAGGTCCATATAAAAACAGCAATGAGTACAGGGTTAAACAGTCCAAAACATGTTGTGGTCTGATCACACAAACCACATTCTGAGCTAAATGCATGTGAGCACATTGTGTTTGTAGTGTAAACGTAAATCAAACAGAATCTACTTAATAAAATTACTAAGAGTCTAAACCCTTCAATCCCAACAATATGCAACTCAAATGTTTCTTATTTGTTCATTTATAATCACTCATTTCAACACTGGTCTGCTTAGTCCAAAACCTCATCCTGTTTCATGAAAAAGACTCATACTGTGTGTGTGTGTGTGTGTGTGTGTGTGTGTGTGTGCGCGTGTGTGTGTTTATAGCTGTAGTTCAGTTTTCAATAGACATTAAATTTATACTGACAAAGCTTTGCCAGCAAAGGCATCACTGAGCAATTTCATCTGATCCCCGATCAGGCATTTGTTGGCTTCCGTATGCACAGCAATATGCAAATTCCAGGTCTGTCCAGGCCTGGCACACTTTCATTCACTCCCCCTGCCTGACAGTCTGTCAAAAACATCACACTGCGTGCATTTACCCCCACCTCCTTTTTTCCTCTTGCTTTGTCCATTTCTCCATTTCCTTTTTCTTTTACCTCTGAGACTCAGGATCATTTAGGAGTCTTTGCAAAACAAGTAAAAATGCACAACTGCATGTAATTGATTTTCCGAATCCAGAAGAGACAGGAGAGGATAGGAGTAACATATGAGATTTGCCTTGATAAATGAATTTACTATATTAAAGAATAACCGCCACTGCCCACCTTAACTTACCTTAGGAAGTTTTCCAGGTCAGATCATCGTAATAATAATAAATCGGCTGCTGCTTTTCTCATTCTCTGTTGGATGGGTACTGACTAAAGGTCAAAAGAGAGAACAGTAAGGCCAGTGATGTCATTTTAATGGAATGTTTAATAAAGCATCTCACTATTACACAGAATATGGGAATCATAGGGAGCCACATTGGAATATTATGTATATGTTTGGCCCCGGATAGAGGAGGCTTAACCAGTAAAACCCTACTAATGATAAGCCAAGTTTTACTCTCCTTTTCTAATAAATGTATCAGGGCAAAACACTGTGTATTCAGTCAGGAAGGTCTTCACTATAATTACAACCAGATATGGCAAACACAAACCACACACAAACAAATATGCATAAATAAAACAATGACATAACTGTCGAAAATCCCAGCCCTGTAGCCATCTTCTCATGCAGCATCCCGTGAGTCCTGTCTGTTTCTGTTTCACACACATCACACACACATCAACATCAGTGCTTGAGTGCACAGCAGACATCTGGAATATTAAAAGGGTTTTAGTTGTTGAAATAACGCTGAGGGTGCAGTTTCAGACGCTGTGTGTGTGTGTGTGTACTGGTATATGTGGTTTAAAAGGACACAATTGTGTATAATGACATGCAGAACAATGTAAACATGGTTTGCAAGAGCTACTCCAACCAATTGGCTTAAAACGTACTAAACTGTGTTTTTATTTTAATTAAAAAATGCCAAAAGTTTTCTGTGAGGGTTAGGTTTATAGGTAAGGTTAGGGGAAGTGGATAAAATGTTTGATTAGCTCAATATAATATGCTTATGGAGAGTCCCCCTAAACCGTGTGTGTGTGTGTGTGTGTGAGTGAGAGAGAGAGAGAGAGAGAGAGAGACATCATCTGGAGGTATTGTTTTTCAGGTCCTGCTAAGCAGGTCTTTGCTCATTAAGGTGGTGAAAGCTCTGCTGAGTGTGATGAGGTTTGTACTGATGTCATTAATGTAACACTCCAGCCTTTCATTGCTGACAGCCTGTATAGATCTAATTAGGTGGACTGGGTCTCACTAACATCACTGGCCGTGAGTTTTCATGCTTTAATTATGTATTGTGGCACTGGTTCTGATTCTCAATTTTTATATTTTAAAATTACACAGAGCACCTATTTGGTCTCGCTTTGGTTTTATTCCTCCACTACAGACCTGTGATCTGTCCCATAGTCTTTAACCTCACAGTCTGCAAGCTTTAAGACACTATTCAAGTTGATACTAGTCAAGAGTTAGTGGAGCAGTGATTTAACAATAAAAAAACTGATGCCTTTTTATGCCACAGTATGATTTAATCCTTCAGTATTGCTTGTGACACAGCAGTGAGGTTTGTATATGCATTTAACGTAAAAACGTAAATTAAATCGCAGATTCCATCTGTTCCAAAGACTCCCAGGCAATGGTGTTTGTTTTGACACTCTGCAGTATTGAAACGTAAGCGTTTGTAAAAAGGTTTTAGCTTTCACTGTCAGAAGAAAGACTTAAGTTTACTATGTCATTGTAGGCGTGAGAGGGCAAACATGTTCTTATTTTCCTGCCTTTTTCCCTTCTCTTTTCATCTATTCCTCATTTAAAAAAAGCTACGTACAACACTGCTAAAAACCCATCAGTCGTTCCGTCTCGTCTGTCTGGACCTAATAAATGCTGGCAAATAAAACCAGTTTCTCTTTGAAGATGGACAATGACCTCTGCTTTAAGGTGCCGTGTTGCCCTATTGTGTTTAACACCATTGGGGGCTTTGTAAAAGGGGTGGTGGAGAGTTGAGGAAAAACGCTGAAGATATTAAACTATTTTAGCAGTTTCTTGAAGATCAACCTTATACTTTCGACACAGCTTCGTCCAAGATGAGAAACCCAGGAACCCAGAGCAGATATCCTTTGTGTTTGGGGTCTAGTTTCGACCCCATGCAGTGTTTAATGGAAGATCTCTTGATCCAATGACATCAGCACAGAGACAAGCAAGAAATGTACCAGTTAACTCCCCTCACATTTCCACAAGCCCTAAATCCACTGCTATATAATGGGTTGGCACAACATCCACCTCAACCCTAACAAGACAATTGTAAGAGACTCCTCCCATTGAATGGTCTGGCTTTAGTAAATGAAACAGACAGCTGATGGGTTTGATTTTCTGCCTGTGTGTCTGTAAGTATGTTGTACATTTACTCATGAACACAAACACATTTAACCCTGTAGCTTTTTTTCACTAAACCATTTGCAAACAATTATGTTC
>JAZGTK010000047.1:202754-233455 GCA_036877625.1 Ambastaia sidthimunki
ACACATACACACACACACACACACACATACACACACACACACACACACACACATACACACATGCTCCCTGGGGCTTGATGAGGGGTAGTTTCTTTGGTAATGAAAGAAAACGTGCAAAAGCCACGTTGACAGTTTTCTGGAATTGATGTCTTTGCCTTCGTCATAGTGAGTAATCATTTCTTCATTTATACACATAGATCTTTTTGAGACACATCCACACACAAACGCTCCTCTATAGCACCTTACCCAAATCTGTCACACATTCCCATTAAACTCTGATATATCCTCTCAGAATCACAGAATTTGAACTGGTTACATTACAGATTTAAAGGGTTAGTTCACCCCCCAAAATCTGGTCATTAGTTAAATCCCTTGTGTCATCCTAAACCTGTTAGAATGTTTTTCTTCTGTGGAACAAATTCTGAAGAACGTTGATGCTGCTTTTCCGCCATAAATTAAAGAAATTAATGGTGACTGGATAATGTTTGTTTTTTAATGAAAAATTATTCCAAATGAAAAAAGTCATGTGTATTTTTAACAACATGGGTCATAGATGATAGAATTGATGATAGAATTGCATTTTTAAACAAGCTGTGCCTTTAATAATTGTATCCAATCCAATGTCCATGTTGTGCCAGTTAAACCAAAGCTTTATTCACTTCACAGTAAAGGCTGAACACTTTTCCCATCATGGTGAAGTCTGTTATTAGTGGGCTGCTGTCATTTTTCATCTCTGCAGTTGAATGTGTGACAGAGGCAACAGTCTTAGTCATAAGATGTTGGCACAATTTCCTATTTAAACAAATTTAAGATTGTACATTGTAGATCTCAAATTTAAGATTGTACATTGTAGATCTCTTGCAGTGGCCACAAAGGCTATTTGAGAAAGCTGGTAGCAAATCATCTGAGACCTGCAGTGAGTCATCTTGTCAGTATTAATGTCATCTCCAGGCAATTAGAGACAGCTCTGTACAAAACTCACGCAGAAAATGTGAAGGACATGAATCATGTTTTGATTTTTGTCCTCCATTAAGCAGGTGTCAAGCCTTGATACAACTGATTTCCATTTGGTCTTTTTTTTGTATTTGACACATTTTCCAAATTCTGTTTCCACTTTTCTGGAGCAGTTTCAGACATTTTGGTTTATTATTTTTATAAAAATATTTATTAGTATTATATTAAGTGCTGTCAATTTAACTTGTTCATTTAGTGCAATTAATTATTTTAATGCCAAACTACAGTTGCTCAAAGCAGACAGCATAGAATTAGTAAATAATCATTCAAACCACTTTCTTGCATTTAGAACCACCCATATAAACAATATAAACCAATATAAAGCAAACAATATATATCTAATATATATAGAGTTCTATCTAAATCATGTAATCAAATTTATTACGGTTTGTAGAGTCCATCTTTAATCTTAGTTGCAGTTTAATTGCACAATTGTGCTTGTTTCTCTTGGAGACATCCGTTAACATTATTTCAATATTTGTTATGATGGAACAGCCTAGAGACACCTCAGCAATTTATCTACCGAGGAGCAACTTTTAGTTTGTGTATGTGTGTACGCACTCTCTGATGGGTTTTCAAGTTGAAGAGCTGTTTTTATTTGTGTGCATGTGTGTGTGCTTTTGTGGCCGACACAGGATCTCTAAAAGTTTACCAAGGTCACCAGCTTTGGTGTGTCAAATTCCTCAAGTGGCCTCTAAAACAGAGCGCTGTGGTGGAGCCTCCTGTATGTCTGGTCTTCCCATGAACTCCCTCTGTTCTTATCTCAACAACATCTCTCAGACAGCACGTTCATCTGCTTACAGACAAAAAGATAGATCTTGGGGGAAAATAAAAGGTGGACAAATAAAAACATGAGATGCTAGCAAGGATTTGCACATAGAGGCTGTAAAATGGACCAGATGGTGGAGTTCATACATTGTTCGCACTCCTACGCACATAATCTTGTGAGGAAGAGAAACTGCTTACTAGCGTCATTTCAAATCTGTGAGCGTTACATATTTATTTAATTTCAATGCCTCTGCGCCGCATATGATATGCTTATTTAAGAGGTCTGCTGGAATATGTATAGATGCATGTATGGAGTAATTTGCTAAATCACTTGGTTCATATAGCAAACTTGTGATTGGTTGATGTGTTTGACAAGCTCCAATCATTGATCATGGTTACATTTTAAGACCAAAACTTGTAACGCATCTCGGATACAAAAGATATCAGATTGTGTAAACTCCACAGCAATGTTCTTGGTCAGCTAGTGTCTGTTTGTGTATTTTATCTGTGGTTTATAGTCTTAGATTAAGCACCACATATTTGTTGGGTTACTGTCTCAGGGGACTTGCCAGAAAAGCAGTGGCTCAGCTAAATGATAGTATAAACAGATCAATACAATGATCAGGAACAGCTGTAGGTCTGTTGATCTCTCCACAGCAATGACTATAGCCTGTTTTACTGCTTAGATCAATGCTATGTTATACTGTTACACTATATCAGCAAATAATATCTGGATAAAACAGACCCTAATGCAAATTGTGCTAAATGGGTCACAGCATTTGTCCAGGCATTGAACGTACCCTCACAAACACACACACAATCGCCCATGTGCTAGATGCCGAATTACTGACCTCTGTGTGTGTCCTGAGGCTAGAGATTGCAGGGCGAGCATGATGCAGCCAGACGCAGCCCCGTTTTCTCCAGCACTTCAGCTCACATGCTGCCTTCACCTTATAGCCTCCCAACTAACAATTTTATATTGTAAGAACCTTCCCCTAACGTTTCCATTACCTAACACAAACATTTCAAATGTCATTTTGAAAGTTCTAGGAATGTTCCAAACGTCCAGTTTTTTAGATTTTATTAACGGTACTGTCTGGTTATAAAAATGTTATTTAAACATTTTTTAATTATATCACATTTTTAAAAACGTTCCTCTAATGTTACTGCAACAACATTTTTGATAACTCTGAGAACTTTTTGCCAACATTTTGAGAAACATGTTAGTTAGTCTGGCACTCTGCATGTTAGTCTTGTTAGTGTTAACATGTTAGTCTAGCAATGTATTTTTACAGTTTTATGTTACTTCATTGTTTTGATGGGTTCACATTCAGGGCATGAGGGCTAGTGCATAAAACAGACACTGTATTGTAATGTAATTGAAATGATTATGTCACATCCTCTGGCTCGTCGCGGAGGGAAGCAGCTCAGTCATGTTGGAAGCAACGTAAGGGACGACAGATGCACCGTTCGGAGGATCGGTCCCTCAACGTCAGCCATGAATGATAATGCAGAGCGATTTCATATTCCAGCCACGAGCTAAACAGTTTTCACATTTTAATCAGTAATCAACATCAAGTCAGGCCGTTGGGAGACAAGCAAACTGGATTGAATATTTCATGATGGTAAATGGTATTGTAGCTCATTTGGCTGTGTGATTTTATTATTTTTTTTCTGAACTCAAATCGTCAGAATGGCTTACAGGGTTGGGGTTGGGGTGGATCGATATTTAATAGTATTATAATATTTTGCCTCAAGATACTATATTGATATTCTGTCACCAAGAAATTATATACCGGTTACATTTTCACGTTTTATTTTTTGAGATTAAGGAGATAGACCACCATTTAGATGTCTGTAGCTGTAGAAGTAGGTCAACTTCAAAACACACTAGATTATTCTGATTTGACCAAACTCACAGTATATCAGTGGTTTAAATACACCACCCACCCACCCACCACACACACCCACAAGTGTCCAAGCTTGGTCACAAACACTCAGCATATCGAGACATTTCCTATAATCTTCCATTAAATTTGCATGTTGGATTTCAGTGTCATAAACAGTTCTTTTTTTCTTGAGTTAAAGCATTTCTGGTCCTATTTATGGCCATTCTACACCCACATGCTGAGGGGTTTAAGAAACAGCTCTGATTTGGCAATGCAGAATTACAGCCTACCTTCTCTATCAGGCGTCCATGAAGGAAAATGTGAGGTATTACAGATTTCAGCAACTTTCACCCAGCAATTAACAGGGATAGAAAATAGCTCAGAAAAGCCAGGTGTGCTGTATGTGTGTGTGGTCCTGGTATTCACTGTGTTATGGGGACCAAATGTCTCCACAAGTATAGTAATACCAGTAATTTTTTTAGGTCCCTATGAGGAAACAAGCTTAAAATCATACAGAATGATCTTTTTCTAGAATAGTATTTTTTTGTGATGGTTAGGTTTAGTGGTAGGGTGGTTAGTTTGGGGGATAGAATATACAGATTGTACAGCATTAAAACCATTACATTAATGGAATGTCCCCGTATAATATGAAAACCCAACAAGTGTGTGTGTCTGTGTGTGAGAAAATTTGGGGTTTTAAAAAGTCTCATAGATCACTGTGCTCTCGACATTGGGAAATGAGTTAGTATCCTACTAGAGTCTGAGTGTTGCTCTCCTGGATCTCACAGCCATACCAGAATAATCTCCATATTTAATCACTGGCAGCTTGTTTAAAGAGACTGTGGAGATTTGGAGCAGCTCCAGTCGGTGCCATTGGGTGGCAGAAGGGCTGTTTTCCATATGTGGATCAGATTTAGGCAGACAATTCCCACAGTGTTTCTCATTGTGTCTTTTTCCCTACCTAGTCAGTAGGCAAAATTAGTAAAGACAAAGAAGGGTTTAAATTTAAGGAATGCATCATACACCTCATGCAGAATGAGGGGTTTGGGGTGTGTGTGTGTTCCCCTGTAGCCCTGTGCTCTGATCCGTCTCTGGGACGTCCCGTACAGAGAAGCATCTGTGTATGAAGCCAAGGGAGTCTGCGAGAAACAAGCACTCTGTGAAAAGCTTACTAAGAGAGTAGATATGTGTGAAATGGACCAGGACCTGCCGTTTAACACCAAACCTCGACCATATCCAGTGTCCCACACACGCACAAACACTCCATCCCCCATCATTTGCAGTTCAAATAAACACACCAGAATGGTAGGGGTGTGTATGCCCTCCTTTTCGCTTGATGCCTGCCTGGGCCATTAATGCCTTGTAGGGTGTAACGTTCCTCTTGAATTCATAAGAGAGAAATGTAAATAAGCAGAGACCACAGGGCGAGATTTAAAGAGATGAGGACTGTTAAAGTGCAAAGAGAATTTATGAAACCAAGAAAAATAAAGTCTATCTTTATTCTATCTAGATAGAACACTCACACACCCTCCCTTTTCTCTTGTGTTTCTGTAATTTAGCATCAAACCTGGAAGAATATCACAGTATGTATCACATTAATAACATTACGTATTAACATCAGGCACCAGACATAGTGGCCCTTAAAAGGCCCTCTTCCGTTCTCGACCATTAATCTCAGATAATCTAGCTTTTGTTTGCAATGGCTTAATATCAGATTGAACTATAATCCACTTTTCAGCTTTCAGTGCTTAAAAATAGTATCTTTATACCTTCACTTTGTCAACTGCTCTATTGTAGAGAAAGTTAAAATCCGGGGGTGAGGGTTCGTTCAATATCCTATTTTCCTCATTCTGTAATCTTTCAGCATCTATAATTTAATTAGTTCATTTTCCGCCATGTCTTACGCGGTTAAAAGCATGTTCTCCTATCTAGTGTTTAAAAAAAACGGACTGATTTCTGCCTTGTAGCTATAACAAATTAATTCCATTCCACCTTTCACCATGTGCCGTTTGAAAGATTCTAATAGCCGTAATGAATAGTTTAGATGAAGTCTTTAAAAATCCTCTCCTTGTTGCAGCCATTCCTGGAATGTCTTTTTGGACTTTAATTTTATCACTGTTGTTTCCATAGCAGCATTCTTATCCAATAGAACACGGCCCATTTCTGTGTGAATTCAAATGGCAGATAGTAGAATTCATATTTTAATTTTCCACTGTCAGACTCTCAGAGGTAGCTTAAGCTAGTCTAGAGGTAATATATCTCTTCAAAGATGAATGATTGAAAGTATGTCCTGACGAGACTTGCCCCCAACAAGGAAGGGCATTTTGGGTTGGGAGGTCACACCCTCTTTGATCACCCTCTGATAATACATTTACCAGACGGGTAATGAGCACAAAGTATCTTTCAAGTACAGAAATTACTTTTTGAATGCATTTTAAGGGTATCTGAGTGCATTTACTACAGTCAAAACAATTTTTACAGTGGCTCCAAAAAGCATTTGGACACATGTGAAATATGAATTTTAATGCATTAGATAAAAACAATATGAAACCAAGTGCCATTTGCAAACAAATTACATCATGTCTTTTCCCAGAACTAGACTTTTCTGAGCAATTTTGGGAATCATTTTTTAACCAGTTGGTCTCAGGATCATAATCAGACAGTGGTAGTATGAGGTGACTTAACCTAAAGATTGCATAACTTGATGACATTTATACACTTCTACCTTGACTCATCTGACTAGTTGGGGCTGTTGGAGGGGGGATTATGGTGTTACATTATTCATACATAAAGTTATGAATCATAAGTGGGGCATGAGGTCAACTCAACTGTAGTTTCTGTTTTCTTTCAAAAGAGATGCAAACAAACATATCTGGTACATTTTTAGTTCTGTTTCTCTCGGTCTGACAAACTGGATCTATCTCAGCCTCTGCTCTGAGTGAATGACTGTTCTCTGACTGCTGCAGTCTCCCTAAACTAAATATTTAAACAGGGCATACTTGTGCACCCATTTATTTAACTTAGTTTAACCTTCTGCTTTAAAACCATCGCAGATCGCTAAGGTGAAGCTGGAGCACTTTGCTAGATGGTTTCCTTGCTTGAACATGTAATTGTTTAAAAAACGTCATATTAATTTTTATAACACTTTCATGTGAGTTCTTTGTGAACACAAATACATTCTGGTTCAGTTTCAGTAGTTTATCTAAATATATCAATTTACTAAAGGCATCAAGATTTCAGTGGCCTGCCGGTTACGTGAATGCCAAATTATGTGAATATAATCTTCATATCTTTTCATCAAAATCAATGACAAGAGCTCCTCCAGTGTTTTTGGAGAAACGTGTGCTGTGGGATTTGACACCTACAACCATCTCTGAGTGCATCTCTTCTAGTGCTGAATGAATGGATGTTCAGTCAGTAAAATGGGCCCTGGAATGTGATGTAAGGCCCTTTGAGAGCCACAGAGCCAGCCCCCACATTGTTCTGACGGAAAGCGCAGGTTTATATTTGTGCGTATGATTGCTATGTGCGCTAGAGAGAAATGTTTTGAATAGATGAATCATCAGAGCTGTCCAAGAGAATGCTTTGTGTATTTTTAGATTTCACTTTATTGTTCTGCCCTAAAACAAGCCAAGCGCTCCATTAAATGTATCATACAGCGGTCCATGTGTCATGTTTTATTGCCAGTTCCCTACCGGTGTACAACTCTCTGACTGTACTGTCAAAGTGAATGTGCCCCACTTCTGCTTCATTAAAAGTATGCATGTCTGGATGGTGGATCCTCAGAATGCGTTCACTGCAGCTGCCGTCCTCTCTTTAAATTGATGCATTGATGGATGCGACTCAACGGTACTTCCGTACAGTGGAGAACCCTTTTAAAGCAGAAGAAGTGAGACAGTAATGGCTCGCCAATTCACAAGGTCATTGGAGCTCAAGGTCCCAGTGCGGCTAACAGAGGCTCAGTATAGTTTAATGTATTACACAGCTTGTCTTGCGTGTCTCTTTTTTGCCTTTACAGGCTGTGAATAGTTAACCAAAACTAAATGAATACATATCTCTGTTAGCCAGCAACACTTACTTAAAAATACATTTTATCTCTTTATACCACACTTGGGGGATCTACCTTATGTGTATGTAATGGGGATGAATATTTGTGTGGGGGGAGGGTTGTATATTAATGATGTTAAACAGAATGCAGTCGGTTGCAAAGGAGGCGGTTTGTCTTACCTTGATGGCTTTGAGCCCATTCCCCAGATGGAATTTGGTTATCTCATCCTGAGGTCGCATGCATTCCTCAGCAATCAGCTGTTGAGCTGAGATACAGCTGCCCCACTGTTGACTTAGAACGATAGTCATCAGCATTTTTCTAAGGGAGGGGGGTTATGGTGAAGAACTGTATTACATCCATTTTTAGCGCACATTTGTCATTACTTTGTTAACAACTTGTGGGAAAATCAAGCATGATTTTGTGAATGCTTTTAATGCTTTTTAAATTGTCATGCTTCAAAAGTATCAAATCTACTACAGTGCTTATCTGGATCTCCTCAACTCACTTTGTATTTTTAATCAAGTAGTATTATTTTAATACAGTGTTGTGTAGTAATGTAACATCCATACATTTGATTATATAAAGAAGTCAATCAGTCACATGATTTGGAGAGCAGCGGTTTTGCTGGATTCTATAGCAGCATAGTCTCGTGGCCAAGCATGTCAGTGAGCTTGTGGCTGTGGGGAATGGAGTAGCTGTCAGTGTGTGTTATTCAGTAGAGCCGAAAGCACTAGGACGGTGGTAATTGATACTACTCTGTGTGTAGGGGTTTGGCTCAGACTGGCCTATAAATGGGAAGCACAGTCCAATAAGAGATACCCTCTTTTCAGACAGAGACCTTCTTCGTGTCTTAACCTAAGCCACCTGGAAGTTAAAGAGTCAGCTGCATTCAAGTAGATTTATGGGTGGTTTTATTAAGTCATTTAACCACTGTTGTTTTCTTTCCTGTTTGCTTCAGTTGCGACCCAGTGTTATAAGAAGCAACTGAACGAATGCTTTTGATGAGTAAACACAAGTATTGATTTACTGAAGCAGGCTTAACTCATGCTGTTAATTTGAGAATCATCTGCGAATAATCTTTGTTGCTGAGGGTTTGTAATGGCCTTTGACTCACTGTGGGATTTTGGGTATTATTGTTTGGCCTCTGGTTCATCAAAGCTAAAAAGCAATTTATCATCAGCTTGCCATGTACAAACAACGACAATTCAAGCTTATATAACATAACCTTATTTATTTATTTATTTGCAACAAAATAAGGAAAAATAAAAAATAATAGCCTGATAGTTTTACGTTAATCCATCACATATACAGTTCATAAATATATTTAATAATATATCTAGGGTGTTCTTTTCCCTCCTCGGTTACTTAATGCATCGTGAATTGAATATATTTCCTAAAAGTCTAGTTAGAAAGAAAGTGACCGATTTGCATGTAAATGAGTCCAGCAACAGCAGCTATTCACGTCTCTAATTAAACTAATGTCGGTGCGTTGACTTGCTGACATCATAGACGCTCATTACCATTCACAAGCTTGAGTGGGCAGTGCGAAGAGCGAGCAAGTCGAGTCCACGCCACGGTTCACTGAGCGCCCATAGTCTCTTATTGACGGGAAGATCAGGCTGCCCGTGTCTTAACGCCGTTCCGTATAATGTCCTGAAATCTGCTGGTGGATCTACGGAGGAGCATTGAGCAAGATCTGCGGGGGCGCTCCGTGTGTTCCCATTATTATAGACGTATTATTAAAACCACCAGAGCTCGAGGCATGTCTTTCCTGGACGAGACCTTTGCACGAACTGAGGCTGGACGGCAGATTCGTTCGCAGTAGTCGCCCGACAAAGACGTGCGGCTTGAATCGCGCTTGTTTGCGGTGAAGCGAAAGTGCGCAACTGCGCGTCTTTTTACACGGATACGCTGGAGATGAGTATAGCATGCTTAGACCCTTTTAAATCGGGAAACATCAAGCTCTGTCATCTTCGTGCATGGTAAAAGGTAAGCGATCGACTCTTAATGTTCTCTAGTACTTTAACCAGGTCGGTAGTTGCATTTGCCTGTTTCTCATTCGCATCACGGTATTGAGATACGTACCAAACTTCTGTTTGTCATTTAAACGCGCATACAGTTTGGCGTTGTAATGTTGCGCGGCCGTGCGCCTGCTTTGATCGCAATAAAACAAACGATGGTATTTGATGCAATGTTTAGTGGCGTTGTTATGAGTTTTTAAATGGTTATGAAGATTATATACGGCGGAAGCCCAGATTGCATGCAACTTTCTCACCACAGTTATCTTGTCCACCAAACTCCATTTAAGTCATCTCTACTCAGCCTGTCCCTGTTAGTCAGATTAAGTCTTTGTTTGGTTTTGTTTTGTTGGATTAACATGTGAACGGGCAAAGGTGACGAATCGTACACGGGAGAGAATAAGAAACCCCGGCAGCTGCTTTTGAAAAGGGGGTTTCGTTCATTATAATGGGAGCGTTGTGGTTGTGACGCGTCGCTAACTCGCTCGCAGTGTAGATGGTTACACCCGGCTGGATCCATCTTATTCTACTGCGTTATTTCGATTAAATCGATATCGTTTCATCCCACACCCCTGTCCGTTTGAAGCGCCCTCCATTAAACTGATTTCTTTCTCTTCGAATAATTGATTTATTCATCCGTCAAAGTTTACATAGATGTAGAAGCACAAGGAAGGTTTGTCTTGTTTCAATTACTTGTGTCTGTGTTTATATTATGGGGGAGTTTTAAGGCATGTCTGTCTATCTCTTTCTAGATATGTCTCTCTCTTTCTCATTCTCTCTGTCATTCTCTCTCATTCTCTCTGCTTTTTGTATTGCATGTGTATGCTTCAATATTTTGTAGTTGGATGTGGGAGAACCCTACTCGATTCAAAGTACGTAATATAAGTGAGAGTAAATGAAGAGGAACTGGCTCTCACTAGCACCCAGCTGTGAGCAGCTTCTCCACTGTGTGTTGCCCTTTAAAGAGGTTCTTTAACTCATTCGGAATGATGCCATGGAAAAGCCTGGGAGCCTCATCAGGGGAAGACTGGAATTTTGGAATGTGAAATTTTTTTCAGACCTATTTTTTCTTTTGGTAAATATGGAGATTGTATTGAAGATGACAATACCACCGTGTCTGGCCATAGGCTATTGTTAAAGAGAACTAGATGAGATTGTTTGTTGGTGGCACAGGCCTGGTTTTTAAGGAGTTGCGTTTCCCTAGAGCTAACAATAAGTCCACATCTGTTGTTGTCTGAACAATTTAAAAATGCAATGATTAACCCACAATGAGCAATTGTCCGATCAGATCATAAATCACATGAGCCACGTTCCGCTTGGATGCCTCAGGGGTAAAACAACCTTCTGTGTCATCCCTAGATTACATTCCCAGTCTTTCATATTTGCAATGTAGGACAAATTCTTTCTAAAAGCTCTCGGTGCACAACTCCTGTAAATCACATTGACTGGGTCTTGCATGACATTTGTAATGAAATCAGTATGCTTAGCTGCAGTCCGGCGTCCTTTTTAATTCAGATCACATTTAGATGATTGTGAGTGAACAATATCAATGGACCGTGGAGGGGTGTTGAGCCTGGAATTTTCAGTCATGTGCGAAGCATGATAAAACATGGAAACCCTTAGTGGTTTACTTAGTCCATCCTGTGTGGTTGAGAGGGATGTAGACCAGAGCCACTGTGACCTCATTTTTGTCCAGTTTCAAGTATCTGGACCGGCCAGCATCCCTCCGGATCCACTTACAAAGTTATCCTACAAACTCAATGGCTAACAGCTAAATGGTTTCATCCTGTCCAGATGCTCATATATGCTAGGAATTGGCCATAGTGATCTATTCCATTCTGTTTCGCTCAGTCCAGCTGTTTGAAACACAAGAACGCCACCCTAAGGTCAAAATCAGGTGGACCCCAAACAGCCTAATCATTCAGGGCCTTCCTAAAAATGACAATTTTAAAGATATGTATTTTTGCATACACCTACACGTTCCAATAATGTAGCCGATTGCTCCATAGTGATTACGGTGTGTTTTTGTTTTCCACCCTTAAATTTGCTGGTTGATTTGCTCCGTTGGGAGACCAGGTACTGGGAGAGACTTTCTCAACAGCATTCAGTATTCACAGATGGGATTTTAAAGGGCTGTATGTTGCTGTGTGTGTTCAATATTAATGCGAGTTGTGAAGTTACCACCCTCAAGTAATTCAGGTGAATTGTCCTTGCTCAAGGGTGTTGGAACAGCAGAGAGACCAGCTGCATGGCCTATATACACGTCTGCTCACCAGTTCCACCCACTGAAACCTTCACAGAACCTCCAATCTAGTCCAAGCCCTTCCCTTTGATTTGAAAGTGCTGCTTTTAAAGGGTTCACCTCGTGCAGGTTTTAAAGCACTTTGTCCACTTAGAGGTTGTTTTTGTTTTCAGCATGTTAAATATTTATGAGTGAACTATTGTTTGCGGGACTATAAGTTGAAGATGAAATATCATGACTCATTCTTCATGTTTTACATCCTTAAGCCAATGGAGCTGTGACGCAGGTTTGCTGATGGCTCGGGGCTCAACAAAATAAAGTCCAGATGAATCTCATGAATGATGAATTTCGGGTCAGTAGATGTACTGTGGCGTGTGTTTTAGTGCCTTTAAAACTTAAACATTTGGATTTTTGTCATGCATTAAACACTCTTTAAATGTCACTGAGAAAACTCTATCTTGCTGGCTGACGCAGTTTGTTCATTTATTTTTGGTGAGATTGTGAGTGACTGGTGATGAGGCATCACGGAAACATAAGTTCAGATGGGTTGAAAATTAAGCAGATCTGTGATGTTTTGCACTGTAAGCCATCATTTTGCTGTTTTTATGAATTTATAGCTGTCATGGAGCTGTTACATTATAGCTTTTTTGTGTTGCTGTGATTATCATTTTTGTGGCAGAGCCAGTAAAAATCTTGGCAGGGCAAGTAAAAACCTGAACTACTGCCCCAACCGGGCCAGCAGAAAAAAAATCCATAATGTTGAGCCCCAGGCTTAAGCCTAACCAGTAGAATCATGTGCCAAACTGCCCTAGTATGTAAAGTTTCTTTACGCAGATGATTCTCTAGTTAAACATGTCCATCCTTCAGCCATCTGGCCAATGTGAAACAGTCAGTGAATCATGGTGTTAGTGGCCAGACTCTGTCTTTGACACCTTACAGCCTGTCAGGCATCTGAGGAGCTAATGGGATTGGCCCTTAAGTGGGCGGCTTGTTTTCTCTTTCTCTGGTCTAAGAGGTTAGTTAATCTGACCAACTGGCTGGCCTGCTCAGAAAGTGTGGTTTTGGCAGAGCGTGACGCCTGTGTCTGCTTGTCTGGACACTAACCAGACGCAGCATGTTTGACTGGTGAAGTGTGTGTTTTATCGCGGCATGAATCATTGGACGTGTCAAGGGTTTTTGTTGGAATCTATGGGGCGCTCCTGGTTATAACCAAATGTGGCCTTGTTGATTGACACAGTGGAGGAATACAGAGAGAAAAGTTAGAATAGGTAAAAGTTGACGAAGAAAACAAATTGTAGCTTTTCTGTCAGCATAATGAAACATGTATTTTTATAGCTCATTGTTTGTTTTATGAAATGTTTGGTTTAAGAGGGTGAAGTTTTTATCTGATGTCACTTTAAGAGAGATGGGCTCAACGTTTTTTTGGGGGGCATGTATTTCAGATGTTTATTTGCCCTGCCAACATTTCTACTGGCCCTACAGCAAATATGATTAATTGCTATTTTTAGAGAACAGTAAAAAGCTTTTACAAAATTTATATTCTTGAGCCCTGGTTGGGTTAGAGAGACGTTGGAATAGTGACTGAGAAATAAATGTTTTATGTGGCCAAGACACACACAAGTTTGGATCAATCGAGATGAAGTAATCTTAGTATTTTGGCCTTATTTCTTGTAAAATATTGAATTTACTAACTTGTATTTGAGTGATGTTATAGTGCTTAATGATAGTTGGACAGATTTGTTCAGAAGAGGCCGATAATCTCTTGGCAAAACTTCTCTATTAATGTCTAGACATTTGTCTCCAGAAGTCAAGTCCAGAAGTCCTGAAGTCAAGTCTTGCATTTACATGTTTCCAGACACTTATTTAAAGTGACTTACAGTGCATGCAAGGTGTGCAGTTTTTATACTGTGGGATGGCTTCAAAGCTTTTGAACCCTTGACCTTTACATTGCCAATGCCATGCTTTGCCAAGCTACAAGAACTTGTATTATGTGCAAATGTCATTTTATTACAGGAGGTTGTTTTGACAGTTTTTCTTTTGTCCTTTAGGAAGATCTGTCTTCACTGTAAGTGCTCTCGTGAGGACCATGTTGTGACAGTCATGCCTCTGGAGATGGAGAAGACAGTGACCAAGCTGATGTACGACTTCCAGAGGAACTCCACATCTGACGATGACTCAGGCTGTGCGCTGGAGGAATACGCCTGGGTCCCACCCGGACTAAAACCTGAACAGGTAACATAAATTCACTGCTGTACTCAAATCAGACCCATGTTTCTTTTTCTAGGTGAATGTACAAAAAATCACTCTTGGACAACCAGAAAGACTCTGAATATTTTGTCTTAAAGAATACATCTCAAACAGTTATTTAAAAAAAAATGGGTTTAATTTATAATTTCTACCCTAATAAATTTCTTTATGTGAAATGTTTTGTTTGAAAAATGTGATTTTTATCTGTCTTTAAAATAAATACCACTGTGTTTTGATATAATGCCTGACATTTATATATTTCAGTTTTGGCTCCAAAAAGTATTTGGATCTTTATCCAAAACTTTTTGAGGCCACTGTAGATAAATTGATTACAGTATTACAGGATGTTAAATAAGAGAAATGGGGAAACGGGGCACCATAATAACAAAATTACTAAACTAAAGCAAACCTACTAGCGCTCCAGCTCCCAGTTTTTTCTCTTTAGCACATTTAAGAATTCTAGTTTTAAAATGTATTGCTGTGTTTAAAGAAGCATTGAGGCCGGCTACATAATGTAGACGAGGTTTTAAATGTTTAGAATTCAGAGACCCTTGAGATGAATGTCTCTTTATAAAGTCTTGTTTCTGCTGTGCTGATTCTTGTTACTATAGCAATGCCCAGCTTCAGAAGGTTGATGTATCGATTTATAAGGCAACGGTGTGTATAAAGCTCTTTATGGGCTAGTGAAATCATTTATAGATTTGAGTTTCATTTTCTTGATAAACTGAAGAAGGTCTTGTTAACAATATAGCAATGCAGGGGCAATAAGCAATAAAGCACCTCCACCCCCTACAATGGCCTTGTGCCATAATAAGTCTCTGGAGGTCGTATGATGCATATTGGAAAAGTTACAATTTATTAATTCACTTTTACCTGCCTGAGTTAGCCTATAACTTAATCAAAGATAATGGATTCTTTAGAATAATATGAAATCTATTAGTCACGACCGGTTTACAATACACTGTGCTGTGGTTGAAATTATTCTAGCCAGAATAGTATAGAATTATATCTCAGAAATTCTATTCTACAGATAAATGATTCTCCAGGCTGCATTCCAAGAGCTGTCTGTTTGTGGACGCTTTGGTTTAGGTCAATACGAACACAGTTTGCAGTGTTAGAGCAGATGGATAGGAAGAAGTTGCTGGGATACCAGAACTCGGTGTCCATGCATGTTATTAGCAAGCCATTAATTATGCCTCTCTCTGTGCTTTGAAAGCTGGTGTCTGCAATTTCACCCAGAGACAGTGATTACCTCAGGCCATGACGAATTAGCTTTGCTTTGCCATGGAGTGGAAATGTAGGACATTCACATTCATAATAGGACAAGAGAGCAGTTCTGCTCTGCATTTCGCTGCATTAGAAATCTAATTTACTACAAGGAAATCGGTTTTAGAACATGAAATATGTAACGCGCTTTAGAAACCAATCACTTTAACTGCGTGGACAAGATTTCAAACGCACGCTTAATGTTTTGATGAATCCGGTTCGTTTCGCACCAGATTTACTTGAATATGTGAACCCGCTAAACAAGGAAAGGCTGGTCTTCATCGTGAATATACTGACCTCATAAAACCTCTCCTATACACTCCCAAACGCTCACATGAGTGAAATTAAAGTAATCCAGTTAGTCTGCTTTATAATCTAATGGGCCATGATTTTGAGTCATCTAACAAGCCACTAATTTTTTCTTCTGAATGTGGTGCTATTAAGGTCTTTTCACACCAAGAACCATAACTATAAAGATAATTATATTAGCGTGCACACCATAACATTGTTACTTTTTTATTCTAAGCTTGCATACTGGAGTAAATACGAAAGACCTTTAAATATGAATAGATTTTGATTGGCTCTCAAATTTCATTAGTCTCTGGAGATAACCCAATGATATGATTACTATGTATCATCTTTAAGCAGAAGTGTGGACTCTTCTATTCTCTTAAATTCAGAATGAAAACTTTATACCATTATAGATACCAGATCTTTACACTAGAAAGAGCGGCATTGTGTGTTGTTAGAGTCAGAGACATTGAGAGATTATATTCAGGTTTGTATTGGTGGATCTGTGTGCTGTGATTGTGGGCGTGGATATGTTGACTTTGATTGGCCCAACTTTGCAGATTTTTGCTCCATAATAAAATAAAATGGAAAAACATTCATAGCCCACTAAGCCCAGAATATGTCAACTTGAGGGAAAAAAACTGAAACAGGAGGAACTAAACATTGGCTTAATTTATTATTAAAAACGTTCCATACACGTACATTTAATGTACATTTTTATGAAAGAGTTAGTTATCTGCTGTTTAAATGTGTGAATGAGGCAATACACTCATGTCCTTGATTGTTTCAATTTGTTTAATATTATTCTTGCCTAACATCAAAGAATTGTGCCGCGTTGTGATTTTACCATATTATTCAGCATACAGTATGTCTCCTTTCTCTGTGATGTTGCCTTTATTTATGCAATGGAAAACAGCTGTTTGGTTACAGCTCTGGTTAGTTCACCCTCACATCAAGAGCTTTAGCCATTTCCTCACCCTTTCTCTATATAACACAAAATGCAGTTGCCAGATCCCTTGA
This sequence comes from Ambastaia sidthimunki, assembly GCA_036877625.1. Lineage (NCBI taxonomy): Eukaryota > Metazoa > Chordata > Actinopteri > Cypriniformes > Botiidae > Ambastaia > Ambastaia sidthimunki. Next base: position 219,558 of record JAZGTK010000047.1, read on the forward strand.
CACTGGGGCGGGATGCCAGATCTCTTCCTGCTGATTATAGTTATTTCCACAAGCTGTTCCTCTGTGTGAGTGCTCTGGGCTCTGGGTCCATGTTCTTCTGATCACTGTATCACAACAGTTCGTTTGCTGGCCCAGAGAGCTTCTTATTCAGGGGAGAGTGTTATTGTTGGATGACTGTATGGTAATTTACCAGGGCCAGACCACAGTTGGTGTTTCGTGAAATTTTCAGCTCTCCCCTAAGAACCTCTGCGCTGGTCCTTCAGAAACCCCTCGCTGACACTGTGCTGGCCAACACAAGCAACGAAGAGCCATCAGCTCATATTTAAAAAGACAGTTTCTTATTAGGGGGATACATTAAACACCGGACATGGAAGAAGTTCTGGAAAAACTCCCACACCTCACAGAAGAAGCTGAAGATTCTGTTGCGGAACGTTTTGAAAACGTTTCCTGGTTTCAGTTTAAAGATAACAAAAAGCACACGTTTTGAGAGGAAACTGTTGAGGAAAAGTACCTCACCCGTGCTTTTGCATATCACCTATTAACACAGCTACAAATACCACATTCATGTTGGTTTTTTTTTAAAGGGGAAATGTGTCATTAGTGCCATTAGTGGTACCAAACGGAATTGCACGGGCAATTTGTGTTTTTACAATTATTGTGTAGCAACGTGGAGCCGCTGTTTAATGTGTAATTTTCTGGAAGATTAACTTAAAAATTGCATATTCATTTTGTCCATGCTTAATACGCAGAGACAACTGTAGGTAATGACAGGAAACACTGTTTGAACATCCATGTTCAAATAAGAGTAATTGTTTTTACAGAAGTCACATACTTAAACGTTTAATAGTGAGCAATGCTGCTCATATGGTGGTTTTTAATTAGCTGTAACAGTGTCTCAGTAGCTACTTGACATGTTTTATAAGATTTATTCCTGCTGTTTATATAGTATGGAGACTGAGGCAGATGGGCCCTGGCCAGTCCTATATCAGATTAAGCCATTAGCCCATCAAATCCAAGTAATAGGTTTGGATGAGTGGTCTGAGGCTATAGAACATTATGGCTTTTGCTAAGATTCCTCGCTGGCCTGTTTGTGTCTTAAGAAAATGCTTTAGCTATGTGTCTGTAAACTCACAGCAATAGAATATATCTTTCTCAGTTCAATAGCATTTAAAAGTTCTCTTTGAAATGTAAAATATTGGTATATAAATAAGAAACAGCTGCGTTGTTTAACCAAAGTAACTGTTTAAAAATGTTTAAAAAAAAAGTGTTTACCTGAAATGCGGTGTTTAAACTAATAGCTGTGTGTCATGTGATTTATATATGCATTAAGTGCAAACCTGGCAGGTTATTTATCACATTTATTTATTTATGCTGTCAGACCTGGTATTAAATACTGTGAGAGTGTAGCCTTTCTCTAAGCTCTGGATATTGTGATTCAATTCTGTTTGTTTAATAGCCTGTACATGGACAGCCTATTAAAGGCTGTCCACGTACAGCCTATTGTACATGGACAATAGGCTGGATTTTTAATGGATTCATTTAATGGATTCATTACTATGTTAAATGGTACATTTGTCTTTACATGTGTCTGGTGTGGCTGTTTCAGGTGCATCAGTATTACAGCTGTTTACCGGAGGAGAAGGTGCCATACGTCAACAGTCCTGGAGAGAAGCATCGCATCAAACAGCTCCTGCACCAGCTGCCCCCTCACGACAATGAGGTAAACACATCATGAGGTCTAGCAGGAAAGGTCACCATTCACAGAACACTTACAGGTCTTTAAATGTGTGTGTGTGTTTGCATCTGTGACACCAGGTGAGATACTGTAACGGTCTGGATGATGAGGAGAAGAGGGAGCTGAAGCTATTCAGTAACCAGAGGAAGAGAGAGAACCTGGGCCGCGGTAACGTCCGGCCCTTTCCTGTGACCATGACTGGAGCCATCTGTGAACAGGTGCGTGCGGGAGTGTTCGTTTGTACTTGTGGATGAATGTGAGATGTTCTGTTGACATTTTAATGACCTCATAGAGGAACAGAGGCTCGTGTGGGGGGCGACTGTAGCTACAGGAAGCTACTAGCCTCAGTGCTTCATTAAAAAAAGGTTGTTTTTCCTAAGCCACTTACTTTTATGATTTTAAATTTTCCTTGCGTGAAGTGTGTGTGTGTATATATGTGTGTGTGTTAGTCCACCTGGGATGGCATGTTAGTGCCAGTAAGTGAATTAGATCTGAGTCTAAGCTGGATATGCATGTCTGTGACCACCTGCCTGGTTTTTCTCTCCTTCTGTTACTTCTCAGGAACAGATGTCACACTGACACAGTTTGGCTTTTTTAGCATGTTTTAAATTTATCCTCAGCCTTGCTACAGTTGACGATACAAAGCCCCCATTTAGCCCCCCGGTGCCGTTTAAAAGATGCAGTCTTTCAATAAATACGGGTGTTGACGGTAGCTGACACAGAAGTGTGTGTTTGTGGACAGATACACACATCTGTCTATTCCGTTAAATATTTGCTGAGTCTTTGCACGGCAGAGGTATGAAAAAATGCTGAATGAGAGCTTTAATGAAGAAACCAGCACTGCGATCTGCTAGGATCAGCTGTGTTTCCTGTTCTCAGAAGAATATCGTGGTTACTTATATTCTTATTGTGCCTGGCTGGTATGTTAATGTACAGCATGTGACAGTAGACGTGTCACCTGATAAAAATTGTGTCATACAGCTTCCCAGCTTTGTTGGATTTAAATATGGCCAATTATTCTTTGATTCATCATGCAACCAGTGTGGACAGAAGGCATTTCCTGAGTTTAACTACAAATCTAATAAAATGCAAATGGATTCAAACTCTAAATATATCATTTAATTGAATAATTATATTTAATTCCTTGCAGTAGTGAAAAGTATGCTACATGGTTATATCATATATAAAGCATTGTTGGGTTTGTTACATCTATACCATTGCCAATATATAAAATTACTCACCATGAAATAAGATTTTAGTCAACCCCCCAACCCCAGTCTCAGATAAGTCTGATTTAGATGGCTATTGATTTAATCTTTCACCCTGCTGCTAAATGACCTATATATGTCACTGAAACTATATCTCCCTCTCTCTCTCTTTCTCTCTCTCTCTTTATTCAGTGTGGTGGGCAGATAAATGGAGGCGACATTGCCGTTTTTGCGTCTCGCGCGGGACACGGGGTGTGCTGGCACCCACAATGCTTTGTGTGCAGCATGTGCAACGAGCTCCTGGTGGATCTAATCTACTTCTACCAGGATGGGAAGATCTTCTGTGGCCGCCACCATGCAGAGAGACTCAAACCTCGTTGTTCAGCCTGTGATGAGGTGAGCCACTCTCACCCTGCCGGTAAAGGCCATGAACCTCTTAGCATTACTGTCTTCTGTTGCGCTATAACAAACCATCACCCACTCAATTTCTGTGCCTTCAGCATCGCAAAAATGGTTTTTCAAGCATTCCCTTTTACTACTGGTCGGTCGCACATACAGCCCCGCCCCAAACTCATGCCATTGGTTGAGCCATTTTTGCCACATAAAGCAACAGCAACTGGAAACCTTACAAGGAATTATAGCTACAAATGACTTTCTTGGTAATCTCTACAAATGAAACTGTGATAAGAAGCCTTTTAACACGAAACATTGCTTCACCTGAAAGTGCAAAAAGACAAATTTAAATCTAAAAATGCTGTTGATTTATGAAGAGCTTTTCTTCATGTAGTTAAAGTCTGCCCACAGGGAGCCTTGTTTCTCTGGTTCACATTTTATGTAAAGCCGACACAATTACAGTGCACAATTACCATGGTTACAGCACTTCATCTCTATAGTGATAATAGATTTACTGCTGTGCTGCCACTCAGTGAGTCTGTTGCTTCTGTCATTTCTAGCCACTGCAGAAAAATGGTCTCACGCTCTGCTCTTCTGTCTCTTAGATCATTTTTGCAGATGAGTGCACAGAGGCCGAGGGCAGACACTGGCACATGAAGCATTTCTGCTGCTTCGAGTGCGAGACGGTTCTGGGCGGACAGCGGTACATTATGAAAGAGGGTCGCCCGTATTGCTGCACCTGCTTTGAGTCTCTGTACGCAGAGTATTGCGACTCCTGTGGGGAACATATTGGTAAGATCTCATCCATCAAAACTGCCTTGCCGTCTACTTAACGTCTAAGCAACGTTCATTCAACGCTTGTCTGCCTATCCCAAATGTTCCTTATCTTTGTTGCTGTAGAAACTGCACTGTGGCCTCTGTCACGACTGACCTGATTTTTGTCTATCATTTAGATAATAAACAGTAACGGAAATTGTAGCCATAGAGCCACATCGCAAGTTTATAGATACAGTCTTAGAACGCTGCCTCAAACTTTCAGCCAAGTTTTAGCCGCTTGTGTAACTGAAATTTAATCCATGTGGAATTTACTTTCCACACAGGACCGCAGAAAGTCATTTTGTGAAACTGATTATAAACAGGAAGCATTAGTGAAGGTTTTGCAAACAGATGTTCTCCATTATGACTTCCTTAAAGACCTGTGATTTCAATATAATGTCTTTCTGAGGTATGTGGCATGCTGTATAATCAGTTTTTAGCAAACAAGTCTGCACCTCATCTGTGGAAGCAGCCGCAAATAACTCTGTTCCGTGTGTTTACATTTGTACTGTTATAAAGTTTAAAACGATCATCACAATTTCACCATTGTATAATATACATCCATTTGTATGGATTATAAACAAATGGAACTTAAATGTGCATTTAAATGTCTCGCATAATAATGGTAAGTGCTGTGTAAAGTTATGTCACGTCTACAGAATTGCTCTCTTGTAAATGAGCGCTCTGTATTTTCCTGTGGTATAGATGCATTTAACCTCGGATTGTGTTGTTTTTCAGGTATTGACCAAGGACAGATGACATACGATGGACAGCACTGGCATGCCACCGAGGGCTGTTTCAGTTGTGCCCGCTGTAAGAAGTCTCTGCTCGGCCGCCCCTTCCTACCCAAGCAGGGTCAGATCTTCTGCTCTCGGGCGTGCAGTGTGGGCGAAGACCAAAATGGCTCAGATTCTTCAGATTCTGCATTTCAGAGTGGCCGCTCACGCGAGGCCCGTCGCAGCAGCTCCAAATCCAGCAAGGGCGGAGTCAGTGTTGGAAGCGGAGGAGGAGACAAGAGCCAGGGAGGAAATGGTCCTGCAGGTCGTTATTCGACTGATGTTGACCCGCTGTCCCTGCAGATGGATCTTCTCAGCCTGTCCAGTCAAACGCCCAGCCTGAACAGAGAAACTCAGTCCTGGAACACACAGGCGGAGATGTATGGACACGAGAGCCATAATGAACTTGCCTCAAATCCTCTTCATATGCTCAGTCAGTGCAACATCCGGACTTGTTATCCCTCAAATCTGTCTCCTGGTCCCCAAGCAGATTCGAGGCCTAAGGAGCCTGTGGCCCCCAAGAGACCCCCTATATCTGCTCTGAAAGGAAAGTCTTTAAATGAAAACTGGTTCCAGCCTGGACCTGAGGACTATTACCCACCCAATCTGAGGACACAGGCGAGCTTTCAGGAGGTTCCACATAATAGCTTCATTGATAAGCGCTCCGTAAGCTTGCATGTGTTTCAGAGAGAGAAGGAGAAGGATGCTGGTCCACAGATGGGCCGAAGCAGGAACCCCATCAGTGCACTTAGCTTCAGTGAACAGCTGGCAGCACAAGAACACACTCCACATGGTTCAATGGAGTCACTGGCTCTGTCTAATGCTACAGGTACCTTGCATATGTTATTTTAGAATCATGCATCATTTTTCATATGGATTGAGCAGTGAGGCAGATTATCAGCAATTACTACACGTGTTTGTCTAAGAACTGCATGGCAGCACACTTAATGTAAATGTTCAGTAAATGTAAAAAGTTAAATATTTTTTAATACTGTTGTTAATCAAACTTATTGCACTATATCATTTTCTTATGATGTAAAAGTGTGTTACAGTAATCTTGCATGTGTTTTGTGTACAGGCACCTCTGCAGAGGGAGGCGGTAAACGTCAGGAGCACTTGTCTCGCTTTTCAATGCCAGATTTGAGCAAAGACTCTGGCATGAATGTTTCTGAGAAGAGCAACATGGGAACCCTGAACTCTTCCATGCAGTTCCACAGCTCCGAATCTCTGCGCAGTCTGAACACCGCACAGCCCTACATGGAGCTCGAAGCCCCAGTGCAGGTCAAATTCCTTGGGCAGTACCCACGTGAACCGCTTGGAATTAACGCTTTGCCCCCTGGATTCACCTATCAGGAGGAGGATCGTGTAAGCTTGGTCAGCAATGCCAACAACGCCCGTCTGCCACCCATGAGCGAACGGACCCGCCGTCGAAGCATTAATCATGAAGAGCCGAGGCGGCGACACCACCACCATCATCGCTCTCGGCGCTCCCGCCGCTCTCGTTCGGATAACGCTCTTAACCTCGCTGCCGAGCGATACCCAGCTCCAAATCGATCTCAGCTTCAGTTACGCGAAGATTACGACCAGTTTTCTGCTTCTCGTGGGCCCCGGGGTCTTTACGGTGGAGGAAGTGGTGGCAGACTGAGGCAGCAGCCGTTCAGACCTTGCCCTCGGACGACCTCTGACCTCACGCTCCAAAACCCCGCCCAGCACCGCCATCAGGGCCCTTATTCGTGGGACCAATACGATTACGATGACGATTGGTGCTCGACCTGTTCCTCGTCTTCAGATTCAGAAGACGAAGGGTATTTTCTGGGTGAGCCCATTCCTAGGCCAGTCCAGCTGCGGTACATGACCAGCGAGGAGCTGCTGCGCAAGTATAACTCTTCCGGGCTGGGGGCCTCCAGTCAGTTCGAGGGCCGCGGACAGTTACACACTCGCAAGCGTAGAAAAAGCAAGAATTGCATTATCTCTTGAAAGTCACGCCTGCTGCATTCTGCACAGTCTTGCACAACAAGATTTTTTTCCGTCCTTATTGCAAATGTTTGAAAGGCTTTCCAGTGTCGTGAGCCCGGCAGTGAATAATACGCAGTAATTTAATTTGTTCGCACCTCCGATTGCATATGCATGTTTTCCCATGTGATATTTCAAAATTATTCTGGATGTTACAATTTTTTTTTCACTTTGCAGCATTTGCTAGCGCTAACGTGCAATTGTTCGTTATGTAATCCATTCAGGCACAGTGACTTTGTACGGTTCTGATTATTCATAAATGTTTGCTTTGGGCTGAAAACGCCATTTTAGTCAGTAATAAGATGTATATACGCAACCGAATGAAGAAATTCACTAAGTTAAGGGTGTAATGTAAATTATCTGTAAATGATGTACTACATATTTTTATATTTTGTATCAATAGAATCATTTATGTACTAAGCATTATGTAGAGAAACTAGTAAAGGCATGCACATTAATTTGCTGATTTTTGTCCTGTACTGAACATTAAAAAGTATTTCTGTGAGAGATTTGATTGACAGTTTTTGGTTTCTCGTGATCGGGGCGTTCTGTGATCTCTGACTCAGATGAGATGCAACACGCTCGCCATCTGCTCGATGCATAAATGCAGAAGACCATAGCGCAATCCAAAAGCCTGGTCTTAGTTCCCCATACACATAAGTGTTAATGACAGTGCTTATGAAAATTCAGTCATTAAATTTGAGCTAATATCCATTTGTGATTCTATAACAGCAGGGAGAGTTTTTGTCCTTTTAATCTTAAGTATGTTGTTAAAACAATTTGAATAACAATACTGGTTAAATTAAGCCATAAGTTAAAAGAAGCTGTGCTTTAGGGTGTTATTAGACATGACACACAGTATTGCCACATACAATGTAATTATTTTTTTGTGGTAATCCTTCTGCCAGAACATATAGTCCTTGATGTTATAAAGTTAATACTTGGTCTCTGTGGATGCTGTCTAGTAGGGGCAGTTGTGGCCTTCTGGTTAGAGTCAGACTTGTAACCAGAAGGTCGCTGGTTTGATGTATGCGTGTTTATTCACTACTAGTGTGGCACTAACTGGATGGGTTAAATGCATTCGGATCAAATTTTGAGTACGGATCACCACACTTCACTGTCTGATCTACACAGCAGTTAGGTGAACAATATTTCCTGTCAAAGCTGTTAGTACACTTAGCATTGCTAGAAAGCCATATTGACCAATCAGCAACCAGCACTGGAATTATTCGTTTTTATAAAATAATTCCACATAATTATCAGTTCTGCACTAAAAGCGTGACACAAAGAAAAAGGCCTCTGTAGGCCTGGGATGTCTGTTAATGCATTCCAGTCTATAAAGGCAAAGTGGAGCAAAAATGTTCAGATATCACATTACACAGACTTGAAATGCTATTATAACTGCTAACTAATACGTATGTGGTTTCAGGTTTTTATCTATAAGTCATTAGCACGCTCCCATGAGCCTGAAAATGTATCTGAACTGTAAACCTGTTTGAATGTGGCAAAGTACTAATGACCCTGACAGGCCAGAAACATTAGAGTCCTTGTGCTACTGTGACAAATGTTTGTCCTCGTGTGTATTTAGTGGCCCTCAGAAGAGTCTAGAGTTTGTTGAGTTGGCAGCAGTTACGATGGAACCAGCTGCACAGACATGTGATCTACATTAGAACTTTGGCCAGGTGACAAGAATAGATTCTTCCGGTATTACTGTCCTTTTTTAATTCTCTCTCTCTCTTTCATTCTCTCTCTCTCTCCCCCTCCCTCTGTATTTTACTCCTGAGCACAATGAATGTCAAAAGTTGGTTATTGATTAAAGAAATTAAATGCTTGTAGTCTCACACACACACACACACACAGACAGTTTTTTTCTGTCTGAGCTAGAAACTTAAAGTTTGTTTATAAGACGGATAGTTTAATCTGCTTTAAGCATTCCTTCTGCTTTAGATGCTGTAGTTTTCTAGCTTACTTGAAACTTGGCAGCGTGATGCTACGGCTATTGTAACTCTTGTTTGACAAATTGCTTGTGATGTTTCCCATTTGTAGTTCGCTTTGTATAAAATGACTTAATGAAATGGGCAACTGTAGATGCTGATTGGTCAATACAGTGTTCTAGCCATGGTAAATATACAATACAGTAACAGATGTGATGCAAAACAGCTGTTCATCATATCAATGTGCAGTGCTCATAATGTTAATAATGTAATCGAATAATGTTCTGTTATTGTCACAAATAAGGAGCTACGTCTTCTGTTGGTAGGAGCAGCTTAATTTTGATGAAAAGTTCCCAAGTAGAAAAGTACTTTATTATTTATTGTGCCTAACAAGGACCTTTAGCTATGACTATATTTGCAATGTAGCACAACCTCTTGTATCTTAATCTTGTTATCTTAAATAACATTATTAAATGCCCATGAGAGCGGTTTGGTTCTTACTGCTGTCTTTGCAGCCCTATTGATGTATATTGCTCAACCAGAAGTGTCACTTCAGCACACTAAAAACATTTCTGTTGGATGGTTATTGAGTCACATTTTTAGGGGGATTTTTGCTGGATGAAACAAACAAAGCCAGTTTTGCCCTGTTTTTTGAAAGTGCAGCAAAATGGCTTGAAAATGGAACAGACTGTTATAGTGTTGTGATAATAGTGCCCAGAGGAGCACTGACGTCTCATACTGTAGACAAAGCAAAACTGTGGAATCGTGAAACAACTCAGGCGTGACTTATAGTCATAATGAAACATGTCAACTCGGTCTTTGTTGTTTAGGCCAGTGGCTAATGTCTCCTGTCCCTGATGATTTTAGATCATTTGCAAATGGAATCCTGCTTTGACATGTGGCTACTTATCAACCAATGTTCCTGTTGGCTGAAATGATCATGAGATCATGAGTTAAGCAAGGGGAACTGTGGTTCACAAGCACAGCCTCACACAAAAGTTGTTTGTGTCAAATGTAAAACATTTTCGGTGGCCAAATTTAAGTCTCTAATGAGTTATTGCACATAATCTCAATCTTGGTTTTATCATCATTATGTTGTGTTGTTTAAATTGTCATTTGTTTTATGTAATCCTTAAAAAAAGACTCTGCACTGCCCAAGAAATGACTCAAAACTGCCTTCTATGGAAGTAATAGCTCATAAAACCAGAAAGAGACAGAGTTAACATTCATCTGCTTTAGGACTCTATATTAATGTGAGGGTCATGACTGCATTAATCTAAGGGCCAGAGCTGGGAGCAGGCATTTTACTTAAAGCCATTAAAATAAATATATATAAAATGTGAGTTTATAGTCTGTCCATCGATTGTGGGAATGACATGACAGTTCAGCAATTTGTGGTTTAACTTTATGCTGTTAGGGCATTTATGTCAGAGGTGACTAATGCATAAAGCATTTGCAATGATAAGTGACATGACCATTTCATTCATTATTTGTTGACTTAGAGTCGACTGCTGTTATTCCTATTTAAATATTCCCTTTTATCCAGAGTTAATATATTATGATGCTGATTTATCTTAGGGGCTCTAAAGCCAAGACCATAAAATTTAGCATTAAGGTTAATATTTATTTTATTTAGTTTTTTTTTATTACTTTAATTTTTGTCATTTATTTTGAAAGGCACTCAGTGTCACCCCAGAGATTCAGCAAAAAAATGGCTAAACCTGGCAGGAAGCCTCAAACTGTTTTTTTTTTTTAAGATTATTTCTGCAGCTCGATTGGGAGACCATGGCATTAGCAACACCCTAAACATGGGTTTGAACATGAGTCAGAGACTAAAGATGTAATTACTGTACATGTACTGTACATGTATGCACAGTGATGCTAGCTAGCTAAAAAAAGTGCACGGTGATTTGATTTGTGATGTTTTGCCAACAACTTTTCTGTTTGACTTTATATAACCAACTCGATGTTGTAATATAAAAAACAAGAGTTGCGTGTATATAGAAAACACAGTCTGCATGTAGACAGATTTAAGAACTGAAATCATTCATTATGACCGAAGTGGAGCACAGGGACTCTTTTAAATGTCACAATTACAGATGCTTATGGAAGAAAAACACTGAATTACAACATAGCAGCATTAGTCTAAAATAGGCAGATTCAATTATTCACAAGTGCTTCACAATGCTTCAGTGTTACTCGTCCACATAGCTGCACGTATGCTTCTCAATAAGATGCATGCCTGGAGCAAACAGTCCCTTAACCAGCCCTCATCATGTGTATTCAATTACTGGTGATGATACAAAGACTGACCTGAGATCAGTTTTTAGGCTTTTCTCACTTAATGCTGAATGTATTATAGTAGGTCAGAGATCAGTGTGCGTGATCTACTTATATAATGAATCCAAACTCATTGCTTATTCAGCAGATGTTATGGGAGACAGTAAGTAAATCACCAGTGAAGCGTGTTTCATGTTTTCATGTCCCATCATATGCCAAAATATATGACACCAAACCCCTTGTGGGTATTATAATTGCAGTCAACAGTCTTCAATTATGCCAAAACACACAGAACCCATAGTGAGCTGTCACGGGTGTTGCGAGTTTAAAATAATGGCAATTTATTGTTAGAAACGATGGTTCACGACAAAACATATTACCTACAGATTCAATTCAATCCATTCATTTCTCTTTGTTTCCATTCAAGAATACCCACACAACAACCTGTGGTATTTATCAACAGCGACAGCAGACAAATCCATCACAATGATCGCCGTGCGTCTAAATTGCGATGCCTCAGAGGCTAAATGGAGCCATTCAGAGCTCATAATCCCCAGATCAGGAGGTCTCAGGACTGTTTAACATTCATAGAGAATTTCTCATTCACAGGAGATAATCCCACAGTGCCAAACGGCCCATTCCAGCTGTAGGCCGAGTTATACTGCAGACGTGAATAAAAGCATGCCATCTGTACACTTACACATATAGATGCATAACATGCTAATATTCTCACACTGATTCACTAGAGCATGTTGGCTAATCGTTCTGTCTTGTATTTCTAAATGTTCTATATACCAGCTCATAATTGCACAGAACGTCTTCAGAACTAAACTGTACAGTTCCAGGTTTTCCAACTGTTCTTGCCGATACACTGCCTTAAATTATAAATGAAGTGTGTGTTCTGGAAGGTAGAGTGTGTGTTTGTATATGTCGAGTGTAGGCTTCAGGTCAAGAGAGATGATGTTGCATTTTGACCCTGCGAAGTCTAAGACATAGAGTCTGTTTGCACGCTCACACTCGTTTATGTGATTAATGGCCAATTTCAGTCATGCTGTTGACGGGTCAGCAACTGGACATTATTAATGAGCCGCAGGAATGTTAATGAAGCCAATTATATTATTGTCTGACAATCCCTAACAGATTACACATCATTGTGTCATTTGCCAAAGTATACTCGCAGTTAGATGACTAGGGAACAATTTACGCAGTGTCTCTCGATACTCAGTGTCGTGCCAGTGTGCCGGTCAGCTATTATTAGTCTACTCAGCGTTACGCTCTCAGAATTGTCCACCACTTAACAAGACGAGGACATACAGAACACACCAAATCAATATACACGCTAATCTGCTTGAAATATTCATTCTGTCACTAAGAAGGACTGGTGTCACATGAGTTAATGTAATTTGTGTGCTTGAAATCTTGACATTGGTATTGTGTTAATGGTATTATTAGGACTTATAAATAGGTTCCATTGATCTAAGTAGGAGATGTCCTTAGATAAAGATCACACCTTAATGTTAATAAAACAAAATGTTCTTCCGTGTACTTCCACATACATTCACTCATATACTAATTCTCTTTACTGCTTAACCAAACATAGTTTCCCAGATTCCCCGGGCAGTCCTCAGAATAGCACACAGAGGAGATTTGCACTAACTTATAGTGGCCTATATTTTAACCTGTACTCTCCACAGACTCTGAACAAACCAGAAGGATTGCATTTTTTAGAATAACACTAAAGCAATTATTAGTCCTACTCATAATAAATCATGGGTGGCTATACCTTATTGTGCATTTTCTTTAAAGCTTTTATAGGATTAAATGTGCTATGTCACAATATAGATTTATAGCTCAAAAAGAATGTAATCAGTTTTACCCAAATACATCTAAAGGAAAACATATGTGACGCCTATCATATGATGTCATTATAATGAGGCTTTAGGAGACACGGATGTTAAAAATAGTTGGTAACAGCGTAAAATGTTTAACATTAACATGATATGTGTATTATTCTTTTCACCCATCTGCACTCGTTGGTTTTAATTTAAAGTTGTTCGCGGTGCAGTGTGTGGTGTACTGCAACTCTGCAGTGAATAAACAGCACCACCCTTTGGCAGATTGAAAATACTGACTGCTGTACTGAATACTGCCTAATATCCATAAATAGATCGCAAATAGTAGTTGCTTTTAAATAACACACATTATCAGAAAAATGAGTGAAAATGATGAAGTGAATGAAATAAAGTAGCCTAAGAGATCCTGTTTGGGTCATTCTAATATTTAAAGTATGCATGTCGTGTCTGTGGAATGTTTTTTTAATATATTTTCATATATAAATCAGTGTGTCAATATAAACACCAATGCTTGTTATTTTTTTTTTTCAACTTTTGTTGAAAAAGTCATCTTTTGTTCAAAAAGAAGATTTATATCACATACAGCCCTGGTATTTAGCTAACTAATATTATCTTATATAATATAACTAATATTAATCTTATGTGAATATTTGTGAATGTAAACATACCATGTGCTCAGTTATTCTATTCTTCCATGTTAAGTATAGGCCCAAAATGCTAAAAAATGTCTAAATTACCTGTCAGCTTTGTTAACCAGTAAATGTTTTCTTAAAACACGGGTACTTATTTTGTCGGTACCTTAGTTGACTGGAATACATTTTTTTAATGGCTATGTAACAAGGGGCTTCGAGTATTTGATAAGTATTTGATTATATGAGTTTTATGTAATG